>JBBCBC010000034.1:15655258-16072080 GCA_037126765.1 Stenogyne calaminthoides
TCCTTTGGCCGAATATAGAGCAATTGCTTTCGGCCTTCTGACTTCAATGGACTCGATCCATAATATCTGAATTAGCCATTCTACCCTTTCGGTTACGTCAACATTGGGGAGGAGTTCTCTATTGTGACAACATTGGGCCACGTATCTTTGTTCAATCCGGTGTTCTATTCTCGAATAAAACACATTACCATCGATTATCATTTCGTTCGAGTTTAGTAAAAATTCTCGGCGTCGTGTCTCTTATGTCTCTTGATTGATCAATTAGTCTATGCTCTTTCCAAGTCACTACTTTGTGTCATCGCTATCACTTTCTTATGAGCTAGATTGGCGTTGTGAACCGTCCGCCATCTTGAGGGTGCGTATTAGGAGATAAATGTAAAATATATATTTGTACCACTATCCCAAATCGGTTCTCCTTTATATATATTTGAATACTTGTACATGTATTTATTCCATCACTAGATCAATAAATTATCTTTTGACTCATTCTCAACATTTTGTGAAAACTTTATGCAATTTGAGGGCTTGATTGATAGAAGTTGTTTGAAGAAATTAGGTGTATATGTTCATTTCACATTATCCCGGTTTAACTTTGGACTCTGCAATTTCAAAACCCCACTTATTTTGCCTTAAAAAAGATTTTGAAATCATATTATTGTGAATCTACTTTATCATATACTACTACTTTACTTTTCATTTTTTCTCCAATACACTCACATCATCTATTATTTTATTCTCTCAATCAAAAATAATATAATAATACTTCATCAATCAACTTTCTCACCATCTCATCTTAAAAAGTCTCATAAGAAACTTACATTTTAACTTGATTCATCTAGATTTTGAAATCCCTAAAATTTTAAAGTTCTAGATTTGTCATCACTATAACCCCTAAACAGAGCATACTTACTAACCTAAAAAAGTAACAAGATTTCTCTTAACTGGTCTAATCTTTAAATGAAGTGGGATTAAATTTGTGCTTTTCTTGCTTTTTAGGTAGCAGGTGATTATATTTGAGGATCAAGTTTACTTCATCTGTCTTAATCTTTTATTCTTTTTTGGTCACATTAAATGCATTTATAATTAACCAAATAATATGTTGGGTCTTTTTAATTTGAATATTTGTACGTTATATAGATGGAGTAAATAATTTTAAGCAATTTGAGAAGTCATATGGGTTGAGAGTTTGATGTTCGATGCCTCTTGTGCAAACTGTTTGAACTCAAACACTAGAAGAACTTTGCGATTATTTTTAATCGAATAAATTCGAGGTAATAATTTAAAAATGTTTAGGCTTTATGATATGGTGAAGATGTGTATATCCTTAGGAATAACAATTTTGTTGTTCATGCAGCATGGGCAAAATGAACTGAAGAAATAGGACAAATTTGTGATGTAAACATATTTCAAGAAAAAAAAAAAACCTTTAGTTGTGCATAGTCATGAAATTTTGGTATAAAACATTGTACTAATAACATGCATGTTTTTTGAGTTCATTTGTTAATTCACTTTTAGGGTTGATTTGTTTGCAAGCATGAGGGTTGATTTTGGTTTAACAATTGTACATGTTTTTAAGTATCGGTAGAGTATCTTATCTATCTTGTTGTTCTTAGTGTAATTGCTAATGAGAATCTTGATTTTTTTTTTCAGTCTCAACTTGAGCTAGATGGAGAACCATGTGTTGGAATTAAATTGCATATGCATAGTATAAAAAAGGTTGGAAATCCAACGAAACAAAAAAAAATTGAGTAAGTCAAGTAGACATTTACTATGAGATTTAGAGTTTTATGACTATACTAATTAACTTTTTTTGAATCCTACACTAATTGAATTTTTGTTCATGATTAATGATCAAATAGGAGACTATGATGAAAAAGGATGAAAATAGAGAGGAGTACTCTTAGGTCCTAATTAGTACTATAAATTACTTAGGTCTAATCCTCTAAAATAAATACTAGTAGGTCTAAAGTAAGATTGGGTAAGTTCATATTTGCCCTTATTTTGTTTCGGTTCAATTTATAAAGCAAGGAGAAAAAAACTCTCTTTTACACAACCCCAAAGTACCTTTTGTCCAAGAAAAAATTGAAATTGTAAGCAACATGCTTTTACTGTCTAAATCAAACTTTTTTCCTCCGCAAGTCTCCATTCAACCAAAAGGTAATCAAACATTAACACAATTTTTCATTTTCAATTTCACCAATTTCAATTCCACTTTGCAATTTAGTTTTTCTCACTTAGGTTAACCAAATTAAATTTGAAAAAAAATTCAAATACATAAATTGCAATTACAATGACATATGAAAAATTCATATCTAAAATTGCTGAAAAAATTACAAAGAATTCAAAAAAAAAAAAAAATCATATCTAAAACCTACAACCATAATCTCAAAAAAATATTATAACTTGATTTCATATAAAAAATTGAAAATTTACAGAATTTACCTATCTAAAATTCAAAATTTTACATATCATCTTCTAAAAAATCTTAAAATTACAAATATGCATAAAAAACATGAACATGTTATCAAATTCATGAACATATTCATCAAAAACATGAACATGTTCATGGAGCATCTCGGGGGAATGTACACCATGGCAAAAAAAAAATTAGATTTTCATTCTTTGTCTTCCTTCTTTCTTTATGCATTGGGATAATCAATGGATGAAAACTCATAACAAATCGCCTTCTTCCTCCATTGTTGGATCCACAATCTCTTAAAATTGAGTGCCCCAACCAAGAATCAAGAAACTCATGAAATACCCCATCAAACTTCTTCAATTTGACCACGCTCAAATTCAAATTAATAAAACATAGAAAAGAAACAGAGAGAAGAGAATAAAAGAATAGATTCTTTAGCAATGAATAATCGCCAACCAAAATAAAGGACTATTATTTTTGCAAATGAAGAAATTACCTTCAAAAAATAGATCTGATTCTGATTTAATTGGGAGAGATTTTTACTCGAACCCATCAAATCTTCAAAATCCCATTGCATAAAAAATCTGGCAAAATTGAAAAGATCCACCATAAAAAATCTTCAAATATAGAGATTTTTTTTTTGCGTGGGTGGGTTGGGTGAGATGATGAGGTCAAAGGAAGGGCGTTTACGGTTTTGGTTTGGGGAGTTGTTTTAGACTCTGGCGGGCTTTGGATTCGGAAATGTGCGTGTAGAAGGCTCGTTCTAAAATGACATGGTGAGATCTTTTTTAGGTTTTTAGGTTTTAGAGAGATTTTTTGTGTGGGTGGGTTTTTTTGTTTTTTGCGTAATCATATAATAAGTGGGTAAATTATAGTTTAGGTTTTCTATTGAGTTTTTGGACCTACTAGCAATTAAAAAAGCAAAGCAGACTTAAGAGTACTACTAGGTTGGATTTGGACCTATAAGTAATTATCTCTTGAAAATATACTGAAAAGGGAATTGAGAAGAGTGCAAATGACACAACAAAAAACGTTGGACGTATTTAAAACTGAAGTGGGCGAACTCAAGATAGAAATAAGCGGTGAAATAAGCAATTCTTTACATGTTTTCATTGGTTGAATAATCTACCCTATGGGTAGATGTAACAATCTCGAAACATAAATAGTGAAATATTTTTTTAGGTCAACAAACTCTAATTTCTTTTTTTTTTTTTAGTAAATAAACCATTTAAAAAAAAAAATTGAAAAAAAAAATCACTTCTATTAACACAAAATAAATCTGATTTTTCGGTAATTTATAAATTCCCTTATGTTTAGAAAAAAAAAATTACTTGTGTAAATGCATTTTAGACACATTGGTTTGTGTTGATGCAAACTTAAACACAAAAAGAAGGCTTAAATTGTGCTAATTTTTTTATATAGAAATAGAGATAAATGAGGAGATTGAGTGAAAATCACCCCAAAAATAAGTTCTTGGTCGTTTGTTTTGAGATTTAAGTGCGTGGAAGCGAAGTCAAAAGTTTTTAAAATTTAGGGATTTAGAATCCTGGATGAATAAAAAAGGTATGTGTTTGTTTTGAGATTTGAATAGGGTGAGATTAAGCTTTATGTCAAATCAATATTTAATAATAATTGATGTTGTATTATTATATTATATCGAGAATAGTAAAGAAAGTGTATAAAGTGTGATGTATTGGAAAAAAAATAATAATAAGTTTTATAAATATTTATAGGTGTGGATTGAATATGTAATTTAAAACCAAATTTTAAATCCAGGTGTTATGAGGCAGGGGTATGAGAGTAAAAATCCCAGTAATAGTAGAAAAAAAAACACGATTTGCTTTCAAGTTTTGGTTGGATTGGCATTGAATTAAGCAATGCTACAACTTTTTGTTGTTAAGAAATCATTAGTACAGACTTGTAACTTGTCATAATCTATGAAAATTTACTTCATTTAAATGTTTACTAATATATTTGTATCTCCTGTTTCATGATTTTTTACTTTCATATGTTTGAAAAATACACTCCCCCGATTTAATAAAAGTACACATAGGTCCAAAATGGCCCATAATAATTATTACTAGGTCAAACTGCTTTTTTAATAACTAAGAGTCCAAAATGAATGTTGAAAAACCCATAATACTCCCTATTCTAATAAATTAAACCGTGAACCACCACGCTCATTATTATCATTCCCCATCACTCTCTCTCTCTACCTTCTCTCCTTCTCTCACTAAAAAAAAAATCCAGTACTTTGGTTCATGTTCGCGGTGGCGGTGGTGGCTTGCAGACCGTCGTCACCCGCCGCCTAACAACTCCGAAAAGCGCCGAACCCCACACTCCCCGCATCCGAGATGGACAGCCCCCCAAATCTGGAGAAATCGCCTCTGTCGTCTGTCGTCGCCGTCACCACCACCACCTGATCTAGGGGTGGAGACGATGGCAACAGATTTTTAGGGGGTGGAGACGATGTCGGGTGGAGACGATGTCGGCGGCTCTATGGCGATTTGGTTAATTTTTTTTGGTATGGTGGGTTTTGTGAACATGAAGAATTTTTTTGGATCTGGGTTTGTATTTTATGATTTTATTTTTTTATTTTTTTAGATGTATAGGATATTTTTGAATCTGGATTTTTTTTATTTTTTGAGTCTGTGTTTCTGATTTTTTTTAAGAGTTGTGTTTTTCTGCAATTTCTGGTGCTTTTGGTGTCTGGGTTTTCTGCAAAGATGGATGATTGATGATGGAGCAAGACGAAGATAATGTTTTTCTGTTCAGATTTGGTTTTTTTCTAGATTTTTGGATCTGTTTTTGATGAACATATTCACAAACAGATGAATATATTCACCAACATATGCACAAATCGTGAATATGTTCATCAAATGATGAACTTGTGCATGTTGGAATTAGAAGAAAAATATGTAATTCTGATATGATTGTAATGAATTCAATTTTTCTGTATTTTTTATATGAAAATCTCAAATTGTAAAGAAGAAAGAAAAGAACTGACGAAAGAAAGAGAGAGAAGAAAAAAAAAAGAAAAAAAAAAAGAATTGAAAAAATTGAAAAAAGGACGGGAAGGAAGAGAGAGAAAGAAAAAAAAGGATAAAAAAGACTGAAAAAGGACGGTAAAAAAAACAGGGAGGTCAAGGATATATGAGTCTATTTATAATAAATTTTGCACCTAGTACTTAATAGATATGTACTTAATAGATATGTTTGGAACTACTTTTGCTACTATTTTGGACTGAAAAGTTGTTCACTCATTTAATAATTGGGCTACACGAATTACATCTAGATATTGTCACCTCAATTTTGTTTGTTACATTCTTCTTTTGTTTCATGTGATTTGCATGATAAAAATTTGTGTGACACTAGTGTATAAATTATAGATGCAATCGCTCACACAATCACTCCACTCCACTCCACTTATATTTTTTCCTTATCCATTTTTCTTTCTTCATCTTTCTCTTTCGTGTCGTTATTTTCATTGTAATTCTAAACGAGGTTAGAGCCCCCTTTTGACATAATCGATGCAGCATAAAAGTAACTCAATTTACATTGATTTATCTTTCACGTCCAAAGTTATTTAATTTTTAAAAAAGATCGCTGACATTTTAAAATTATCTCATATCTTTCTTTTCTCCAAAAAAAAATCATTTGTTTTAATAAGAACATATATATAACTATAATCTCAATCAAAAATTTATTTTATCGGCTTTAAATCTCTCCTTCCATCACAATCAAAATTAAATATCAAAAGCAAAGGGTAAAAAGCAAAACTTTGGGACGAAGGTACTAGTTTAAAAGCAAAACTTTAGATTCTCTTGTCCAAAAAAAAAAAACAGAACTTTAGATTCATGATGTTCTTCACTTTGAAAGGCCCACTATTGCCGTTATTATTTCATATTGGTATGGCTAGTTTCATTGGATTCATTAATGTTGGACATTGCAAGCCCAGATCTATCCTACAAGGGCTAATAATGGAAAAATAGTTGTTTCTTAATTGGGCCAATATACACTGGATCTCTAATTTATAAATCAATATATTTGAGTAATCCAAGGCCCTATCCAAATTAATAGTCCTTTTGGTCACATTTAGATCTTAAATTAGACTAGTACATACATACATTCCCATTCTTTATACATATAATTTTCTTAAGATATTTATTTTATGATGGTGATTACATGAAGAGAGGTAAAAATAAACGCATGAGAAATGTGAAATTAAAATTAGATTTAATAATAAATTTTAAAATGAAAATAAGTTGAAAGAATAAAAATACGAATTCAAAACTTTACTCAAGCTGGCATATGTACAACTAGTCAACAGTTTACTTTTGAAGTTTGGTACCAAAGATTTCAAGACACCATATTCAATTTAGGGTAAGAATATCGTGAAAACACATTCATAATGAAATTTATATTATTATATTTATAAAGTAATATAATTATATTTATTGATTGATACAGATTATATTTATAAATTAATATTATATTATTAAATCTTATCGATATGGGTTTATAAAGTAGTAGTAATATCGGTTTTATTAGCGTTGATAATTTGTGTTATCGTCGTGTGTTCATATCGACATGATAAGGTCAAACCGCGAAACGACGCGATAAGAATCGATTATTTGACATGACCGCGATACGATAAGAAAAATAAATAAATTTTAAATATAATTTTATATTAAAATTTTGACACAATATAATATGACGATATGTCTGTTGCTTAGCGATATGTAGCGATAAAAAATACAAAATCTCTAATAAAATTACAAAATATCGAAAGTCGTATGTATCGCAATTAGATTTTAATTTTTCAAACATATACGTGTTGATCTGAATAACGATCTGACGTAAAAATATTGCGTTCTTTATCATATACATCGATAATAACCCGAGCAATAAAATTAAATATTTAATCCTGAATTTTCATATTGTTTTGTTATCGTGCTATTATATTGTGTTCAAAATTACCATCCCTAAATTCATACTATAAACAAAGTTTTATAGGAGAGTTTGGGCTCAATTAATCAATAATCAGTATACACATAGCCAACCTTTCGGGAATTCTGAAAATATTTGTACTGTTTTGACTAAATAAATTTTAATTCGAAAGATCTAATGCTTGATTATACTTATACAGGCTGGCAGTTTTGGGTAGCAAGAAGCCAAAAATATCACTATTTGCTATCTATAATATATAATATTCAAATGGAGTTGTTGAATTTTAGACTAATTTATACATTATGAGTCACAATTTTGAAATGGATGACATAAAACATCTCCAAAGTCTCCAAAGAATAGTCGAAAGGATGTGAGAGTAGAAATGACGTGCACCAATCATTTTCTACTTAACCTTCTTAATTTTTTCTTTTTTTTGGGAGGAACCTTTTTCATTTTTAAAGGAACCCTTAATTGGCTTGTAGGATTGGACAGCCATGCAAATACAAATGAATTCTGTTAAAAGGAAACGTTGACTAAATTGGTGTTTGAATTTTTTTTTTTGAAAAGAAATGGATTAAAATTAGTGATAGTGAGAAAATTAATTAATAATAGAAGTTTGATGGTGCTTGTCAAAAAAAAAAAAAATTGATAATTGTTTGAAAAAAAAAAATAGTATTCATAAAACTTAAATCATATTTGGAAATGACATACGAATCAAGTAAAATAAATTTTTAGTGGGTTTGAGTGTAATGAAATAGAGTGTTGTCACTTCTACACATTTGAGCTTGGAAACTCCCTCCGGACAACAACACCGAATAGGCTTCAAAGTGGTCGTTGGAGCCGGTTATTAAAAAAAAAAAAAAGTTAACCGATGTAAAAATCAAAAAACTTAAGCAGCGATTCATAAATTTGTGCCAAATGCTCTTGGAAGCGTTGAGCCATTGTCCAATAAAACTTGGAGAGCGGTTTCTAAACCATTCTCAAAATCAATTAATTTTTTATTTTTTAAATTATAAAATGCAGAAAAAACATACCTGAAACACAAGTGGTTTGCTTAAATCACCTTAAACGCCTGATCGACCATCTTGGCACCTATCAATCAAAAGCGCAGCAGAAACAAAAACTCAAAAGAGAGGAGCAATCTCCCCAAAAAACCTCAAAAAATAAAATAAAATAAAATAATAGCCAATTCCTTTTGATTTGGTTCCGTTTGGCACTGTCTTAAGGTAGATTTTCATCGATTCCGTTTCTTTTCTCCGTTTTATGTTTTTATTTTAGTTAATTGTGTAGATTTTGGGTTGTGCGAGTGGTATGACAATTAGAAGGGTGAATATATGTTTGATGTTATTGTTTATTTTTTGGTATGCATTGCAAGAATTTTTCTCATCCTTTTGAGTGGGATTCAACTGCCATTTATCTGTTTGAAATTTATAGGTTTCGATCTGGTTTATAAATTTTTGTTTCTGCTGTACTTTTGATTGATAGGTGCCAAGATGGTCGATCAGGCGTTTAAAAAGGTGGATTTAAGCAAACCACTTGTGTTTCAGGTATGTTTAAAACGAAGGTAAGAAAAAATGATTTTTTAGAAATTAAATTAATTTAAATTCGTAAAAAGCAAAATCTTTTCGGCGGAATTTGATCACATTCGGTGATAAGAGTCCATGTTAGGTCCCCAGGAAGCGAATAATTGCCTCAATTAATTGGGAAACTTGGTGGTATATATATGAGATCTTTGGTGATGCGTGCCTAAAATTGATTTTTTAAAAAAAAAAATATATTAAACGGTTGAAAACTGAAAAAAAATATATATAGCGGTTTTTCCAAATTGATAAAAAAAAAGCGGTTTCCAAATTGATTTAAAAAAAAAAATATATATATTAGACAGCGGTTGAAAAACCCAGCTATCAAAATAAGAATGTCCAAGGTAGGAATTTGGGCCGGTGATTTGAAAACATTTGTCTATTCTAATCTTCTTTGCCAGTTCAAAGCCATTTGTCGATCTTGTTCTTGGACAACGATTTTTTATCATTTATCGAGCTTGAACATTTATTCTTGGAGGCGGTTATCTTTTCTCAAGGTCATTTTCAATTTATCCAAGCCCAAATGTGTATTAGTGGTGAGTGTATTAATATTATGTTTATTTTTATTTTGGGAATGTTTCAAATAATGTTGGGACGTTCATAATAAAAGTGATGTTCGAGTAAAAGTTGAGACGGAGGAGTATTTAAAAAATGCTTATCATTAAGCTACAAAATCACTCAATTTTCAACTTTTAGCTTTTTTGTGACTTCAAGACAAAGTTGTGATGTTTTTGTAATTTGATAATATAATTTTTTTTAATAAAAAAAACTCCAAAATGCGTCGTATTTTATTACAAGTGATTATAATCGCCCATTTATTCAACTAATAAAAATATTCACTCTATTGACAAAAATCATCACGTATATAAAGGGAGTCTAAATTAAGACAAATCCCAATCATCATCTCGCAAAAAGTGTTAAAAGCGTCGTTTTCAAATTATCACAAAAGAAACTCATTGGTAAGTGTGTCTCTTTTCGTAAATCATCACAACACATTAGCTCAAGTAAATATATCAAATTAATTTAAACATAATCCCCTTTAGTTGATCCTAATAATAAAGTTATAATTCATATGTAATCATTCAATTCCTTTTAAACTCTTTTAGGATGTGCTAACAATCCTTTTCGCTATCAATTTTACCCAATAATTAAAATGTGCAATTTCAATATCTAAAAAAAAAAAAAAAAAACACGTGGGCTGCTTTGCTTGACTTATATACTCGAAGATCCATCTATTATTCGAATCGTACTATTTGGTAACAGCTATGAAGGCAAATTACAAAAGGAAGCTCTAATCCAGAAGTACAAACACGATATACTACAAATTATCCAATATTTTATTTTGTGGAAAAATTCAAAATCTATCAAAGAAAAGTTGTGAAGCGTCCATGTGGGAAGGACAACTTCAATTTCGAAGAAATATAATGCGTCGTTGGCCCCATTCAATTATTGAGAGGCTGCTACTTAATAAAATATATTTTTCCTAAAAATAAGAATAAATTTGAAAAATTGGTGAATGTATGGGTGGTTTTTTGTGTGAAAGAAAATGACATTTTAGCCGAATCTCACCTATATATCTCTTGGACAAGATATAATGATGTTTTGTTTCTTCTTCCTCTTGTTTTCTTTGTTGTTTTTTTGCATCACAAATGGATGCCATTTTATATTATATACTTGTTATGAAATTAAAATGAAACTTAAAACGTAACATCATTTAACGCATCAAAAAAAGAAAGAAAAGAAAAAACAGGAGAGTTGGATCTCTCTCCCATGTGTTTGATTTCTTGACTTAGAGTTCAACTCTTATTATTTTATATTTCTTTTTTTTTTCGTTAACTTTACCACATATTTGAAAGTTGTTCTCTTTCTGTTTGTTTTTTTGTATGTTAGATCTGCTTTAATTTATTTGAACATCAACTGTTTTGTTAATGGAAATATGGAATCAACCAGGTGCATAGGCGGATTTAGAATTTTGAACTTGAGGATACGAAAAATATTAGTGACTTGTTCTATCATTTTGGGGATACATAATTTTTAATTCTTTTTTACATAGAATAATTAAAGTGTTTTTTTAAATTTGGGGTACAGCTGTACCCTTTGTTCTTAATTGGATCCATAGCTGACGAGAATTGAATTCTTTTATTATTATATATTTACTATTTGAATACTCGATTATAAATTATCTAAATCATTGGAACCATAGTTGTTAATAATTTGATTGTAGATTGTAATTCATGAGTAAAAATAATATGGTTGGTATTCTAAAATTTTCTCGTTTTATTCTATTTTACGCTTACACAAGTAATAGCACGTAAATTAATTTTTCATTCAAATAAGAATAAAGTGTGACATGTGAGAAGGAACATGGATTTAGATATCTGGTTTTTAACACATTAAAAAATATGGGCATTGATTTATGGTAATTTATACATTAAATCTTATGTATGAGATTATGCCATCATACTAATTTTTTATCATAAACATAACTTTTATTAAATAAGGTCATTATGATCCATTGAAAAATAATTAAAGACTATGACAAAAAAAAAAAGCCTATAATTTCGTGTGTATAATAGATGGAGAATTGTGTTAAGCCTATTTTTAAGTCATGATCTTAAATTATGGGGGTGTTTTCAAAATTTATAAGTGATTATAATCACTTAGAATTTGTGCAAAAACAATTTGAAGTGTTTTATTTATCTTTTAGTAGCTTAAATAAACTTTCATAAGTTATAAGTTATAATATAAAAACTTTTAACTCTTTTTGCAAACACTATCATTTTTTTTAATTTTCTTACAAACATTATCAATTTCTATTATTAATCATTTTTCCCATAATCACTAATTTTAATCATTTATTTAAAAGCATATTTTTTACAAAACACCCCCAATATAATGGAGTGACGCCTAGGGGCCTAGGGTGGTCGATTCGGTGACCCAAAATTCCATACCCTTCTCTCCTATTTTAGACCATTCTTATTTGAAACTTATATTTTAGTGGCGAGTTATTTATTCTTTCCATCCGTCCCAAATTTTATGGTAAAGTAGTCATTTTTTTGTCCCAAACTCTATGATAAAGTTCTTTACACACTTTATCGACTTTATCATAAAATATTAATAAACAACACTTTTCCCCCAATTACCCATCATTTTTATCATATAAAATATTAATAAACAATTCTTCCTACCCCTCACCATTTGATCACTTTATCACTATTCCATTAAATCTTTTGTAAGCGATCGAGAATATCGTAGAGTTTGGGACGGAGGGAGTAGTATTTGAATTGCTAAAAAGAAATTTTTAAGGTGGGGATATCATAGTCGTATTATAATATATATATCCCTCCTTAAAAAGTCGACTTTATTATTTTTATATACTAATAAATAACTTTTACATTTAAAACACGAGCTAAAAAGTGAAATGGTAAACAAAAAATAGGACATAGGTATTGATAACCGAACATAATGAAACAATATAAAACCATTATGTAATCGAATAATCTATTTTTTTTTTCTTTTAAGTCATACATGAATAAAAATAACTTAAAATTTTCAATAGAACAACTCATTCCATAAATTTCATTGCATTAAATAACAACTACCCACAACTTCATTAAACAAAGTCCTATCAAATCTCAATCCATATATAAATGCATCCGTTCATAGCAATTAGCAAAATTCATATTTCATAGCACTAAATGCAGAGTCAAATGTTCAATCCATAACAAATAACTGAAATAAGTGATAACATAATTTAACAAAAGACTAAAATGATAATCCTCCTTCAATTAATAACAAATAATAAATATATTTAATAATTATAACCAATTTTCGGTTTTTCATTTTTTAGTTTTGACCGAAAAATATAACTGAACTGAATAGAAAATCAATTTATATAAAATTTATAACTGTGACCAAATCGAAAGCCTGAATAACTTATTCAAATTATAAATTTCATTTTGGTTCGATCGATTAATTCGATTTTATCCATATACTCATTAAAGATCATACCAACTTTGCTCACTTTATTTTTAAGTCATCCCTTACCAACTTGCGACTTAAAATGGACAAAGAATCTCACAATCTCTACCCACAATCTCCTCCAACCTCCTGATAAATCACCTTCATCCCCTTAAAAATCAACATTATACCAAAAAAGATGCTATTTCTTAATCGTCGCCAAATCAAGTGTGCATGTTGGTGGGGGGAGGAATTTTACATCCCTAGTGGCGCTACATATAAGAATACCACTCGTTGTCTCATATTAGGTTATATGATGTTAATTGAATTAAGGCGTGTCTCATGTGCATCAATTTACCATTAAGTCTTACATAAAGTGAATTTTAGAACAATGCAACTTGGTATCTTTTGAAAAATGTAACTTTTTTACATTAGTGTGCAACTATTTTTTTCATGTGTAAATAATTTGTATTTTTCGATTATAAATTGCATGTTTTAAAATGCTCTTTAGTCGGTCATACGGATATATCTGAAACTTAGCCTTGAATTAAACATTTTAATGTGAAATTGTAATAAAATTAATGTTTTTGATTTCATCAAAATTTAAATTTTATTTTTAAATTTATTTAACTTATTAGTTGAAAAATCCTCTTAATAAAATTCTTATTTCTTTTGGAGGGGCTATAAGAGTTCGAAAATTGATAATTCGGAGAAATTTCAGTTCAATTATTATATTACTTCATGTTATTTAATCTGTATGTATCATATTCGAATAGCGACGCATGTCAACAAAATTGGCATAATTAAAGGTTATAACAGTTCTGGAAAATGAAATAATGTCATATCCTATCAACAATTATTTAGGATTGGCTAACATTATCATTGAAAAATATTAACTAATAAATCACATGATTTATATTTCTCAAGTCGTTCTATGTCTTGCTGTCTGGCATTTGAGAACACGGCTTGAAAACATGAAAAAATGACCTTGAAAGCTGTTATAACCGTTCTCCAAATAATAATTATCGAAACTTGGACAAGCTGATAAAAACCATTTGTCCAAGAAATCGCACTTGAACAACGGTTTTAACGCATTGCAAGGTTACACTTGGGAGGCGGTTTTCAACGTATCAAGCATATACACTTAGACGGCGGTTTTTTAACCTCTCTTGGCCGGTGATAAAACATTGTCCAAGAAAGCACTGGACAGTTTTTTTAACGCATTGCAAGGTTCACTTGGAAGCGGTTTTCAACGGCTGTCCAAGCATATACACTTGGACAACGGTTTTAACGCTTTCAACACTTTTTTTTAAAAAAAAAAAAAATCAATTTTAACGAACCCACCAAACATCTACCGTATATAAAGCCACCAAATCTTCCAATTAATTGAGGCAATTATTCGCTCCCGTGGGGGACCCGAACAGGACCTTGGGCGCGAAATCGGATCAATTGCTCAGGTAACTTGCTTTTCAGATTTCTTAATGAAATTAATTTATATGTTCTAAAAATCATTTTTTCTTACAATTTTTTAAAATTCTTTATTTCAATTATCTTATTTATTAATTCAATCACATTTTATATAATAATTTTTTATATAAATTAAAATTAAAATTAATTAAATTAAATTAAAATTATATTTTTTACTTGTACTTTTTTTTTTAACTACCTTTCTTTTTAAACTTGTAATACTTTTCCTTCTAAACAATTAATACTTTTCTATCAAAATAAATAATATTTTTCTTTAAACAAGTAATACTTTTTCATCTAAACAAAGTAATACTTTTCTTTAAACAAGTTATACATTTCTATCTAAACAAGTAATACTTTTCTATTTAAACAAGTAATACTTTTCTATCTAAACAAATTATACTTTTCTATTTAAACAAGCAATACTTTTCTATCTAAATAAGTAATATTTTTCTTTAAACAAGTAATACTTTTTCATCTAAACAAGTAATACTTTTCTTTAAACAAGTTATACTTCTATCTAAACAAGTAATACTTTTCTATTTAAACTCTATTTAAACAAGTAATAGTACTTTTCTATCTAAATAAGTAATACTTAGACAAAATTGAATTAATTTATAAGAATATTAAATATTATATGTATTAATTTATAAGAATTAATAGTGATACAAGTTCGTAAGTGTAATATTATGAATTTAATATTATGAACAAGTTTTACATAAGGGTTTGTGTTAATCTCATTATATAAGACAAATATTAAAAATAAATAACACGAGATTTTAAAGAATAAAAATATTTGAATTGTAAATAAAAAGAATTTACAAAAACAAAAAAAATAAAACAAAAAATACAAGCTTTACAAAAAAATAAAAAATAAATTAATTCACTTGGAGAGCGGTTATGAACCGCTCTCCAGCTTCTGATAGACTGACGGTTCAAAATCGCTCTCCAAATACACTTACTTGCAAGTGATTTATGAGCAGTTGTCTAGCTATGATCTTGGACAGCGGTTTTTAACCATTGTTTTTTTTTAATAGAACCCATTTCTCGGGACCACTTGGAGAGTTATTAAAAAAATTTGTCTAAATAAAATTCTCAAAATTTCAAATGTGTAATAGTGATGAGGTTTTGTCACAACCCTCGTGGAGAGAACAAAAATGTCCATTGTCGTGTAGGAAGTTTTTGGGTGGCATAAATTTTTATAATTTAGACAAAAATTCACATATGTACTGATTTAAGTACAAATTATATTTCTTTCACTAAAAAGTGTTAAAAAGTCGATCTTTCGATTTTATGTCTGTCTCATCGTAGAGGCAGTCTCATGCAAAATCGCCTTTTATATTTATGCTTTTAAATCATAAAATTTTGTCATTTCATCTCCTTTAGAATTTTAACATTTCGCCGTCATTACTCATTGAAAAATTTCGCAACCCTCGGGATGAAATTTTGGATCCGTCCCCTATAATTCCATAATACGGTACTACCATTTAATTATTATATTGTATTCAAAACGCATTAATCACGAGTAAAACTTATGTATTTATGTGTACTAGTAGTTAATTTCAATATAAAGTTAATGTCTGTGTCGACATACTGTTATTTATTTTATTTAAAATAATACTGTAATAGTTAGCTATCTAAAAAAGTCAGTATTAATATAAAGTTATAATAGTTCCACAAATAGAAGATATTTTCATCCTGCTGGTAATCACATTTTTTTTTTTTTTTGTTTCTGTGATCGGACTTGCATAAATTATATATGAATTATCTTACTGAAACAGTATCCTAAGCTATTAATAATTGGTTCATTGTCATTAATTTAAGGTTTTATATATATCCTTAATTAATGAAATGTAAATCTCACTAGCTATATTATTTTCTGGGGTGGTTGAGAGTAGTTGCTTACCCGGAAAGGAACTTTATAATTTTTAATCCACAATATTTTTTCGCATTGAGTGCATCGTGCTATTTAGGTGTATTTTTAAAACATAATAAACAAATCTAATATTTCAATACAATAAATTGTATATTTTAATATAACAAATTGCATATTTTAATATAAATAAATTAAATGTTTCAATGCAATAAGTTTTCATATTTTAATATAATAAATTGCATGTTTTAATGCAACAATTGCATATTTAAAAATAAATTATAATTACACTGTACACTTGATGTGACAAGACATTATCTTTAATTTAAGGATGTGCTTGGTGGGATACTTTTTGGGATGAAGGTATAAGAATAGAATGACAAAAAGTGTTTGGTTTGGCTGAGGAATGAAAATAATTTCCCGTTCCAAAAAAAAAATGAGTCAGTATTGAAATTTATCTATTTTTATTAATACAGGTTGTATTTTATTTTAAAAAATAATATAAATTATAATTTGTAAAAAAAAAAAAATAGTACTTGTTGCAAATTTTCAGCTCACTAAGTTAACTCTTTAATTGCCAAGTTAACTTTTTAATTGCCAAACCTATAGATATTAGAGATTCACACTGTAAATTTGGCCACATGCGAGTATATGTGTAATGTGTATATATAATTTGTTTAATTTGTGCTTTTAAAAGCTGATTAGCTACCTGGAACATGTGGTGGCAGCTGTAGGTATATATAATTATATATATATATATCCTTATAAGCACCACTCATGGTTAATTAATGTTAAAATTTGATACTTGGAATCCGACACACTGATATTTGCAACTGCATATTCGCATCAGTGCCCTTTAAAGAAAGAAAAAAATATTTCTACCATTAGCAAAAGTAAATGGTTAATTGTCAGTGAACTTTTCAACTTTTTTCCTTTTAATAATTTAACTTACTCACCCATTTTAATAAAAGTCATCATATATAGGATATAGCAAATGTGTGCCAGGTATTTTAAAAAATATGTAGTTAGAGTCAACAAGAATGTAAATTGTACGTGGGATATATATAGTAGCAGAAATAAAGCGGCATAAATTATGGCAGGGCTATTGAGAAGAAAAAACAACATATTTTATTACTAAGTAACTCTGAGCACATAAATTGCAAGAAAATAAGGAAACAATTTGTAATGAATCTAATTCAATCAAACAAAGCCATCCACTATAACTATTGAAACCTCATGGGGCGCCCCTTATATATGAAGCAATTTACATACAAAATCATCTTCATGCAAGCAAATGTTTCATCTTCGAGCCATTTCCACTTGGAGATATAACAAGGACAATATGCAGGATAACAACTAAAGAAGTAGACGCAAACTGGTTCAACATGCAAAGAGTGAAGTTTTCCAATGCTTGAAGGACCTTATTGAATAAACTAATTGCGCTGAAAACTTGGCACTTGAAAACGCTCGTTGGGAATCCATCCTTTATTCTGTATTGCAGATTGGATGCTGCATAATATTGATAAATAAATGTCAGATATGGACTAAGGATGTGGAATGTAAGCCAATGAAAAACAGTTAAACAATTACTTACAAGGATGCCCGAGTGATGTTGCTGAAGTTTTTGTGCTTAGTAATGTGTTGGAGGAGGTGGAGAGCCATAGATGTATGCAGGTGGGGGAGGTGACTTCACGGGTGGGGGAGGTGATGATGTGTAGTAGTATGGAGGTGGAGGAGAGGGAGAAGGAGGAGGTGGAGACTTGTAAGCATATGATGGTGGAGGTGAGGGTGAAGGTGGTGGTGGAGAGGTGTAGTGGTATTATGCAGGGTGTGGTCTTTGGTGATGGGGGGGTGGAGAGTTGTAGTGGTAGGGAGGTGGAGGAGATGACGATGGTGGTGGGGGAGATTTGTAATAATAAGGAGGTGGGGGAGATGGTGATGGTGGGGGAGGAGATTTGTAGTAGTACTGTGGTGGTGGTGAAGGAGAAGGTGGTGGAGGGGATTTGTAGTAGTAAGGTGGTGGTGGTGACGGTGATGGTGGTGGTGGAGATTTGTAGTAATATGGAGGTGGTGGGGATGGTGATGGAGGTGGCGGAGACTTGTAGTAGTATGGGGAGGAGGTGATGGAGATGGTGGTGGGGGAGATTTGTAGTAGTATGGAGGTGGTGGTGATGGTGATGGCGGTGGTGGGGATTTGTAGTGGTATACTGGGGAGGAGGAGTGGTGAAGGTGGTGGAGGGAATTTGTAGTAGTAAGGTGGTGGTGGTGACGGTGATGGTGGTGGTGGAGATTTGTAGTAGTATGGAGGTGGTGGAGATGGTGATGGAGGTGGGGGTGACTTGTAGTAGTATGGTGGAGGAGGGATGGAGATGGTGGTGGAGGAGATTTGTAATAGTATGGAGGTGGTGGTGATGGTGGTGGTGGTGGTGGGGATTTGTAATAGTATGTAGGTGGTGGTGGTGGTGAAGGTGGTGGAGGGGATTTGTAGTAGTAGGGTGGTGGTGGGGATGGTGATGGGGGTGGAGGAGACTTGTAGTAGTATGGGGGAGGAGGAGACGGAGATGGAGGCGGTGGAGACTTGTAGTAGTATGGTGGAGGAGGAGATGGAGATGGTGGTGGTGGATTTGTAGTAGTATGGTGGTGGTGGTGGCGGTGATGGTGGTGGTGGGGATTTGTAGTGGTATCTGAGGGAGGTGGGTGGGTGATGGTGGTGGTGGTGATTTATAGTAGTACGGTGGTGGAGGTGATGGTGATGGAGGTGGTGGTGATTTATAATAGTAAGGAGATAGTGGTGATGGAGATGGTGGAGGTGGAGACTTATAAATGTATGGAGGAGGTGGGGGAGACTTGTAAAGATACACTGGCGGTGGTGGTGACTTGTAGATGTAAGTTGGTGATGGTGGCGGTGGGGATTTGTATACATATACATGGCTTGGAGGTGGAGGTGACTTATAAGCGTGGGTTGGTGTCGAAATTGGTGGTGACTTGTATACGTAAGTTGGCGTTGGTGGTGGTGGAGATTTATACACATACGTGGGGGTCGGAGGTGGTGGTGACTTGTACACATAAGTTGGCTTTGGAGGAGGTGGAGATTTATATACATATGTGGGGGTCGGAGGTGGAGGTGACTTATAGACATAAGTTGGGGTCGGGGGAGGTGGTGACTTATAAACATAGGTTGGTGTTGGAGGTGGTGGTGACTTGTACACGTAAGTTGGCGTTGGTGGTGGTGGAGATTTATACAAGTATGTGGGGGTCGGAGGTGGAGGTGACTTATAGACATAAGTTGGGGTCAGGGGCGGTGGTGACTTATAAACATAGGTTGGTGTCGGGGGTGGTGGTGACTTGTACACGTAAGTCGGCGTTGGTGGTGGTGAAGATTTATACACATATGTGGGGGTCGAAGGCGGAGGTGACTTATAGACATATGTTGGGGTCGGGGGCGGTGGTGATTTGTAGACATAAATTGGTGTTGGAGGTGGTGGAGACTTGTAGACATATGTGGGGGTGGGAGGTGGTGGCGACTTATAAACATAAGTTGGTGTTGGTGGTGGTGGTGACTTGTACACATAAGTTGGCGTAGGTGGCGGTGGCGACTTGTAGACATATGTAGGCGTCGGAGGTGGAGGTGACTTATGGCGTATGTTGGTGCTGGCGGTGGTGGAGACTTGTAGACATAAACTGGAGATGGAGGTGGTGGAGATTTGTAGTAGTACGGAGTAGGGCTGGGCTTAGGCTTCTTGCACTCCTTGTAAGGAGTCTTGGATGCATAAGAAAATGACTTAGCATAAAGTACAACTTCATGTTTATCCTTGGACTTCACTTTAAGCTTGGCTCCAGTCTTTCCCCAATGATAATCAGTTGGAATATTACACTTTGAACCCTTGGGGGCTGCATGTAGCTTAGCCTTGCAAGCCTTTGCTCCATATTTACCATATTCAAATCCTTCAACTGCAACACTGAATTTTCCATTGATTTTAGTCTTTCCATAGACTACTATTTCTTTTTCACCTGCCTTGCATGTTACCTCAACAACAGCACCTGATCCATATATGTTAAAATAGTACATTAACTAAAGTGCTTGCCAACCATCATAGACAAATATAATCTTTCACATGACAATAATCATTCAAAATAGTACTTAATTGTCAAACATATCACATTTCTAGCTATCAATTAACTTTTACTATTTTTTTGGGGTGTAACATTTTAGTTGATATTGGAGTTGTTCCACCATAATGAAAAAAAAATTAATTTTACTTTATTCAATTGATATCAATTTGATTTCTTTAGCTCTTGGACCACAAACACTTTCCGTTGCAAAACTACTAGATTATGTGCAACTTGATCTAATTTCCTTAACTGGTTGGTGATGTCACCATCAATAATAGCCTAATAATTTATTCTTTATATGAATTACTGGAACATGATGTTCTAATTAATTAATTAATATAAATTTAAGGATATGCTAAACTAAATTTTCGAAATTAACTGGAAAATCATGACAATTAAGGTTGACTATAATTGATATTTTTTTTCACCTACCAAATGTATTAATTAATAATTTTAAAATATTATTTATATACTTGTCCAACAATTCAAAGTTAAATTTGGTCCATAAGAGAGAAGATATAGAGTAATACTCAGTGACAAAAAATCAACATCAACAAATTCATGCACGTTAGCTACTTAATTGATATATGCCAGATATTCCACAAGGTAATAATGGCATGCATTCATATGTGTATACAAGTGCGTATATATGCTCTGTAAAGTGAAACTCAATTTTTTGACTAATCAACCAAATTAACTCAAAATTCATATTTTAAATATTATTTTAAGAAAATAAAAGGTGAAAGAAATGTACCTTTGAGATGCTTCTTGTCATGCGACTTCTCCGGGTATTTCCAATCGTAGCATCTGTAACAGTATACTTTTCCTACCACCTTAACTATGAATGGGTGGTGTGGAGGGTGGTATGGAGGGTAGTGTGGAACCGGGGGCGGCGGAGAAGTGTAGTAGTATGGAGTCGGGGGTGACTTCGCCGGTGGTGGTGGAGATTTGTAGTAGTATGGTGGAGGTGGAGACTTCTCCGGTGGTGGTGGTGATTTGTAGTAGTATGGAGGAGGTGGTGATTTCACTGGCGGTGGTGGAGACATGTAGTAGTATGGTGGAGGTGGTGATTTATAGTAGTATGGTGGAGGTGGTGACTTCACTGGTGGTGGTGGAGATGTGTAGTAGTATGGTGGAGGTGGTGATTTCACTGGCGGTGGTGGAGACGTGTAGTAGTATGGTGGAGGTGGTGATTTAACTGGTGGTGGTGGAGATTTGTAGTAGTATGGTGGAGGTGGAGACTTCTCCGGTGGTGGTGGTGATTTGTAGTAGTATGGAGGAGGTGGTGATTTCACTGGTGGTGGTGGTGACTTGTAGTAGTACGGTGGAGGTGGAGACTTCTCTGGTGGTGGTGGTGATTTGTAGTAGTATGGTGGTGGTGGAGATGGCGATGGAGGTGGGGGAGATTTGTAATAGTATGGTGGTGGAGGTGATGGTGAAGGTGGCGGTGGTGATTTATAGTAGTACGGTGGTGGTGGTGACGGAGAAGGTGGTGGAGGAGATTTGTAGTAGTACGGAGGTGGTGGTGACGGATCAGGCGGTGGGGGTGATTTGTAGTAATACGGCGGTGGTGGGGAAGGTGAAGGTGGTGGAGGAGATTTGTAGTAGTACGGTGGTGGTGGAGACGGAGAAGGTGGTGGTGGTGATTTGTACACATAAGGCGGCAGTGGGGACGGGGAAGGTGGTGGTGGTGATTTATACACATATGGTGGGGGTGGAGACGGAGACGGTGGTGGTGGTGATTTGTACTCGTAAGGTGGTGGTGGAGACGGGGAAGGAGGTGGTGGTGACTTGTACTCGTAAGGAGGCGGTGGTGAAGAATAAACATAAGGGTCAGCAGAGACCATAGTAGAAATAGCCAAAACGGCGAATGCTGCCACTAGAAAGTGTGGCAGCATTCGGCCGTTTCCGCGGCCGGGACTCGTCATTTTGTTGCCGGAAACCGCCACCAGCTCCGCCTATATGTATGGAGGCGACACCTCTACTTGGCTTATAGAAGCCTAAGTGAAGTTTGGTTTAATTATTGGAAGAGAAAAGAGAAGGGATGATTGAAATTGGTTAGTGGAAAGTGTATTTATATAGGGAAGAAGTGGAAGCATTCGTTAGAATAGAGCTGTCAAATAGTGACCTATTCAAGATGAATACTGATTTTTGTAATATTTAGAAGATAATTATTTTAATGAAGTTGTAACAACTGGACTCATGACGGCGAATTGTAAACATATTTGCTAATAAATAAATGAAATCATTTAATTTATACTTAGTAGTTGGAATCTTTTAACTTCATTATTGTTTGCACTCTCATTGCATTTCGTATGTATCTTAATCTGATCCGAACTTTCCATGGAATAAGGATTAAATTCATTTTTGTCCCAAAATTCTCATTTATATATGTTGTTCCCCTTTTGTTAAAGAAACTAGAATTTGTACATATATATAATCATTACAATTTACATGAAGTCCTGACATAGAACATGATGTTAGATTTTCTTTTTCTGGAGTCAATTCGAATTCAAAAAATATATAAATATAATTTTGAATAAATCATCACAGTTTTCTCATTATAAAATATTACAAGTATTTTGGGGATTAAAATCATATAAACTCTTGTACTGACATTCATGTCGTAAGGATTAATTTATGCAGACCAAGGTGGAATGCAGGTGGAGGTATTGCAGTTTTAGTAGCATTAAAATATTGTTCAGAATTGTATATAAGAAAACCTTCATTTTGAATTTAGTTAATTTTATATTGTACTAATTATCAATATATTAATTGTAGGATAAACTTTTAAGCTAGGCACAATCTATTACAAAGAGACGAATTCGTTATGATCCTATTTGAATCATGTAATCGTCTTATGCGTGACATCATTTCACACAAAATTTTCTCTGATTGTATAAATAAATAAATATATATTTGGATCGAGCCTCCTAAATTTATGGCCGATGACCTTCTCAATTTGTTTTGTATTTCGTGCGTTAGGAATAATGTGAGCTTATTATCATGGTTGCGATAAAAAACAAAAAATATATATGAGGATTGAAATAGTTAAAGTTAAAAGAGATGACCGCTTATTTGCAATAAAATGCAATTTTTCTGTTGATATAACATCACTTGATTAGAAAATTCTACTCTTTTCATTATGAAATACTTTGAAATGTCCCTTGTGCAGGCAACACTTAGGAATATAAAAGCAGGCAACACTTGAGAATATAATAGTCTAAATGACAGCTTTAATTAAGTTCCTTTATTGTACTCATATATTTGTGTTTTTTTTTCGAAAGTTGAAATGATGATCATTTGAACCATTGATCTCGCAATAATTGTCTTTCTAACCATTTGAATTATTCCACCTCGTAGATATATAAATATATATGTGTTTATCAATACATAAAATCAAGAAATTATCTTGAAGTTTCTTTATCAATACTACTGCATATACATATATATATATATTAATATATGTGTTTTTACTACTACACATTTGAGCTTGCATGGCTGCACTTGGACAGCTTTTTTTAAAGTTTCTCAAAATTTATAGCTTGGAGAGCGGTTCTAATAAAAAAAAAAAAAGAATAGACAGCGGTTTTCAACCGTTTGTCAAGTTCTTTATAGACAGCGGTTGACAAATCACGTGCAAAGGTTAGACAGCGGTTTGGAACCATTTGTCAAAATAATAGTTTGGACAAGCGGTTCCAAACCGCTGTCCAAGTGTTCTGCAAATTTTATTAAGCCAAATCGCGAACCAGAGTACTTCAATTTTTCCCCAAATTAAATCAAGCTAGCATCTCCTTCCTTTACCCTAATCGAACTCCGTCGCATTTCGTCCTCCCATTCCACCCGCCGCCGCCGTCTTCCCATTACCTCCTTCCCATTCCCCAAATCGCGAACCATGCCACCAGCCTTTCCTCCCCTCTTCCCCAAATCGAACCAGAAGCCCTAGCCGTCGTCTTCCCGCCGTCGTCTTTCTCATTCTCCCGCTGCTTCATCAGGTAAGAGCCCTAATTTATTTCATAACTTGGTGTTTGATAGTATTAACGTAGAAGTTGAGGTTGAGGTTGGTGTTTGATACAAACTACTAGCATAGTATATATTAACGTATAGCATATATATAACTTGGTGTTTGATAGCATAACTTTCCTGATGACGTATAGCATAACTTTCACAGTGTACTTGTAATTAATTCGAAATAATATGCTTGATAAATGAACAATTAATTGTAAATGAACAATTGATGCACTCAAGGTGTTTGATAATATGCTTGTGTGAGAATTTAAGCATAAATTAGGATTAATACATTAGGATATATTTTTGTTATATTAATTTGATGATTTGGTGAATGGATAGTAGTGTGTTGCTTTAGATGATTAATGATGGTACATTAGGTTATATACATTGTTTTGAGATGCAACAAATCCTTAGATACATATGCAATATACAAACCTTAGTACTACTACCATTCTATATGCAAGTTTTATACATTAGGAATGTAATACTTTTAGGTTTAATACTTTTAGGTTTAATACATTAGGATACATGCATTATCTTGGGAAACACTTCATATTGTCTTTTTCTATAGGCATCTCTAGTTCTATATGGATCGAAAGTGGGTTCGAAAGCGGATCGATTATCGGATGAGTATAGTAATGGGGTGAAAAATTTTTTGTAATCATGCGATTAGACCTTTCGCACCGACCCTCGGTACATTCCATGTCCGTGTTGGAAATATATGAATGGAAAAACCGTTAGTGGTCGAGAAAGTCCTGTTTTGACCACTTGATGATTCACGGTATTGATAAAACATATACCGTTTGGACATATCATGGTGAGAGAGGAGATGGATGTAGCTCAAGCAACCTAGAAACTAACTTTTGGGTTTGAAGATACGATTGGATCGGATATTTTCGATGATGTACCATTGTTGATACATCAAGTGGGGATAGCGATGATCTGCGAGATCACCCTTATATGTCGAGAAGTTAAGGGATTCTGTTTGGATTACCCTTTGTGGCCGGGTGTAAGAAGGCAACAAAAGCGCCATTTTGTGTTGATATTGTTCAACCTAAAAGCATCTCACCAGTTGTCCGATGAGTGCTTCACAAGTATGCTGGAAGCAGTTAGTGGTCTATTGCCTGATGGAAATGTCTTTGCCTAAGAGAGCATATGATGCTAAACAAATGCTCAAGTCCATCGGGTTAACACATCGGAAAATTCATTCTTGTTAGGGTGATTGTATCTTATTTAGAAAGGAGTATGCGAGACCTCGAGGAATGTCCCAAGTGTGGACTAAAGCGATATAAGAAAAATAAATCTCTCGTGAAGGTGATGTGGTACTTTCCAATAATACCAAGATTAGGAGAATGTATAGCGGTATTTGTGGATGCTAGAAATTTAAGATGGCATCATGATGATAGGATCAAAGATGGAATCTTAAGACACCCCGCCGATTCCCTGATGGAAGACATTCGATGTCGGGCATCCAGAATTTGGCACCGAGCCCACGACACTTGCGTCTTGCACTCTCAATCGCGGAATGAATCCGTTCGGTATCCAAAAGTACCAACCACGATTACATGGCGATGATTCTGTTAGTTTATAATCTTTCACGCGAGTTGTGCATGAAGCGCACTTACATGATGTTGTCTATGTTGATATCGGGACCCAAACAACCCGGGTAACGACATAGATGTATATCTGCTCCTTTGATAGAGGACTTGAAGCTCATGTGGGATGAGGGGTGTCGATGTGTATGATCTTTGTAGAAAGGAGAATTTCAAGTTGAAGGCCATCTTTGTTTGGAACTATCAATGACTTTCCGCTTACGGGAATTTATCCGGATATAGTGTGAAAGGGGGGGCGATGCATGTCCTTGTTGTACCAAGAAGACACATCACATTCGCTTGAGACATTGTAGGAAGACCGTTTTATATGGGACATAGGAGGTGGTTGGACCCAACCCATAAGTACAGAACAATGGCGATGCATTCGATGGCACAACCGGCAATTGAAGCACCACGATATTGTCGAGGTTGGATGTATTGAATGAGATGAAGAATATCGACACCGCGATCTGAAAAAGATCTTCGCAAAAAGTGTCCCCATTTAGCGGTTGGAAGAAGGAATCAATTTTCTTTCAATTGCCCTATTGGAAAGAGTTGTATGTTAGACACTTCATTGATCTAATGCACGTTGAGAATAACGTTTGTGCGGCTTGCTCAACACTCTCCTAGCTGATAAGAAGTCCAAGGATGGTTACAATGTAAGAATGGATATGAATAAGAGCAGAATTAAAACCTATGCCTAGAGAAAGGGGTCAACCGTTCTTACCTCGCCGCACACACCTTGTCCAAGAATGAGAGAAAATAGTTACTTCAATTTGCTAAAGGATGTGAAAGTACTGAAGGTTATTCCTCCAACATACGAGAGACTTGTATCGGATGATGGCGTGAGACCGATGAATCTGAAATCGCATGACTATCATGTCATCATGGAGACTTTCTTGCCCATTGCAATCGTTCTATCTTGCTGAAAATGTCGCATAACCATAACAAAGTTATGTTGGTTCTTCAAGGCAATGAGTAGCAAGGTCATAGATCCTAGAAAATTGCTTGGTTTTGAGGCGATTGTGGGGACTCTGTGAGCTTGAGATGTATTTTCCTCCATCATTTTTTTTTGATATAATGGTTCACCTATCAGTTCATTTGGTACACGAGACAAGGATGTGTGGTCCCTTTCATTATCACGGATGGATGTATGGTGTAGAGAGATATATGAAAGTGCTCAAAAGGATATGTGATGAATATGTCGGTAGGAGGGATGCATTGCGTAACGCTATTTATTTAGAAGAAGCAATGAGTCTTGGTCGAATTTATTCAATGTCGATGTAATTGGACTTCTAGTTACCTGCAGACACCAATATGATGGATGGTGAAGGCATTACCGGTGGTCAAATGTAAGTGTTAGCATGGAGGAACTGCTGCGGATGCACTTGCGTACTTCACAACACCGGCCGACGTCTTCCTTTTATTGACACAAGACATGCGATCACTTGGCGAGAGAAATCCCACCGAGATAGATCATGGATTGAAGTTGAGCACAATCGCACGTTTGTTGACCGGGTTCAATGGTTATGTAGCAAATATGTTATCACGGGAAGCGGAATTAGTGAATGAAAGAGATAAGTGGTTATCCGAGAATGCCCGATAGACATGTGTATTCATACAAGTGTTATCTTAGCAGCGGATACACATTTTATACGAGATCATGATGCCACAAGTACTATGCGAGAATAGTGGAGTGTCCATTATCGCAATCAAGCTGCGATGGATCAATCAAATACTACTTACTTTGGATGATTGTCAACATTTGGGAACTCGACTATGTTGTTCACCATCAACCAATCTTGAGTGTAGTTGGGTGAGGATCCTAACGGGTCCAAGTTGAAAGTTGCGGGTTCGTGTCGTTGATTTGAAGAATGTGGGATACCGAGATGACCCTTACATAATGGCGGTCAAGCTCAACAAGTTTTCTATGTCCCGACCGATTAATAAGAAATGGTCCATTGTGGTTACATCAAACAAATTTAACAATAGTTTTCAGATTAGCGACCATGTCGATGAAGATGTTGACATAATTGATGATCCTTTTCAAAACTTCACTCATTACGTACCATCTTTCGATGATCCCGCAAATCCACGCCCATACCGGAGAATAATTAGAGATGATGATGAATATGGCAATCCGGATCTTGTTAACATTTATGGTCATGAGCGAGAAAGGTCAACCAAAAAAAAAAAAAAAAAAAAACAAATGCTAAAAAGAAATGTAAGACTTTATTGAATGTTGTTTCTTACGCTATATTAAATGTTGTTTCTTTTGATTTATTAAATAAAGTGAATTGTTAATCAAGCGGGTTAGAGGCAACGAGATAACGAGATATTGAAGACATAATCGCGCTTCTCTAACTAACATTCCTCTCAATGTAAGTCAATTTATCAATTTATTTAAATTATTATTAATTGAATAAAAATTCATACTATATTGATTGATTCGATTTGTTTGCGGTTTGTTATGAACGTGAGCTCAATTCTTACTCTAACAAAAGACCGGAGAAATGGAAAAACGATTGAATGGGTACCTTTACAATCAATTCTTATATTCATACGATATTAAATGAGCGTTGTTTGAAATTTTGGTAGCATGTAATTTCTTTTATATATTTGTGATGATATATATTTCATATTTTTTGGTGTATTGGACGTATATATGTTTATGATTGTATGTTTATTTATTTCATGATGTGTATGTTTATTAATCAATTTGATGTTTTGGTATATATATGTGGTATAAGTTTTGGTTTATGGTTTTATTATAGATTTTTTGGTTTATGGTTTTATGGTATTTGGCGTATATATAAGTTTTGGTTTATAGTTTTATTATAGGAATTTTTAAAATATAAATTAATAATTTTAAAAAAATATATATATTAGGCAGTGGTTTTCAAATTTGTCTATGTAAAAATAATAAACTAATTTTTTTAAAAAAATTGACTTAGACAGCGGTTGATAACATTTGTCAAGATAAACTTGCAAAGCGGTTATAAACACGCTGTCCAAGTCTTCTCTTGGAATGGGTTTTAACCCATTCTCAAAATCATTTTTTTTCAAATTTGTCAAACCCAAACGTCTATTAGTGTTTGTTGATAAAAAAGAAGACCATATATATAGGTTTTCAAATACAATAGAAAGTTAAAGAGGTTAGAGCTGTTTGCATAAAACGTGATTTCTCTGTTGATGTAATGATCACTTGATTAGAAAATTTAATTTTTCATTCAACTATTTTTGGACATAGTTAATATAATATGCAATACAATTGAAATATCACTTCTTCAGGCAACACTTCAGATTATAAGAGTCTCATTTTCTCTCTCATAATATATATATATATATATATATATATATATATATATATATATATATATATATTTGTGTTAAGGTGTCAAACATTGGCACCGACCTTATCAATACAAGATCAAGAAATAATTAATTTTCTAGTTTTCTTTCAAGACTTATTGAGGTAGTAAGAACATCAATGTCAAATTCGATTCATTAACGAGGTCGACTTGATTGGCAAATATTGGTGCACAACTAATATTCAATAAACGACTAATATTGTTGAAAGCGAAAAACAACGAATATCAATAAAATAATATTGTTTAACTAAAACATGTAATAACGTTCACTAAAATACCTTTAAAAAAAATGTTCACTAAAAATAATTAATATCGTTTGTTAAAACAACTGATGATCACTGTTTTGTAAAATCCTAGCTAATATCGTTAAAAGAAAATACATGAGTTACATATATAGTGCAATTGGTGTATACAATTAAAATCTATCTTAAAAAATATATATAAACTCTAATTTAGCGGACATGATTTCTTACATTAATAATTGTGAAATATGTATTTTAGTTCAATTATAAAAGCAATATAACGTATTAAATATATTAGAATTTAAAATAGATAACAGAATATTTTAAAATTTAATTTAAAACATGTGATCATTTTTTTTTTGTTAATCTGGAGTTTTATCTGCCCTGATTTGAAGTTAGAGCTCAATTAAACCAGTCATTTTTTACAATTTTTTTATAATGATAATTATAAGATAATATATTTTGGAATTCCTCTATTCTCCCTCTCAAATATTAATTTTCTTAATATTTCATTGCTGTTTTTTTTTTTTTTTGTGCAATACATTTTGTTGAAGGCATGTGATTTCTCAATTATTAGAAGGTGCATGTGGACACAATCAATCAACCATTTCGCAGCGTTTCCTTTGGATATTGGTCAACTCTTGAATAACATATAAAAAAAAAGAATGGAATTTAAATTAATTTTCATCTTTCGAGTTGCGACAAATAATATCCTTCCATTAACCAAAAATATTTTTATCCCAAAAGAAAAAGAAAAACTATGCTTGATTTCAAGTCAAGAATATTTGCTTAATTTAAATGGTGTATTGATTGTGGGTCTATAAATTTTTTAAACTTTCAAAGTAGTAAGTATTCAATCCGATTTTTCAAAAGTCTTTAAAAATCCTGAGGTATTCAATACGGATTTTAAAAAATCTTAAAAAATCTTTAGGTATTCAACAATTTATGAATTTTAATATTTTATTGATTTTCTTTGATTCTCTTTAAAAAATATAAACATATTTTATTCTCCAAAATCTTTTCTAACAACCAGAGATTTCTACGTATTCTCTCAGAGAACTCTGAAAACGAAAGGTCAGAAAAAAAAACTTTCGTATTACTTTTCATTTAAACAAGTAATACTGTTCTATTTAAAAATTTATACTTTTAATCTAAATAAGTTATACTTTTCTTTTAATCAAGTAATATTTTTCTATTAAAACAAGTAATACTTTTCTATTTAAACAAGTAATACTTTTCATTTAAACAAGTTATACTTTTCATCTAAACAAGTATGTTTTTCTTTTAAACAAGTAATACTTTTCTACTTAAACAAGTAATACTTTTCTACTTAAACAAGTAATACTTTTCTATTTAAACAAGTTATATTTTTCATCTAAACAAGTTATACTTTTCTTTTAAACAAGTAATACTTTTCTATTTAAACAAGTAATACTTTTCTATTTAAACAAGTTATACTTTTCATCTAAACAAGTTATACTTTTCTTTTAAACAAGTAATACTTTTCTTTTAAACAAATAATACTTTTCTATTTAAACAAGTAATACTTTTCTATTTAAAAAAGTAATATTTTTCTATTTAAAAAGTAATACTTTCATTTACACAAGTAATACTTTTCTATTTAAACAAGTTATACTTTTCATCTAAACAAGTTGTACTTTTCTTTTAAACAAGTGTCTTTTCTTTTAAACAAGTAATACTTTTCTATTTATACAAGTAATACTTTTCTATTTAAACAAATAATATTTTTCTATTTAAACAAATCGGAAGCTAATTACACAAAAGAACTAAATTGCTTTCTCAAAGCCAACTACAACAAAGAACGGAAGCTAATGCATGAAACGACTATTGCTAATGCTATGTGGGAAATGAGGTCGAGGTATAACGGTGATGGAAATGAAGATGAGAATAATAATGATGATTCTAATGTATTTTTTTTGGAACTAATATATTTTGGTATTTTTTCTAACCAATTTGGATATTTTTTTATATACAAGTGTGTTCCATATACATTTGCATCAATAGTTCCAGCGCCGGAATCTATAGAAATCCATGTAAATCAATAAAAAAAGTATATTCCACAATCCCGTAAAGTCTATAAAAATTCATGTAAATCAATAAAAAAAGTCAGCCAAACTCTGCATGGAGTCTATGAATTTTCTAAATCCACAGACTTTTTAAAGTCCAAAGAAATCCAATAGAATCCCAATTGAATACACCCCATAGTGTAATGTCTAATGTCATTAAAAACAAAATGCCTAACAGTTATAAAATGTCACCAACACATGAGACAATTGAAGGGTATTAGTGAGAGTTAGGAACTTATTAAAAGTTGAAGGGTATTAATGAGAGAATTAAAGAATTTATTAAAAGTTACTTTCTGAGACAAGAAACTCAAAATCCAGCGTTGAAGGAAAATAGGATCAATTACGGAATTATGAGAGGAAAATGAAACTTAATTTTTTTAGAGACATTTTGCGAAAAAAATTAAAATTATGGGACAAAATTGTATTTTTAAGTTCTTACTTATTTTTCCCTCTAAAATGCGAGTGAATGATACATTAATAAGTCGCAGTTCACACTTGTGTAACAATCTTACGATGAGGCGGAGTATAATTTAAGTGTTACATTTTAGTATTTCGGAAGAAATGAACATTGATTAGTGTTAATTAATTTGTATTCATCTCATGTTCGAATTTGTATCACATTACTATATACCTCATTAGGATTGAAAAAGGTAGTGGAAAGAATAGCCAATCTGTGAAGGTGGATCCTATCACATGGATATGTACAGTAAACACACACTAACACGTGTGCGTGTGTGTATGTATTGAGAAAATATTGAAAGAGAAATGTATGCAGAATATTAGGCATATTTGTCGCATATATATAAAATAAAAGTCAAAATTCATCATGTAGAAGATTGAAGAATATTGCAAATAAATACATATATGTATAACTCATGTTGTAAGAATGTAAGCTTAACCAAAAAAGGATTACAAACAGGATTGAAAGTCTGAAAGTGGCAATGCAAATATATATCACTCCTTTTTCTTGTATGAAAAATGATATATACGCATATATGCATTTTATTTCATGGCAAAAGTAACACTTTTTTTTACCCTAAAATTCTTAATCAGAAATACAAACTCAAGGCTTTGCTAATTTGAGATATATATACAATATGTATTGACAAGATTAAAAAACTCGTACATGGCCATGTTCCTTTTTAATTTTTTTCCCGGGATACATGGCGCCCATGTTTCTTGATCATTTCCATTTAATTAGGCGATGTACAAGCATTATGCGTTATAGGTTAGTTTGAATAATGATTCAGACAATAATATGGCCAAGTCTTATATTCATTTAGCTGGACCGTGCACAATTTATTATCTTAAAAGATGTAACTTGTTTATAATGAAACGTGCAACTATTAATATGGAAAAATAATTACACGTTTTTGTATAAACAAATTGCATCTTTCAGTACAATAAATTACAAGATTATAAAATACACTATATATGAGTGCACGATGCACCCGAATGTACATTGAACTCATTCATAATATATGGGTATTGAATAATTTTTTCCAATTAATAAAAGTAAATATTATTGAAAGTTTTTCACCATAAATTGTCTCATGGCCGACAAAATGACGTGATATAATTTATATAAACGAAATTCTAATCCATCACAAACCCTCTTTGAAACTTCTTTATAAACATTACATTTATAAATTGATATCATGCATTAATTTTATAAATTAATAATATTTATAATATTTAATAATATAATATTAATTTATAAATGTAATAATAATAATTAATAAGTGTTATGCTTAATTTATAAATATAATAGTATAAATTTTATATTATATAACTTGTTCACATGAGACTTATTCCTAATCTATATATCTATCTAATCTTCATGTTCATTTTGATTAGTGTATAAAGTTTCATAAAATTTACATTTTCAATATTTCACAAAAATATCAAAATTAATTAACATTCTCCACATTAAAAGGAATAATTTTTCTTAACCATCTTTGCTTAAAGCTGTTGGGATTATCTTTGAAAAGTATGCTTTTTACTTTTGTATAATCGAAAACCTAATTTTCAGAACTTATTTCTTGAAATAAATTGTTTATCATCGATGCTTTAAATATCATTGAATGTTACATATATTTACTGCATAACTATTCAATAAGTCGTACGTGTTACATTGTAGTTAATTTAGTGATACCAGATCACAGAAGATTAAATTAACAGTCCCTTGTAACTAAAAGTACGTTATTCACGATCTAGATGGAAATGAACAACCCATCGTGAAAGGTTGAAGTGTAAGGCTCAGATTGACTTGTCTTGACCAAGAGATTACACTAGTGCATGGTCGATGATTGAATAGGACCTCTGAGGAGGATAAATTCTTCTTTAAACGAACAAGGAAGAATTAGACCTCGATGGTTCGTTGTTTCTTAATCTTTCGCCCCTTAAATAGGATCACGTGGGATTGGTAACTATTGCTTTGACTTATCATGGGTAGCGAATCAAAGAGATTCAATACTTTTTATCTTGGACAATATTATTAGTCACATGTGATTGCTAAGATTTAATACTGAAGAATCGAATGCAAGAAACGACTTTGTTTGATTTGCCCTCTTGGGAGGTTCATAAGCTTTATCATACCAAATCTTGCAAGTGGAATTAGTTTTAGGTATGGATAATAATGTTGAACCGATTCTTGACCAAGGATAAAAGATATTAATTAATGGAAAGCTATTTCAGGTGGCTTGAATTAATTAATGGGCTAGATAATCTTAAACACGGAAATAATAATCGGGAGCCATATTGACTGTAATATGGGTTAAGATGGATAGTGCAATATTAATTATGTAGTGTGATTAATTAATATTTATGGGCTTGAATTATATTGTGGCTCAATATTAGATATTCAAGGTCCATTAGAAGGTCCAATCTTAATTCTCCTAAAAGGCCCCGAAAGAGTAGCCCAAATATATATAGCCCAATAACCAAAAAAAAAAGGTGATTAAAATAAAATAAATATTGTTTCTTATTTTTCCTAATATTTTCGAAATTTATGGATAAAAGAGGGAGAAATATTTTCTTTGAATTTTGTTATGGAATGAAGATATGTATTCTTGGAATACAAGATTATCTCATTAAATTCAAGAAATCTCTCACTTGGTTATTCATGAGGATATTTCGAAATTTTTGAATATAATGGGCAAGAAAGATTTTCTTGATTTTCTTGAAAAGATATTATGGAAGATATGTATTTCTTGAAATACAAGAATATCTCATAAATTCAAGAAGATCCAAATCTTGGAATCTTGCACATCATTATTTTCGAAAATTCCATAATATTGAGGAGGTGGAATTTTTGTGAAATATTTTAATTATGGGAAAAAGAATATAGGAGATATATTCAAGATTTCTTGGTGATCAAGAAAAGTCTTTTCCCACATTGTTTTTCCACTGAAAAAATCGACCACTCCTCACCTATAAATAGGGGATGATTATTTCATTCCCAAGTACAATTCCATGTGCTGGAAAAATTAGCAAATCCACATAAGTGGTGCAACAAAGTTTATTTTTTCCTTTTGTTAATTGTTCGACGAGTGTCCTTCCACCGGATAGTTGAGCAAGGGCTAAGGGAATACTTGGGAGGTCCTTTTGGTTAGTCCGTCCAACCGAATTCTCGCCATCCCCGAGAGGAACGCGTTCACGTAAACCCGTAGATTCCGCGATCGTAGGTTTTACGTGGCTTTTTATATGCATGATATGTTGTTGCAATTATTATTTGAATTAATATAGGATTAATTCATGCTAGTAACAATTAAAGAATTAAATTTGTATTTAAATATTCATCCCGAATAGATCTGTGCAACTCATTCCCCAACAACACGGTATCGAGCCACGATTTTGCTCAATTTTTTAAATTGTAATTTAATTCGTGGACATTAAATTTGAAATTGGATAGTAGAACTGTTAGATCTATTTTGCAGGTATCCAATTGTCATGGATTTTAATGTGTTTATTTATGCATGCATATAAATTGTGGTTTTAATTCGATTCGATTCGATTTGTTTTTGCCTCGCGGAGAAAATCCACGAAGTAGACTAGATTTGTTTGATTTGATCAATGTAATAGACTAGTCTAGATCTAGGTTTATTTATTTTTGTAAATAAATTATAACCGGATCGGGAACGAAGAGACGAAGAATTAAAGGACAAAATCCAAAACCGGGCGTAGGGCGGCGCGACGCCAGAATGGGCACGCACGGGCGCAGGGCGAGGCCGGGCCGGGCCGAAAGCGTCGCTGGAGGAGCAAATACAAGACGGTATAAAACCAAGCACACGCGTACTGCGGCGCGATCGGGCTAGCCAGCGACGGGGGAATGACGCTGGCGCGCTTGTAGGACGCCGGTCATGAGGTCGCGGTCAGGCGGGAGGGCGGTGAGAAGGCGGATGAGCGCAGATGTGCGAATGTCGCCGAGCGAGAGCTACCGACGTCACGCCGACGGAAGGCGAGGGTCTGGAGAGGATCAAGCGGCACGGCCTCACGGGCGGTGCCGAGGCCGCCGAGGCTTGTCTAGAGGCGGCAAGTGACGCGGGCGCATCCGTGCATCGAAATGCTTGGCGTGGCATTTTGAGATGAAGTATCTTTTTCGAGACGAACGAGTGGGAGAAATTCGAGACGTGCTTCTTCAAGATCAAGCCAAGAAAAATCAAACCATGACAATTGGATAATTTGTGCCCAATATGTTTATTTTTCTGTTTTGCTTGATTTTTTTGTGCTATCTTATGCTTTATTTAATTTGTTTAAATGTGTTTGCATGAGGGTTGCCAAATGGAAAATTCTCACCTTCAAAATTACTAAGTATGTTTAAATAATTAATTGACAATTTTATTCCGGATAATAAAATTGAATTAATTTTGACCTCCATGATTTATTTATTTGTGAATTCTTTTGGAGAAATTTCCCCAACGGGACGGTCAAAGGATAGCTTTCACATGAATGAATTCCAAACGGATGATTGTGGGTTATTACTAGTGGCGACGATGACCCTCCCAACGAGGCTCGATCAAAGCGAAATAATAATCCTGTATTTAATCATGGTTATTACTTAGGTATAAAATTGATATGCATATACTTCCCCGAAGTCCCTGTCAATTTTATATTGGTCAAGTGGGAGCCAACTATTAATCTGGACATTAAAGGTTTGTAACTGTTCTTGTTTGTAACCTGCTTGAATGTGTTTAAATAATGACCCACCCAACGTGGCTTATTTAAACTGTTTTGAGATGTTGGCTGATGCATGTTCATATTTTTTTTGAGATTTTAATATGATGCATGTGATCGAACCTTGTGATATATTTGTGCTTATGCATATTATTATTTATTTCAGTTCATCATGTCGCAACCTTCTAATCCACTATCGAATATACCTAAAGACCTTTTGCTTTTTGGTAAAAACTATTTTGGTTGGAAATACAAACTAAAATCTGTCCTAACCGCATCATCTTCCGAATGGGTACTTGATTCACCAAAATTCGAAAAACCAACTAAGGATGCCGGAATATGGGATGAGATGATTTATGGTGAATGGGAGCTGGCAAACGGATTGATGAAGGAAACAATTCTGGCACATCTGTCAGATGCGTTGAGGCACCTTCATCAAGAATATGAGTCAGCTGCAGACATCTTAAAGAACCTCGAAGCGATGTTCGGACATCAGACCCATATGGCAGTCCAAAGTGTGAAGCAAGAAATTGCTCAGTTAAAATTAGAAAAAGGGGCGATTGCAAAGACAAAGACGCCCTTAGGGTTATGATGTTATTTGAGGAACTTGAGATCCTCGTGAAAAAATATGACTTCAAGGCTAAGATTGATTTCATTCATTCTCAATCCTTACCAAAGAGCTATAATCATCACTATCTTGAGTATCTAATGGAAGATCAAGATTTGACAGTGGAGGATCTTGTAAATGCTTTGACTTTGGTAGAAAAGGAAGTGGAGCGCGAGGAAAAGAACTTGGGAAAACAGAAATCTTCTCTTTATCCTAGATCAAGTGGTGATAAGTTTATGTTTAAAAATGGGTCCGACTGCCGGTCGGACTGGTCGGACCGGTGAACCGCTCCAAAGCGCCCAATAGAGGTGATAGAACCGCTATTGGACCGCCCACCTCAAAATCGAAAAACCGGTGAAAAAACCGAGGCGGAACCGTGAACCGCCGGTTTTCACCGGTTTTCAACAAAAAACCAAAAAAAAAAAAAAGGAGGACCGACGCCGCCCGGCCCGCCGGCGGTGGCGGCGACCTTCGGCATGGGAAGACAACGGGTGGGCTGGTCAAGTGGTGGGGGGGGCGTGAAATGGTGTTGGCCGGGTGGCGGCCGCGCCGGGTGTGGATGGTTGTGGATGGTGGATGGCTTGGCATTTACGCCGCCGATTGTTGTGGATGGTGGATGGTGGATGGTTGTGATATGGTGGTTGCCCGGGTGGGCGGCCACAAAACCTGGAGGAGAGAATGACCTGGGAGAGAGAGAAGATGAGAGGGAGAGAGAAGATGAGTGAGGAGGAGAAGATTAGGTTTTTTAACTTAGGCCCTTTTTTAGTTTTTTTTTTTTTTTTCTTTCAATTTCAAAATTTGACCTATTTTTTTTTTTTTTGTTTCCTTTCATTGACCCATTTATCAATTTTCTTGGACTTTGCTTTTCATTTTTTATTTATAAAATACAATTAATATGTATTTTTCTTAAAAAGAATTTAAGTGTACTCCAAATTTTAAAATGTTATTTTAGAAGGTTTCTAAAAAATTAAATTTAATGAATTCAAGTGTAATTATAATATCATCTCCTCTGTTAAAAAATAAAAATAAAAATTATAATATCATCTCAGTACTATTTTAGTATTGACCTCTGAAATTTTAAATATCAAGTAATTAAATATCAGAAAATAAAAATAAAAATGAATACTTGTGACTTTTGTATTGTTGATGACATTTCTATTATGTTTGGAAATTGAAATTTGAAAGTTGGAACTATTTATATTAATAGACATTTCTATTATGTTTAGAAATTTAAGTTTGAACTTTGAAGTTTGAAGTAACTTTAGATACTTTATATTCACTTATCATACTCTATATTTTGATTTTTTAAAAAATTATGCATATTATATATATATAATATTTATTATGACATCATACCGGCTCAATCCGGCTCAATCCGTCCGCCCAGAGTCCGACCCATGATCCGACCTTTTTTTTGGGGTCGTCCGGCTCAACTTCCGGTTCCGGTTTTTAAAACATAGGTGATAAGGATGATGAAAAGAGAAGAAGGTTAAACCAAGAAGACTCAACATCAAATAGAAGCATGGGATCAAGCATGAGGAAACTTTGGAAAGCGGGAGAGTAGGACAATCGAGGTCAGCTTGTTCCGATCCCAAAAGGGATGGAAATAAAGGTAATTCTCACGCACTAGTTGTTGAAACTTGTTTAGCGGCGTATGCCTCCCATTTTGTGGGTGGTGGATACGGGATCCACTAATCATGTTTGTTTCACATTACAGGGGTTCAAACGACCCCGACAACTAAGTGGAAGTGAGATCCTCATCACACCTTTGGGTGATCTTCTGAGAGTGGCAATTTGAAGCGATGGGAGAAGTGCACTGTCTTTTGAAGATGAGTTTTAATTTTAAGAGATGTTACATGACGTTAGGAATTTTAGAAAGAATTTGTTTTCAGTTTCTAAACTTTTTATGATGGATATTCGGTTACTTTTTAATAAAGTTGTTACCATTTTTCTTTTTGATAAATTTATCTGTCATGGAACGTTGTTGAATGATCTCTATACAATTAACTGTGCACACCACTCACGAAATGTATCCTATAACACATCAACTGTTTCCGAGAAAAGAAAACGTTCATCAGACGTGGACGAGACACTTCTTTGGCATCTAAGATTGGGTCATATAAATCCAAAGAGGATCCAAAGGTTGGTGAGAGACGGTTCACTAGGGCTTCTCCAAGATGAACCGATTCCAACCTGCGAATCATGTTTGGAGGGTAATATGACCAAGAGGGCATTTGGAGCCAAGGGGAATAGGGCCAAAGAAGTGTTAGAGATCGTTCACACAAATGTATGTAGTCCAATGTCAACCAAAGCAAGAGGAGGTTATGAGTATTTTTTATTGATGATTACTCAAGGTACGGTTAGATTTTCCTTATGAAGTAAGAATCTGAGACCTTTGAGAAATTCTAAGAGTTTAAGGCTCAAACAGAGAATCATAAGGAAAAACGTATCAAGTCTCTACGATCTGATCGTGGAGGCGGATACCTCAGCAATAAGTTTTTGAACTACTTATCTGATGAAGGGATTGTATCCCAGCTCACTGCACCCGGAACCCCTCAACAAAACGGGGTTGCAGAGCGAAGTAACATAATTCTTTTGGAAATGGTTAGATCAATGATGAGTTATGCGGATCTTCCCGAGTCGTTCTGGGGTCATGCCTTGGAAACAACGACTTACATTCTGAACTTGGTGCTATCCAAATCGGTTCCCAAAACTCCCAATGAATTGTGGACAGGGCGCAAGCCTAATATGAGACACATGAGAATTTGGGGGTGTCCGGCCTACGTGTTGGACAAGGAAGCCGGTAAATTGGATCCTCGATCAGAATTAAGGCTGTTTGTAGGATACCCCGAGGGAACAAAAGGGTGTATGTTCTATAGTCCCGAAGATCAAAAGGTGGTCATCAGCACCCACTTTAGATTTTTGGAAGAAGACTATATGAACCAAAGAAAACCCAGAAGTGAGATTACCTTAAATGAGCTTAGAGGGCAAACCTCAGTGCCAACTGTACTAGATGATATACCAAACGATACACTTTCACAACCGGAGCCTCGTCGTAGTGGGAGGGTTGTTAGACAGCCCGAGAGATTCATGGGAATAGGAGAGTCCTCGGACTTGATTCCCGGACAAGACGAATCAGACCCATGGACATATGACGAGGCACTCCAAGATAAGGATGCAGATTCTTGGCAAACAGCAATGAAAGCCGAAATGGGTTCTATTTTTCATAATAGAGTGTGGGAGCTAGTCGAACCACTTAATGGGGTCAAATCCATTAGATGCAAGTGGGTATATAAGAGGAAAAGAGGACAGGACGGGAAGGTTGAGACCTTTAAAGCAAGACTAGTGGCGAAAGGTTGCACTCAGAAAGAAGGGATCGATTATGAGGAAATTTTTTCGCCCGTAGCCATGCTTAAGTCCATCCGTATTCTCTTATTGATTGCTGCGCATTTCGACTTTGAAATCTGGCAAATGGATGCCAAGACAGCTTTCCTTAACGGAAGTCTTGATCAAGAGATCCATATGCAACAAACCCAAGGCTTCATTGAAACAGGCCAAGAACACCAAGTTTGTAAGCTCAAGAGGTCCATTTACGGACTCAAACATGCATCCAGAGCTTGGAACCAATGTTTTGATCATGTAATAAAGTCTTATGGGTTTGATCAAAATGAGTTTGAAAGTTGTGTGTATAAAAAGCGTGTCGGAACTGCATTGGTATTCTTAGTACTATACGTAGATGACATTGTGATCATCGGGAACGATGTGAAGGTGTGATCAGACGTAAGGGCATGGTTTTTCAAAACAGTTTGATATGAAAGACTTAGGGAAAGCCGGACACATCTTTGGGATCAAGATCACTCGAGATCGCAAGAAAATGATGATCGGGTTATCGCAAGTTTTCATACATAGACACTGTCTTGAAACGTTTCAGCATGCAAGATTCCAAGAAAGGCTTCGTACCTTTCAGTTTTGGAATCCATCTATCCAAGAAAATGTCCCCTAAGACGCAAGAGGAGATAGATGACATGAAAGACATTCCTTGTGCTTCGGCTATCGGAAACCTTATGTATGCATTTGCTGTGTACGAGGCCGGATATCTGTTTTGCCATAGGCATGGTAGCAAGATATCAAAATAACCCAGGGAAAGCGCATTGGACGACAGTTAAAAATATTCTGAAGTGTCTGAAAAGAACTCGGGATAGAATGTTGATTTATCAGTCAGATACTCCAATCCCCATCGGCTACACGGACTCGGATTTCCAATCGGACTTAGATTCCGAAATTATCCGCCTCGATTAGTGTGTTTCCATTTGGGAAGTGTAGCCATCAAATGGGACGAAAGTGTGAAGCGTAAATGCATCTTTGAATCAACCATGGAAGTCGGGTAAGTAGTCTAACGTGAAGCGGTGAAAGAAAGAACCGATTGGGGCTCTAGATCTTCTTAGTGGACTTGGATGGTGTTTCAATTTGTTCAGCAATATCTGCTTGGGCGATTTGCAAATTCAAGAGAACCAAGAGTCCAAAAAGTCAAACAAGCACACTAAAGGAAAGACATCTTATATGAGAAATCGTTAAGAGAGGAGATATAGATGTGGCAAAGATAGTGTCGAGGGGACTTTTAGCAGATCCATTCAAAAGTGCGCCTCTGAATACATTCGAGAGACATGTGGGTGGAATGGGTGTCAAGACCGTTGCCAATCTGCTTTGAGTATAAGTGGGAGAAATTATTAGGTTCATGTAGGTGACATTAGATGTCACGGACTACGCTGAGACATGTTGTAGTATACTTAAAAGCGGGACTTTGATATAAGTGGGAGATTGTTGGGATTATCTTGAAAAGTATGCTTTTTACTTTGTATAATCGGCCCGAATTTTCGAACTTATTTCTTTGAAATAAATTGTTTATCATCGATGCTTTAAATATCATTGAATGTTACATATATTTCTTCGCATAACTATTCAATAAGTTAAATGCGTGTTACATTGTAGTTAATTTAGTGATACCGGATCACGAGAAGATTAAATTAATGATCCCTTGTAACTAAAAAGTACGTTATTCACGACCTAGATGGAAATGAACAACCCATCGTGAAAGGTTGAAGTGTAAGGCTCGATTGGCTTGTCTTGACCAAGAGATTACACTAGTGCATGATCGATGAATAGAACCTCTGAGGAGGATAAATTCTTCTTAACCCGAACAAGGAAGAATTAGACCTCGGTGGTTCGTTGTTTCTTAATCTTAAATCCCTTAAATAGGATCACATGGGATTGGTAACTATTGCTTTGACTTATCATGGGTAGCGAATAAAAGAGATTCAATACTTTTTATCTTGGGCAATATTATTAGTCACATGTGATTACTAAGATTTTATCTGAAGAATCGTGCAAAGACGCTTGTTTGATTTGCCCTCTTGGGAGGTTCATAAGCTTTATCATACCAAATCTTGCAAGTGGAATTAGTTTCCGGTATGGATAATAATGTTGAACCGTTCCTTGACCAAGGATAAAAGATATTAATTAATGGAAAGCTATTTCAGTGGCTTGAATTAATTAATGGGCTAGATAATCTTAAACACGGGAAATAATAACCGGGAGCCATATTGACTGTAATATGGGTTAAGATGGATGGTGCAATATTAATTATGTAGTGAGATTAATTAATATTTATGGGCTTGAATTATATTGTGGCTCAATATTAGATATTCAAGGTCCATTAGAAAGTCCAATCTTAATTCTCCTAAAGGCCCCCTGAGTAGCCCAACATATAGCCCAATAACTGAAAAAGGTGAATAAAATAAAATAAATATTGTTGCTTATTTTTCCTAATATTTTCGAAATTTATGGATAAAAGAGGGAGAAAGATTTTCTTTGAATTTTGTTATGGAATGAAGAAATGTATTCTTGGAATACAAGATTATCTCATTAAATTCAAGAAATCTCCCACTTGGTTATTCATGAGGATATTTTGAAATTTTTGAATATAATGGGCAAGAAAAATTTTCTTGATTTTCTTGAAAAGATATTATGGAAGATATGTATTTCTTGAAATACAAGAATATCTCATAAATTCAAGAAGATCCAAATCTTGGAATCTTGCACATCATTATTTTCGAAAATTCCATAATATTGAGGAGGTGAGATTTTTGTGGAATATTTTAATTATGGGAAAAAGAATATAGGAGATATATTCAAGATTTCTTGGTGATCAAGAAAAGTCTTTTCCCACATTGTTTTTCCACTGAAAAAATCGACCACTCCTCATCTATAAATAGGGGATGATTATTTCATTCCCAAGTACAATTCCATGTGCTGGAAAAATTAGCAAATCCACATAAGTGGTGCAACAAAGTTTATTTTTTCATTTTGTTAATTGTTCGACGAGTGTCCTTCCACCGGATAGTTGAGCAAGGGCTAAGGGAATACTTGGGAAGTCCTTTTGGTTAGTCCGTCCAACAGAATTCACTGCCATCCCGAGAGGTACGTTCACGTAAACCCGTAGATTCCGCATGCGTAGGTTTTACTTGGCTTTTTATATGCATGATATGTTGTTGCAATTATTATTTGAATTCATATATGATTAATTCATGCTAGTAATAATTAAATAATTAAATTTGTATTTAAATATTCACCCCGAATAGATCTGTGCAACTCATTCCCCAACATAAACCACTATAAATGGCAAATTAATATATTTATATTAAGTTCAACATTTACCAATTGAGAAAGTTTGCATTAGTTATATGGTATATATATAACTGGTGCATAATTAATATTGTTCAGTAAAAATAATTAATTAATACAGTGTAAAGATACATTTGAGTCGTACGGTTAAGTTTTGTATGCATTCAGATGCACCGTACATTCATAGTGCATTTTAGAACCATTCGATTTATTACACTAAAAAATGCAACATGTTTGTACTAAAACATACAACCATTTTTTCATATTAATAGTTGCAGGGTTTAGTATAGACAATTAGTTGTATCTTCTAATATAACAAGTTGCACGATTTTAAAATATACTATAAGTACATAGTGCACCAAGATGCCCATAAGAGTCACTCAAATCATACAATATACTTGGTGCATATAAGAATTTGTTGTTGCAATTGTTTTGTTTAATTAGTTGGTGTTAATGAAACCAACTACACAATATTTAGCGTGTGTGTGCGCATATATATTTGGTGTTTTTCGATTTTTGATGACATTCGAATATCTAAGTGGTTGGTGCTACAACAGTATATAATTGCCCTAAATTGACCCACCACATTTTCCTCTTTTGTGCATGGAAATAAAATGAAGTGGTGCTATTTAACACGCCATTGACTAAACTCGTGAAAATGAAAATGTAAAGCTGGAGACAGTGGTAATAGAATATATAAGGAATATTATAATTTTTTCTTGGATTACAGTTACATAATTAATTATACTAACTGATTAATTAAGGAAAATGTCATATTAATGCACTTTGGGTACTGCTTATTAATGTGGATTCATCATGTAATCAGTTGTTATTAGGCACTCTTGGTGTTCGAGAATTTTCTCTATGTGTACCAGTTATATATTTTTTTTAATATCCGGAGTATGTTTTATTTATACCAATTACAAATTAATAAATACTTAATTATTGCAATACAATCCGGACAATTGAAATTTAATTTTGTTTTGCAATTGAGTCTTTCGGAAAGACTCCCCCTGTCAAGTCTGATGTGGTAATCCTAATTGACATACCCTTATACTAAACGACCCCGCTTTGATACCAGTTGAATAAAAAGAATTAGTCAATTTTTAATGGAAGTGATTGAATTCAAAATTGTTTCATGACTTTTATTCTTACGACTTGTTCCCTGTATGAAACTTTGATTTAATAATATTATAACATTCCTTCAGTAATACCATTACACTTTATAAACTAATACCACACATATATAGATTGACGTGTTTTGTATGTATAAAAATTTATAAAACGAACAATTTCAATTGAAGATGAAGAATTGAATTGAATTGAATGAGAGAATCAGTTTACAATGGGTAACTGAAAACTATGAAATGATTTGTTAATCTGAAAAGAGGGGATACCCTCCTTATATACAAGTGGAGAGGTATCACATACTAAACTATAAGGTATTAGTTGTTACTAAGGGGTAAGTAACAACTTAACTTGTATTGACTCAAGTTTGACTTTACATATACTCTAAGACCCCCGTCAAAATGTGAGTGAATGTTTATCAGTCCCATTTTGTCGACTTTGCAAGTTTGAAACAGTGTTTGGCCTTGAGGTTTGGTCAATACATCAGCGAGGTTTTGTTCTGTTGGTATTTGGATTATTTTGATGGTGCCATCTTTGGTCTTTTCTCTGGTGTTTATTCATGCCTTTGCAAGAAACACCAATAAGTTTGATATGAGACAAATTCTTATAAGAGATATGACCTAATCTAGAATGCCAAGTCTCCATACAAACATCTTTTGAAATTAAATTCATAGTATGTAAAGAAGAAACAGAAGCAGAAGATACAGGTGTAGCAGCTTTTAAAAAGTACAATCCACCTTGTTGCTCAGCAAAACCAATCACTTTCTTGCTCAAGTTGTTCTGGAAAAAACAATGTGAGACAAAGAAAATAGAAAAACACTTAGAAATCTTTGTTAGTTGAGATATAGATAACAAGTTGTAATATAAACTAGGAACATAAAACACATTATGCAAAGTTAAGTCCTCATTCAACTTAACATCACCAATAAGAGTAGCTACAACCAAGGCATTATTTGGAAGTTTTATTTTAACATCTGAAGTAATAGAAACATATGTAAACAAAGCAGAATCAAAGATCATATGATCTGTTGCACCAGTGTCAACAATCCAGATAAATATGCCATTGGAAACAGAATTGCAACAAAGCAGAATCAAAGCAGAATCAAAGATCATATGATCTATTGCATCAGTGTCAACAATCCAGGTAGATATGCCATTAGAAACAGAATTACAACATAAATGGATACCTGAATCAACACCAGTAGTAGGAGGATGTGCAAAAGCACCAGTAGCAGTAGCAGCAGCCTTCTGCATCTTAGTGAAATCATGAAATCTCTCCAACATCTCTTGATTAAACAGGGGATTCGAAACAGGTTCTTGAGGTGGAGATTTCACCATAGCATTGACAGAAGTATCATTTTTAGGCTTAGTGACTCCCCTAGGACTCCTCCAACCAGGAGGGTAACCAATGATTTGAAAGCATCTATCAATTGTGTGACCAGGGACATTTCTTCTTATCCTTGTAAAATTTTGCATTGTTGACAAGCATTGCCACAGAATCATTCATCACAACATCACTAATGACCTTTGAGATTCCTCTTGTAACAGCAAAGAGTAAATCTTAGACAAAGGGGGAAAGGGGCTTGCAAAAGAAACTGACTCCTAATAGCAGTATAAGAATCATCCAGACCACAAAGAAATTTCATCGCAACATCATTTTCTTGGGTCTTACTCAATTTCTGAGGCAACTCACAAACACAACTATTCATAGCCCCAAAACCACACTTAAGAGCTGGCCTATAACTCAAATATTAATCCCAAATAGACTTGAAATAATTATAATATGTGATTAAGGATTGAGATCCTTTTGACAAAGCATCGAGTGATTTTTCCAATTGAAAAACACGAGTCAGGTCAGAACAAGAATACCTGGTATGGAGCTCATCCCATACCTCTTTCGCAACCGTGAAGTAGTCCAGGGTGTGCTTGATGTCCGCATGAATGAAATTCAAAATCCAAGTCAGTACCAAATCATTTGTGCGGACCCAATCGTCTGCCTCAATCGACGGCGCCAAAGAACCATCAATTAGGGGTAATTTATTCTTGACACTGAGCCCCCTCTTCACAGCATGGCTCCAAGAAACGAAATTAGGGCCAACCAACGGATCTTAAACTATGGAGATTGCGGTATTATCATTCGGGTGTAAAGCTAACGAGAAAAGCAGATTCAGAAGCGGGTTCAACGAAGTCGAATCAGTAGCCATATCAAAAAAATGTGATAAACACAACCAAGAAACGCGATGCGATAAACGCCAGAAATTCTTCGATAAATGAAGAAAAAAAATCGCAAAAAAATGGTTGAAAAATGCGGAAACGAAAGATTCAACAGAATTGAGTAATCAAAAAACTTGACTAAGTGATACCATTTAGAAATCTATGAAATGAACATCTTCAATTGAGGATGAAGAATTGAATTGAATAAGAGAACCAATTTACAATATGTAACTGAAAACTATGAAATGATTTGTTAATCTAAAAAGAGGGGATACCCTCCTTATAAGTGGAGAGGTATCACATACTAAACTATAAGTATTAGTTGTTACTAAGGGGTAAGTAACAACTTAACTTGTATTGACTCAAGTTTGACTTTACATATACTTTAAGAGTATGTAAAATATTATCATATTAATTTATAAGAATGATGATAATACAGAATGAATTATGATATTATTAAATGAATGTAATAATATTATTGAATTAGTTCAGTTTCATACTGTGAAACTTGGTCATAGAGAGTTTACGTAAAAAAAAATATATAGGTGAAACTAAAGACATTTAATATAAGAATATTATTTTTTTGGTCCCATAACTTTTCTGTAATTCATTTTTTATCCCAAAAAATTTAACTTTTCAATTTTGGTCCCATAACTATCTCGATTGTCCAATTTTGGTCCCATTTTTGCCAAAAAACATAATATTTTGTTTTTTTTTTATCAGACACAAGTCACGTGCCAGTTAAAATTGGAGTTTCCCGAGCTCATAGTTGACGTGGACGTTAAAAATTTATTTTTCTGCACTTGAGAGAAATTTTCTTGTTCTTTCGATTTTTTTAGAAAAATGAACTTTTCTTTTAACAGTTAGTGTCCATATCAGCTACGAGCTCGGAAACCTGCATTTTTTACCGATACGTGACTTGCGCATGACTAAAAATAATAAAATTTTCTATTTTTCGATAAAAATGAGACCAAAATTGGACAATCGAGATGGTTAGGGGACCAAAATTGAATAGTTAAATTTTTTGGGATAAAAAATGGATTACAGGAAAGTTATAAGACCATTTTTTTTTTCTCTTTAATATAATCTCAATTTAAAAAATGACATTAATAAGCACAAATCGACTTCATTTAATAGAACGATTTAAAAAAAAATCAAATAACTAAATTGAATTGTAACAGAGAAAAATCATCATCAGCCTAATTTGCATTAAAAATAAAAAAGAATCAAACCGACGTCGTCTTTGATTTGTAGAAATAATCGGTGCTGGTGAGGAAGAGAAAAGTCGATTTAGGGTTTAAGAACATTTACTTCAGAATAAAACATCAAACACTTGAACGCTATAGATCTCTTATTTTAGGGTCAGACAAGATCGGGCTACAAATCCGGCTCCACAAAACTCGGGAAAGTCAAAATTAAACTCAAAGAGAGAATTGTAGGGTCAAGTAGAAATTGTATTTGAAATTCACATTATAATTCATAAAAATTATCATTGTAGTTTCATTTCGTGTTTATTCATATTAAATATAAAATTTATTGTTACAAGAGTATAAAATGGTATTTTCAGTATGACTTACCATACTACCACTGGCGGAGCCATGGAGGGGCAAAGTAGGGCAATTGCCCCACCTCCATTTTCATTGCGAAATATTGTGTATACCCTTCTAAAATTTTACAATGTTATAAATACTTTCATTGCGAAATATTGTGTATACTCTTCTAAAATTTTACAATGTTATAAATACTTTTAATACTATGAAAAAATAGAGAATTACCTACAAATTTTCCAACATGCATGAAATTTTCAACGAGAATAATTTTGTTCTTAAATAGTAAAAAATTGACTACGGTTTGCCTATAAATTTTCTTAATCATATAGACATTTTCAATCCTAAAATTACAAATTACTCCAAATTGCAAATGTAATTACATAAGAAAATTAAAAATGTGGACAATTTACTCGTAGATAATTAGTTTGCCTTTAACAATCTTAGAAAATATGTTTGTCTACTAGAATATTACAAATTTGTAGACAATTCGTAGGACAAATGACGGAATTTTGTTGGAAAATCCTTTAGTTATATTAGAAAAGTCAATTCTCTTCTTGTACTATAAAAATTAAATACGGTGATGAATGAGTAAATAATAATTTAGCATACCGACGTCGTGGTCAAATGTAATTTAAATTATTAATTAATTATAAATTACTTTTTATCGATTCTTTTTTGCCCTGGCTGGATTACACACTACAAGAAAATGTAGAATTGCCTATCAAAATTTTCATATGCATATGAAATTTTACTACAAAAATAATTTGGTCTTTAAAAGTGACTATTGCCTAGGATTTGCCTACCAGTTTTTGGAAAAATCTATGAAAAGTTACCTACACAAAATAATTTCCTAGGCAAACAAATTATCTACCATGAAACTACCTACACATTCCTAATTTCCGTAGGCAAACTAATTAACTACAAAAGATAATTCCCTAGGCAACTTACATTTTTGTAGGCAATTATATTTGTGGCTTAGAAATGACTTACAAATAAATTTACCCACGAATTACATTTCGTAGGCAAATTTACCTATGAATAAAAATGCCTAGGGAAATTGAAATATTCCCTAGACAATCCTCCATTTTTTTGGAATATTCCGTAGGCAATCCACTATTTTATTGTAGTGATATTCCTGCTTCCGTCCCTGCATACTATAGAAAAGGAAAGTTGGGATTTCTGTTGGAATCAACGGTCTTTACAGATATTGAGATCTCTCTCCATTTTAAGTTTTGCTCAGTTTGTTTCTTGAATTGTTACTTTGAACTTTGAAGTAGTTTGAAATAAGCTGATATTTCTAAACATTTGTAATGAATCATTCCTCTTTGCAATATTACATCAGGATTAGAGAATGATAAGATAAGATATGTTGAACTATGCAGATTGTTGATGCCCATTCGTCTTGTGAAACTGTTTATAGTTGTAATATTTGAAATAAGCAAATATTATAAATTTTTAATGAATTTATCAATCATACATCTTTATACGGTATTATGCAAAAGTTCAGCTTCTATTAGCTTCGAAAAATTGATAAGATATGCAACATTATGCCATAGCCGGTTCAATATTTTGAAGGGCCTGGTGCCAATAAAGGAGAAATTTTAATACTAGTCCTGTAACTTTGAGTTATTTCACTTTGAGTCTTGTAAATTTTTTACTTTTCAATTTTAATAATTTGTGCTCGAAAAATTCAAAATTTCCCTTGGAATCAGCACGAGACGCATAGGTCTTTTTAAAATGGACAATTTTTAATTTATCGGTCAATATAGAATGCAACCCTATTCAAAAAGGGCTCCGTGTAACCACTAGCCGGCCCACTCCAAATTAAACCCGATCCGGCCCTTTTTGAGTTGGGTGGGACTCCACGTGTATGAATTGGACAACAAATAGAAAATCCCCAATGTGGAATCACGTGCTGATTTTGGCGAAAATTCAAATTTCAATAAAAAAAAATGAGTTAAAAATTATAGGACTAAAAGTGAAACCACCCCAAATTAATTACAGGACTAGTTTTGCAAGTCATGTGCTAGCTGATTCTGACGAAAATTCAAAATATCAATTGAAAGGACTGAAATTGATACCTTCATGACTAATATTTTTTTTTTAATGACTAAAAGTGAAACCACCTCAAATTACAGGACTAATTTTGCAATTTTCCCACTAAAAGGATAATTTCTTATTTTTCATACAATAAATAAAGATTAATAGCATCAATATAGTAATATTTTACACCCATAATCCTCGCCTCTATATAAACAAGTAATTAAGCAACAAGACCCAAAGCTGCGTACAGCATCAATGGATTTGGATTTGTGAAATTAATGATTGATCTCTTATCCCATGCAGGTGGAGTGGAAAATAATGCATAGTTCAGACATGGTTATGGCCTAAATAAATAGAAAATGTAGGTGTAGTGGAAATAATAAAGAAATATGAAGATCCCATTTACCAATCACTACTCTTCTTTTGTAACAGAAATAGTACAATGCAAAAGTCAAAATACGTAGTCTAATCGTGGCATTACACAAATTGTGATGATATCTAGCTGTTCTTAATTACCTCATTAAGCTAAATTACTTATAATATTAAATAATCAATTAGAATCTTGAATTGTTCTTAACTGACAGCTCTTTGCTAATTAAAACTACAACTCAATATCCCTCCCTATATATACTCTACTCTTCATTCTAACTTCAATCATCTATCTCCCATCTAATTAATCAACTTCACAAAATGAGGATCAACGGCCTAAAGGGCCGTATGCTGCCCCAACTCTTGGTGGCATTAGCCATTTTGTCTACTTCTAGTATGGTTTCTGCTGATAAATATGTTTACTCGTCTCCACCACCACCACCACTTTACGTTTACAATTCACCACCGCCATCTTCTCCATCTCCTCCACCGCCGTATATTTACAAGTCTCCACCACCTTCATCACCGTCTCCACCACCGCCGTACGTATACAGTTCACCACCGCCTCCTTCTCCTTCCCTCCACCACAGTATGTTTATACGTCTCCACCACCTCCCTCACCGTCTCCACCACCACCTTACGTGTACAATTCACCACCACCACCTTCTTCATCTCCTCCACCACCATATGTTTATACATCTCCGCCACCTCCCTCACCGTCTCCACCACCTCCTTACGTGTACAAATCACCTTTTCCTTCCCCTCCACCACCTTATGTGTATAAGTCTCCACCGCCACCTTCACCTTCTCCTCCACCACCATATGTGTACACGTCACCACCACCACCGGTGAAGTCACCACCTCCACCATACCACTACACTTCACCACCACCGCTAGAGAAATCTCCTCCACCTCCGTATCACTATACATCTCCACCACCACCAGCGAAGTCACCACCTCCACCATACCACTACATATCTCCTCCACCACCAACAAAATCACCACCTCCACCATATCACTATACTTCTCCACCACCACCAACAAAGTCACCACCTCCACCGTACCATTACACGTCTCCACCACCACCGGTGAAGTCACCACCTCCACCGTACCATTACACGTCTCCACCACCACCAGTAAAGTCACCACCTCCACCGTACCATTACACGTCTCCAACACCACCAGTGAAGTCACCACCTCCACCGTACCACTACACATCTCCTCCACCACCGGCTAAGTCTCCACCTCCATCATACCACTATACATCTCCACCACCACCGGCGAAGTCACCACCTCCACCATACCATTACACATCTCCACCACCACCAGTGAAATCACCATCGGCTAAGTCTCCACCTCCATCATACCACTATACATCTCCACCACCACCGGCGAAGTCACCACCTCCACCATACCATTACACATCTCCACCACCACCAGTGAAATCACCACCCCCACCATACCACTATACATCTCCTCCACCACCAACAAAATCACCACCTCCACCATATCACTATACTTCTCCACCACCACCGGCGAAGTCACCACCTCCACCGCCGAGAAGGCGAAGAATACTTCGCTAAAACGGTGGACTGGACATCGCCGAGGTAGCGGAAAGCCGACGCCGGAATATGATGGTCGTCGCTTTAAAGGCCGATTTATCTCATCGCCGAGAAGCGGAGAATATTTTCGCTAAAACGGCGGACCGACATCGCCGAGGTAGCGGTGCCAACGCCGAAGGCGGCGGGCTGGTCGCTCAGAAGGCCGACGATCTCATCGCCGAGAAGGCGGAGAATACTTCGTTAAAACGACGGACTGGACATCACCGAGGTAGCGGAAAGCCGCGCCAAGAAGGCGGGCTGATCGTCGCTATAAAGGCCGACGATCTCATCGCTAAGAAGGCGGTAGTGCCACGCCGAGTAGGCGGGCATAATCGTCGCCGAAAAGGCGGTATTGCCACCCCGAACAGGCGGGCATAATCATCGCCGAGAAGGCGGTAGTGCCGCTACCGAGTAGGTGCATAATCATCACCGGTGCAGGCTGGTATTGCCACGCCGAACAAAGTGGGCATAATCGCCATTAAAGGCAAGATACACGCCAAGAGCGGGCATAATCACGCCGAGAAGCGCGGTATTGCTACCCGGTAGGCGGGCATAATTGCCGCCGAAAAGGAGGTAGTGCCGCCGCCGAAAAGCGCGGGTATAATTAATGCGCGAGAGTGTCAGCCGCCGCCGCAGGCGGGCATAATCGCCGCAAAAGGCGGTATTAAACAGCGCGGTATAATCGCCGCGCATATGGCAGAAGGCCGCTGCCGAGTAGGCGGCATAATCGTGGCATAATATTCAAAAAGGCGGGCATAATGGCACAAGTGGTTTTTTGTAATTTGGCCGTTAGGTGTCGCTTTTCCCAATGAATTCAATACGATATGTGTCTATGTTCCACCCTTTACTTCTTCGCGGATCGGTTTATGTTTCACGCGATCACTACCGCCGGGTCAGTTTTATTTAATTGGCGACCCGCACTCCATCACTCGCTTTGTTGCAGGTATCTGAAAGTAAGAGTCGTCTTATTTAGTTGCGACTCTGTACCCATAACTCCCTTTGCTGCGGGTATCAACAAGTACGAATTGTTTCGCCAGGTGAACATAAAACTCGGCTCGTTCATCTTTGTTCGGGTCGTCCGGCTTAGGTGCGACCATTCGTAGGCACGGCCAAAATAAATGAAAATAAATGAATGAATGAAAAGCCACGAGGACATAAACATAATAAACCTGGTGGGGTGGGCAAAAGGACTGCCCGTATATTCTTTGAGTAGCTCGCGAGACTCCGGGTGCTCGTCTAATTTTTTTTTTCTCGGCTCTTTTTTTTTTTTTTTTTTTTTTTTTTTTTAAAATTTGGGCGAAATTAATTTTGCAAACATAAATTCTGGGCCGAAAATTTATTACAGTAAGACATTTGGCCCAAAACTTTTTTAAATAAAATTTTGGGCCTTGTATATATGCCTTAGCCCAACAACGGCCCAAAATTAATAAAATCTAATCTTGGCCCAAGAAATTGTATAACTTACCCAACATCAAGGCCCCATTTCCCAATGCCGTAAATTTTCGGGCGGGAACCATGAACCTCAAAACGTGCGGTACGATAGACATGAGATTTGAGGTCAAGGCTATCAAGTTGGGCGACGTGACGGGACCGGGCGGTTTCAGAGAGAGTGGTGTCAAGGGCGGCGAGGCTTAATTCGGGCATGGCAAAGTAATGGCGCCGATTTGGGTTAGACGGGGGCAATTTTTGGCAGGCGCTTAATTTTACACACGGGTGGTCGCGGAGGTTTGGAGGGCTTGCGCCGATTTGAGGCGGCGAAAGTCGGGGCTTGGCGCTGGTGAGTCTGTCATGGGGGCCCGAGTTCCTAACTAGAGAGCGACATCATCGCCCATCTTCGTATGGGTTGGTGTCCGCGTCAGCGACGCCGGCTGGGCCATGGGAGATTTATACGGTGTCACTGACCATCTTCTTCATCTCCTCTCTCTTTTTTTTTCTTTTTTTTTCTTCTGTATGTATATGTGTATGTATACATGGGTGTTGTACCGGATTTTTTGGGCTTTTTGGATTTGGAGGTGTTGATTTTGAACGAGGATTCAATTATTTGGTTTGGTCTGTATGTTGAATATATGACTAGTATTTTTGAATTTTTTCTTCGCAAATTCAGAAGATTTTTTTTTTTGAAATTGGATATCGGTGTGTTCTTGATCAACTGTGATTTCAATCGTAACCTCCTTCTAGCGCCAATTGTTGTTAGTCGAAATATTTGTGCTGATGTGGCTTTGACTTTTCAACCAACAAACAAGATAATAATCGAACAAGAACACTGCGGGAAGAACCGTAGTTCTTCCCTGAAATGTGGGTGTAGGTATATAAGTGGAATGAGGGAAACATTCCGGATCATTTTCTACAATGAAAGGTGAGGTCCTTTATATAAATTTTCTAGTTATAATTGGATTGTTTTGTTTTATTTTAATGAATCACTATGTTGAATAAATTATTAAATTCACTTGAATTAGGTAAAATATAATGAATTTTTGTAAAAGATAATTAAAAAAAACATGTACTTGATGTTTAAAAAATAATTTTTTATTATTTATTATTGGCAAGGTCTCATATGTAGCCGGTGCACGGATTTAGGATCTGTGCACTCGCCTCGACCCTACCCAATGACTTAAATTCGGGTCATATATATTCTTTCCTTTTCAGTTAAAAATTTCCCCTAACCCACCACTCCTGCTTTTTCCGACTTCCTCCTTCGCGGTATTGCAATGTCGGCTGGACGCCGTGAACCTAGGGCAACCAAAGTGCATTTTCGATACAAATCTCATTGAATGGCAGCCGGAAAAATCAGCCGTCGATAGGTAGGAAAAATTGGGACCTGCGACAACATCTGCAGCGGCGTCGAAGGGTGGAGGACCCCTTGAGACGGCAGCGGCATGAGAAACGTTATTTAGGACGACCTTTTTCTGAGTCCAGTTATGATTTTTCTGAGAGGGATTGCTCTGGTGAGGGTGGTGGTAGTGGTGATTCTGGTAGGTTATAGTGGTGATGAGTGTACAGTGCGGTGGCGGAGTTGAGGATGCCGTTGAAGATAAAAAAAGTGTTGGGGTTTTTTTTGCCTTTTTTTCACTGTTTCTTTTTGCCCCGAAATAACATAGTAACATGCAACTAATAGCACAATAAAATGCTACTACATAACACATAAACTTGCAACTAGCTGATACGGAACAGTGCATTGAAAAAAACAAAGAAACATGCAACTATATAAAACAGAACCGTGCAACTATAAAACATATAAACATGCAACTATCCTAAACTAATATAACATAGAAACATACAACTAGCTAATACTAGACCAAATTATTAAGGAATAATTCTCTAGAATATTCCTTAGATGATTTGATTTGTAAATATTGACTGTATGTATCTTTTCTATAATTTGGTATTGTACTTTGTATATATATTGGGGCTTTCCCGTGAGAATAAACACAATTTATTGCTTTAAGATCATACTTAGCATCAAAGGGTATTAATTGGCTAACTACGGCACCACATACGCCCGAGCAGAATGGCCTAGTTGAGCGGCGTCATCGACATGTCGTGGAGACAGGTAAGGCATTACTTCATTTTGCTAAATTGCCTTCCAATTTTTGGTCATTTGCCTTTCAAACTGCAGTGTATCTGATGCATTACAGATACACTGCTCGGGCGTATGTGCTGCACATAGAAAATGAAAACAAACGGAGGTACCATCTGAACATAATGCAAGATCTTTTATTAGAGAAATTTGAGCTCAGAGAGTACAAGATAGAAAGAAACAAAGATTAATAAATTTGAATTCAAATAACAAGGTCAACCACTATAGACAAAATATTAAAGAAAACAATCCTATTTTATGAGCCACGTCCACTTGGAGATGTAACAAGTATAATGTGTAAAATAACAACCAAAGAAGTAGATGCAATCTGGTCCAACATGCATTTTCTGATGTTTTCCAATGCTTGCAGGACCTTATTGAATAAACCAGTTGCTCTAGAAAGTTGATTACTGCATATTCTCCTCAAGAAGCCTTCTTTAATTTTGAGTTGTAGATTGAATACTGCAAAATAGATAAAATTAGATGAGGATTAAGAATGTGGATCAATTTTGGTGATACAAAATTTTATTTGGACAATTATTACTTACATTGATGCCTTTGGAGTACCACAAATCTGTTGGAGCTTAATAATGGGTTGGAGGAGGTGGAGAAGCATAGATGTATGCGGGTGGTGGTGGTGACTTCTCGGGTGGGGGAGGTGATGAGTAGTAGTATGGAGGTGGAGGTGATGGTGAAGGTGGAGGTGGAGACTTGTAAATGTAGGGTGGTGGAGGTGAGGGTGAAGGAGGCGGCGGTGATTTGTATTGGTAGGGTGGGGGTGGAGAAGGTGAGGGTGGTGGAGGAGAGTTGTAGTGGTACGGTGGGGGTGGAGAAGGTGATGGGGGTGGAGGAGAGGTGTAGTGGTACGGTGGAGGTGGGGAACTTGAGGGTGGTGGAGGAGATGTGTAGTGGTAGGGAGGAGATGTGTAGTGGTAGGGAGGTGGTGGAGAAGGTGACGGTGGTGGAGGAGAGGTGTAGTGGTATGGAGGTGGAGGAGATGCCTTCGGTGGTGGGGGAGATTGGTAATAGTAGGGAGGTGGAGGGGATGGTGATGGTGGTGGTGGCGATTTGTAGTAGTAAGGGGGTGGTGGAGATGGAGATGGGGGAGGGGGAGATTTGTAATAATATGGTGGTGGTGGGGAGGGATCGGAAGGTAGAGGTGGAGACTTGTAGTAATAAGTGGGTGGTGGTGTTGGAGATGGAGGTGGTGGAGATTTGTAGTAGTATGGAGGTGGTGGAGATGGTGATGGAGGAAGTGGGGACTTGTAATAGTAAGGGGGTGGTGGAGATGGTGAAGGTGGTGGTGGAGATTTGTAGTAGTATGGAGGAGGAGGAGATGACGATGGTGGTGGTGGTGACTTGTAAACGTAAGGAGGAGGTGGGGGGGATTTGTAAAGGTAAACTGGTGGTGGTGGAGACTTGTAAATGTAAGTTGGTGGCGGAGGGGGTGGAGACTTGTAAACATATGGTGGTGGGGGTGGGGATTTGTACACGTAGGTTATTGGTGGTGGTGGTGGAGACTTGTAAACATAAGGTGGTGGAGGTGGAGATTTGTAGACGTAAGTTGGTGGTGGAGGTGGTGGAGACTTGTAAACATATGGTGATGGAGGTGGGGATTTGTACACGTAAGTCGTTGGTGGTTGCGGGGGAGACTTGTAAACATATGGTGGTGGAGGAGGAGATTTGTATACGTAAGTTGGTGGTGGTGGTGGAGGAGACTTGTAAACGTATGGTGGTGGTGGGGGGGACTTGTAGACATAAGTCGCTGGTGGAGGTGGTGGAGACTTGTAAACATAAGGAGGAGGTGGTGGTGACTTGTAAACATAAGTCGACGGTGGTGGTGGGGGAGACTTGTAAACATATGGTGGTGGAGGCGGGGATTTATAGACATAAGTTGTTGGCGGAGGTGGTGGAGGTGGAGATTTGTAGATGTAAGTTGGTGGTGGAGGTGGAGGAGACTTGTAAACATAAGGAGGTGGTGGTGGAGATTTATAAACATATTTCGGTGATGGAGGTGGTGGAGATTTGTACACATATACAGGAGACGGTGGTGGTGGAGACTTGTAGTAGTAAGGAGTAGGGCTGGGCTTCGAGTTCTTGCACTCGCCATAAGGAGTCTTGGGTGCATATGCAAATGGCTCTGCATAAAGCACAACTTCATGTTTATCCTTGGACTTTACTCTAAGCTTGGCTCCAACCTTTCCCCAATGAATATTAGTTGGGATGTTACACTTTGAACCCTTGGGAGCTGCATGAAGCTTAGCAGTGCATGCCTTTGCTCCATATTTACCATATTCAAATCCTTCAATTGCAATGCTGAATTTTCCATTGTTCTTAGTTTTTCCATATGCCACTATTGGTTTGTAACCCGTCTTGCAAGTGACCTCCACAACAACACCTGATCAATATAGTATGTATGTAAATTATATTAATAAATTGGCAGTCAATTAAATATAAAATTATGTAAGTACACACTTTTAAAAAGTACATGTATCATCAAATTATATCATTATCATTTTCCATTATTGTACAATCATAGTTTTAAATTGATATTGTTTTTATTTTATCTGATTTTTATTTCTTCTGTACCACAACCTTTATTTTTAATTTCAAGCTATTGAATTAGTTATTGATGTCAACATCGGTTATAGCCGAGTAATTTCTTATAATACCGATTAAGTGATAGTTGCTGTAATTAATTCAATATATAAATTCAACAATAGAGCTAATTAACAAGTAAATTTATAACTATCAAAATTTGATAACAATGTCTTTATTTTTATTCTTAGTCATGCATCATCTGACAAAATGTCATTGTTATTCTTTTTCACATACAAATGTAATTAATAAAGAGATCATAAAATTATCTTTGAGTAGAACACATTCAACTAATTAATAAAATTATAAAAATCGCACAATTTTTTGTCCTATATTCATATATGTACATGCATATTGAGTAAACTGTCAGTGACAAATTATTAATAATATATATACACACACATTTAAATACACCTTTGGTCTTCTATATACATAGTAGTGGTCATGCATGTAATCTAAAATTAGTATGAAACAATAATTTTTAAACTAACAAAATTAATCAAAAGGATATGAGATTTTAGGTGTACCTTCAAGATGTTTCTTGTCATGGGATTTCTCGGGGTATGTCCAATCGTAGCACCTGTAACAGTATACTTTTCCAGTCACCTTAACAACCAATGGGTGGTGAGGAGGGTCGTATGGAGGATAGTGAGGAACCGGTGGTGGAGGAGATGTATAGTGGTATGGTGGAGGTGGTGACTTCGCTGGTGGTGGTGGAGATGTGTAGTGGTACGGTGGAGGTGGTGACTTCGCTGGTGGTGGTGGAGAGGTGTAGTGATATGGTGGAGGAGGTGACTTCGCCGGCGGTGGTGGAGGTGGTGATTTTGCTGGTGGTGGTGGAGATGTGTAGTAGTACGGAGGAGGTGGTGACTTCACTGGAGGTGGTGGGGATGTGTAGTGGTATGGTGGAGGTGGTGACTTCGCCGGTGGTGGTGGAGATGTGTAGTGGTATGGTGGAGGTGGTGACTTTGTTGGTGGTGGTGGAGATATGTAGTGGTATGGAGGTGGTGGTGACTTCTCCGGTGGTGGTGGAGATGTGTAGTGGTATGGTGGAGGGGGTAACTTCACTGGTGATGGTGGAGATGTGTAGTGGTACGGTGGTGGAGGAGATTTCTCTTGTGGTGGTGGTGAAGTATAGTCGTATGGTGGAGGAGGAGATTTCTTTGGTGGTGGTGGAGACGTGTACACATATGGTGGTGGAGGAGAAGGCGAAGGTGGCGGTGGAGACTTATACACATATGGTGGTGGAGGGGAAGGAGAAGGTGGAGGAGGTGATTTGTACACGTAAGGTGGTGGTGGAGACGGCGAAGGAGGTGGTGGAGACTTATACACATAAGGTGGTGGTGGAGACGGAGAAGGAGGTGGTGGTGATTTATACACATAAGGTGGTGGTGGGGACGGCGAGGGAGGTGGTGGAGATGTATAAACATACGGTGGTGGCGGGGACGGAGAAGACGGTGGTGGTGAACTGTACACGTATGGTGGTGGTGGAGATGGTGATGGAGCTGGTGGAGACTTGTAAACATACGGCGGTGGAGGAGATGGAGAAGGTGGCGGTGGTGAGTTGTAAACGTAAGACGGAGGTGGTGGAGACGAGTAAACATATTTATTAGCAGAAACCATACTAGAAGTAGCCAAAATGGCCAATGCCACAAAGAGTTGTGGCAGCATTCGGCCCTTTAGGCCGTTGATCCTCATTTTGTGAAGTTGATTAATTAGAAGGGAGATAGATGATTGAAGTTAGAATGAAGAATAGAGTATATATAGGGAGGGACAATAGTTGAGTTGAAGTAGTCTTATTTTAGTAAAGAGCTGTCACATATGAACAATTCAAATTTTAATTTTTTATTGTAATATTATGGAGTAACTAGTTTATTTAATGAGGAAATAACAGCTGGATTAATTAATCACAATTTAGTGCCACGATTAGACAACTTTGATTTTCTGCAGAGTATAAGAATTGCAACTCACCAACTGCAGAAGAAAGGAAAGTGATTGGTAAATGGGATCTTCCAATTTCTTTATTATTTCCACTAGGCCTGCATTTTTGTATTTGTTTTGGCCATCACCATGCATGAACCAGCTTCGAATGAAATAACAGATCAATCATTAATTTTTCTCATTGATCTTAATTTTTATATGACCGAATTCAAAACAAAATTATTAATATATAAAAAAGGAAATATAGACCCATTTTATATGATCAAATGTAATTAAGAGATCTTGAATATCAAACGAGAGACAAATAAGACTATTTTTCTTTAATTTTTTTTTTTTGAAAACTTTATTTTCTTTAATTGAAATAACATGATTGGGAAATTTTGAAATTCCTGTTTCACAATAATTTTTGTATATAATATATATATATATATATATATATATATATGAGGATGGAATTTTCAAGTTTCAAATATCCCTACAGGCTACAACTGGAAGGAACGCGTATACTCAACCATGTATAAGTCTTCTGAAAAATAAATTTAATATAAGTCTTGATGCTTATTTGGGTTCTCAGTTTCTATCAATTAGAATTTAGAATGTCAAAACACATTTTTATGACATTAATAAATCAGAAAAAACTCTTTCATAAAAGGGGTGGTCAAAATGTGACAAATCAAAATCAATTTAGCTCAATTAGTACGTGCGAATCTTGAGGTTTCCAATTAACGTACTATTAATATGAACCATTTAATTTTGCCTATGACATTTCTATGTAGTGTATGGTGTCAAAAATTAATATTGTCATTTTAAGAAGAGATTAAAATAAATTGAAAAAAAAAGAAGAAAGTAAAATTGAAAAATCAGAATAATGATAATTCTAATTAATCGTGTTATAAATTGAATTTAATAATTTATGTATATTATATTTTCATTTGGCACTTAAAAAAAATTCCAAAATTGCAAAATTATATATACTTAATTAATTCCACCGCTCTTCCACTATACAATTAAAGTCATATTTGTTTGTAATAATATTTTGTGAAAGGGCATGTGAATTCTGAATTATTAGATTGGGCATGTGGAAGCAATTAATCAACCATTTTGCAGCCTTTTGTTGGGATATTGGTCAACACTTATAACCAAATTAATAAAGGTAAAATAAAGAAAATATTACACTTTTCTTTACATGTTCCAATATTTATTTACCTGAAAAAATAACAATTCCAAATTAACTTTCTTCTTCACAAGCTCATCTATTCTCATTTACTTTTACTATATAAACATACATGGTCCAGACTCCATATCCATGCTTGCTACAAAATGTTATACTAACACTTATTTCGTAAATAAAGGAAAAAAATTACGTTTTGTAAACAATTCTAAAGACATTTCAGTTCAAATTGTGTTTGACCATATATATGCATGTAACATGATATTACATACATATATATTTTAGTGTGTGTCCTTTGACTATAATTTCTAAAAGAGTATTTTTCTGACATCAATTAATCATTACTATTCGAAAGAAAAGGCCAATTACTGGGAACGTGGATCACATCACATGGAAGTGAATATTACTACACAACATAATACAGCAATACTATTAGGGTTTTTTCTTTTCTTTTCTTTTTTTGGCAAAAGTAAAACTTCATTGTAAAACACACACACAGCTTAATTTATGTGGTCCTCAAAGTCAAAAGTACATAAATGTTAGAGGTTTTCTTTTTTCTTTTTTGGATTTGGAAGGGATGTTAGAGCTTATTTTGAATGGTGCAAATGTAGGTTTCTATATATAGCCTATAGTTATGCCAGCTGTACCTATAACCATGTCTTTTGATTTTCATTTAATTAGTGTACGTAGTGTGCCCGTAAATATATACTTATGTATATAGTTTTGTTAGATAATTTATCAAAAAAAAAGAAAAAGAGATTTTGTAGAGTTTGTGATGTAACACATACAATACAATCAATTATTACAAAAAAAAGGGGGTAAAAATATTCTGGAGTAATAGAGTCCAACCGTAACTATTATTGCTGCACAATATTGTTTAACAAGTAAATATTATCGAAAAAATTTTCCATGATTTCTCTCCATCGTGGATAGAATGATGTTTTCATGTAATATGTATATTTTTCTTAAATAAATGGATTTTGTTTGTTTAACTCAATTTCATCAATTCTACCTTTAGAATGAACCAATAACCTTTTTTTAAAAATATCCATGGTCTAAGCATTTAATTATAGGTTTTCTTAATCAACTCAATTTATTTAAATTTTATTTACTTTTTTTATAGTATTGCTACAAACTAAATCCGGGAAGTTCCAATTTTTGTCACTTTTTCTGCTTTATTGCATTTGTTGAAACTGGCTTACTAGGTAGGAAATGTGAGCATGCACATATTTGATTGGTGTCGATTTAATCATCCCATTCAGAGCAGTTGATGTTAATAATTGCCCTAAATAAACTTTTCTTTCCCTCTTTAATTTTCATATTTGGAAAATGAAGTTGTGCTCTTTAACACGCCATTGACTACGGGCAAACAAGAAAAAAAAATAACTCCACTTAATTATCCTAAAGTTACGATTTCAAATTGTCCTCCTTATATTTTCGATTTTTTTTTTACAAATAATCATGTAACTTTTGTCCAAATTTATAAATGGTACTTTATATTTTTACTTTATTAATTTTGATCATTTTAATTTTAATTTTAGTCCTTTTCGCTGGGTAATTAAAGATTTGATCGAAAAATTGATCTAATTTTTTATTCTGGTCACTCTCATTTGAAATGTCTTTCATCAGGAAGAAAAACTCTCAATGAATTTCATACTTTGTTTACATCTCTCCTATGAATCGCAATTTCAAAATCATGCATTTCATTCATTATCGTGGCTAACTCCGAGTGATTTATGTTGAGACGAGAGTCGAAACCTATTCTATTCTCTTCCTCCCTCTGAACCCGCCATTTCAATATTTTTTTCGCATCATTTTGTATATTGAATCATATTTCCGGCCATTTTCGGCCAAAATTTTTAATTTTCCAACAAAAAGGTCTAAAATTAAAACCAAAAAAACTAAAATTAATTAAAGTAAAAATTTACAGGACTATTAGTGGATCCAAACAAAGTTACTGCCTCACATGACCATTTGTGTTTTTTTCTATATTTTCGTTCGTGTAAGTAAAATAGATGAGTTCGAAAATTTAAATTAAAGTTGAGAATTTAAATTATACTATTGGTTACATATTATTCAGTGGATATCTTTTCTCACGCAGGTTAAATCGTGAATAGGGTTTACTTTTCTCACGTAGTTTGCAAATTATTGAACAGAGTTCATAATAAACATGATAGACTAATAATAAATGAATATTTTTACAGCCGGAGACAGTTGTCAATAGACTATATACGATAGTTATGGCAAAAAAGTTTAACAAGTGATCAGTTGATGTTAAAACATACCGATAAAGAAAAGACAAAGTCTAGTATGAAAATTTTTATGCATGAAAAAACTTTAATTTATAATTAAATTTTGTAATTGGTGAAAGGTGGATAAAATTGAGTGATTTATGGTTCACTTGGCCCAAGTGGTTCATGATTCACCCGGCCCGAATAGGTCATAAATTTGGGTTCATTATTTAGTGTTTAGAGTGTAGATAATCGATTTATGACAATTTTATAAATTTTCATACATAAAAATTTTCACACATGAAAATTTTCACACTGAACCTACTCTAAAGAAAAATAACATAGTCTTATCATAATTTTTCAGTGAAATTTGTTCAATTGAAATTGATATCATTGTTCTTATAAATTAGTATTTATATTATTTAATAATATAATTCATTTTATATTAAAGAATGCCAAAAATATGCATGGTAATTATATATGGATTAAGACTTATGATATATTTATTGTCGTGTCTTATCTTTTTGAAATTGATGTGAATTAGTAGCTTCTCTTTAGTAGGTGTTTAAATTTGTAGTAGAAGACAATGTAAAGTTTGTTTCACTATGTTGGTAAATTCTTGAATTTGGAAGCTACAATTAGAGGACCACACTCGCATTTTTTATTGTGGTAGAGATTGGGTGACTCGCATTTTTTATTGTGGTAAACATTGGGTGGCTGCAAAAAGATATTCCCTACTCCCTTGCTTTAACAAAGCTGAGCAGAATACTAGTAGCAGGCTATGGATGGGGTCAATTCTTTTCACTTTATTAAGAAATTTCAGTTTTGATTAATATACTAATTTATAAGTTCTCTATAATTTTTATTTGAGGTTTTATCCCCCGGACTTGAAAGATTGTAAAATTATTAATTAAGAGTTTGAATTTTTTTTTCATATTGATTTAAGGTCTGGAGAATCGAATTAATATTAGTCATTTCGTCCTGTTTTAGTATATGAAATGATAAATTAACTTTTAAAGAGGTGTGAGATAGATGAAGAATATGACTATCACACTCACCTTAAAAATTTATTTATTATCTCAAATACTAATAAACAACTCGTTCGCTAAAACACGAGTCAAATAGTGAATGAACAATCTAAAATAGGACGAAGGGAATATAAGTTTGTGACCTGAAAGATAGAAATTACCAATTTATAACTCATACCTTTTAATATCATATTTGATATCTCATGCTTTCTAGTCATCAACAATATTTTTATAAATCACAAGTTCAAATAAAAGATATATTTCATTTCACGCGAGTGGAAAAAATAAAATAAAAAAGTAGAAAAAAGAAAATATTATATATATTAATAAATAAAAATATAAATTATAAAATGATAACAAGATCAAAAAATTTATGAGTTTTAAATTCACAGTTTCTATCTCTCATACTTCATATTATTAAGCTTCCTATTTTTCAGTTTAGGGATCAAAAGAAAATAATTCAGGTTCGGAGTAAATAGTTTTAGTAACTAACTATCAGACTATAATTTGATAATATTCCAGTTATGAGAGAACGTCAAAGATAAAAATAGAGAACTCTACCTTCATTCAATTTAATTATTTCCAAGTGAGTAGTGAAAGAATTGCGTACGTCGTTTCTAATTAAGGAAATAGCGTTAAATAGTTTGATTGAAATTTATGATATTAAAGCAAAAAGATCAATTATTATGGGACTAAAAAAGTAATTTTCTTTTTTAATTTTCTTTTTTTTTTTTTTTTTTTGTCTCATTGATTTGGAAATTTATACCGATAAAAAAGTTATTAAATGTGTGGCCGACCTCGACCATTTGAAATAGGTTAAGGTGGTGTTTGCACCCTCTATTTTTTTAATGAGAAGTGCTTTTTTTTTTTTTTAAGTTTCAAGACTTAACTTTTTTAAATTTTAAGTGTTTTTTCCTGAATATGATGGGATCAATTAAATATATGTATTTAAGCTTGATCAGAATCCTAGAATATCTCTTATTTATCGAGTTCTATTAAGAATGGTTTTATCTTAATAAAGTTTTTACTGAGGCTCTGATCTCTGTATCAACTTGCATAAAATGGGGCGGGCATCATCTTATTTATACATTAATACATATTTCTTTTTACAATAATATTTTTAATTTATATAATATTATAATTTTTAATACTTTACATGTATTAATATATGGACAGATATATGTACTGAAAAAAGTTGTCGCGAGTCGTTTTATTTGGAGAATATTATGTGGCTAATTCGGGAACGACTCACAAACAAAACATGCACGTGTAAAATAAACTGTAAATAAGAATAATTTATTGACCTAGTTCGTCAAGAAATGACTACTCTGGGGGCATACCAAGCCAGAGATGTAGTATTGCGAGTTTTACACGAACGATATTTGATACATCTCTTGGAGATGAATCATTATGGATGAAGATGATTTGGGGAATTGGTATATGAGTGCTAGGGTTTCTGTATGCATAGATGAACTCTCAGATTTTTCTATACCTCACCTCTCTAGGAAATTTTTTGTAACCCGTCTCTTGTTATTTTTCCTTCTATTTATAGCACTCCGACAAGCATGAGCTGGGTTGACAAGCATGAGCTGGAGACTCCGGGCCATGCAAGAACTCTTGTGATGCTGCTACCTTTCCCGTCTTCTAGATTGATCTTTCGTTTTTGCTTGTCTATAAGACACCTTTTTGGTCGTCCAAATCAATCTTTTGCTCGGCTGGATGTTTTGATCGCGCCTTTAACCATGTCGATTTTTATCTTTGGAATCTTGTCCTCCTCGAGCATACTGAGCCCTCAGGATGTCTGGGTCTTCGGGATGTTTGGGTCTTCAGGATATCTGAGTGTCGAGCACTCTGACCCTTCAGGATGTCTGAGTCTTCAGGATGTTTTAAGACCTCAGGATGTCTGAGTACCGAACATACTGACCCTCAGGATGTCTGTGCTGCGAGCATACTGATCCCTCAGGTGAATGTCTGAGTCTTCAGGATATCTGAACCCTCAGGATGTCTGAGTACCGAACATACTGACCCTCAGGATGTCTGTGCTGCGATCATACTGATCCCTCAGGTGAATGTCTGAGTCTTCAGGATATCTGAACCCTCAGGATGTCTGAGTACCGAGCATACTGATCCTCAGATTATCTGAGTCTTCAGGATATCTGAATTGCGAGCATACTGACCCTTCAGGATAGTCTGAGCATTTAGGCTGTCTGAGTCCTCAGACTTGTTCGTGGTCTCAGACTTGTCTGAGCCCTCAGATTTGTCTGAGCCCTCTTGACTTAGCTCATTTGATTATTTCTTTCCTGATCTGAGTGACGAGTATGTCTGCTTTGTGCAACAAGTGACAAGCTGGCCGAACAAACTTGTTTGGTCGATGGTCGGCGAGCACACTTGTCCACCGGACATGATTATTTTAATAAATATTACACGTGTCGCTGTTACGTGTTCGATAAATGCTGAATTATTATATCGAACACAACAAAAATAAGTATATAATTATTACAATAATAAACGCTTACCTTTATTCATAAATTTGAAAGCGAGTTTTTTTATTCTACTTTTCCGCGAAATTTTGTAAAAAATTGATTGATACAATATGACCAGAAAATCCGTGAGTTTTCAGTTTTAATTTACATTAATATTGTAAAATATTTTAGTGGGTGTCTTTCAAGTTTTCTGGTCCAAAGGTGTCTTTCAAGTTAAAAGTAACTTTTTAAAGTAATCATTATTTAATTTTTTTCTGACAGGAAGTAATCATTATTTAATTAATCACGAATTGATTAAGCATAATTTAAATAACTATCAACGGTCACTTGGGTAGTTTTGGATAGCCTGGAATCTCTCTATATTGTTGTCTACGGCTCTCCGAGTCTCCGCTAATTAATGTCATAACTTCCTCAAATGTAAATTGATTTTAAAAAATACTACAAAGATTTATTTTTAAATTAAATAAACAAGTATAGAAACACAGTCTAACGTTCTTATTGTCTGTCTCTCTAGAAGACGGTGCAATTTAGTTAAGTTGGATAAATTGGGGTCTCCAACACCCACCTCGTAGACTGTATAAGATGCCACCATATTTTTAAATATGGGATACTAAAAATAATCTTTGACTAGCAATAATTAATAAAGTACCATAATTTAATCTCTGACAATTATGCAATGTAACACTTTTTTTTTTGTCAGCCAAAGAAAACTTCAATGCGTAAAGAATGGGGTACAAGGGTACACCATCATTTACAAATGAAGGAAAACAGTTCCCAAACCACAGATCCTAGACAATTCAAGCTAAAATTATAAAGATATACAAAAAGGATTGTTTCGCCAAATCACAAAAGGGGTCCCCCTAGCTTGTACCTTCTTTGATGTAATCCAAGACCAAGTTCTTGCAATGATTTCATTTAATATTCTCGTCACGTCCCATTCTTTTCTATCAAACACCCATTCATTTCTTTTATTCCAAATGGTCCAAACTACACCTATCCAAATTGAGGAAGCGATGTTACCTTTACGGAGAGGTCCGAACATTGCTCCATGTTAAAGAAAGTTGATGTACGTATCTTCGTGAGGAACCATATTCACTTGAGTCCACTTATAGATGTTACTCTAAATTTGCGATGAGGCCTTACATGTGAAGAAAATGTGGGGTGTTGTTTCCTCCTCTTCTCCACATAAAAGACATAAAACGTCTCCATTTTCTTCGATGATCTTCATTTTCTTCAAATTATCTCTTGTTGGTAGTCTTTGTTTGATGATCTTCCATGCGATTGCTTGAGCTCGTTTCGGTGTAGAGCTGGCCCATAAGTTTTTGAAAACTTTCTTTTTGATTCGATTCGTTTCCGGATCAGTTCCCATCATCATTTTGTAAGCCCTGTTCGTCGAAAATAAGCCGTTTGGAGCTCCATTTCAGCTCAACATGTCTTCTTTTCCTCGATCAATTGTGTACTTGTTGATGCATTGTAACATAAGGTTAAGTTGTGACTCCTCGTTAGCTCTCAATCTCCTTCTCCATGTCAAGTCCCAAACCCACCCCTCCCCACTCCACCTACCCATCTCACTAATCTTACCCTCTTGAATACTATTAATCCTAAAAAGTCTAGGAAAAGTCACTCTCAAAGCCCCCCCCGGCCCACACATCTTCCCAAAACTGAGTGGTATCTCCTCTTTCTACTATCTTACTTAATTCCGAAACTATACCTACACATTCCTTATTCATATACAACTTACTAATGTCTTTTCACCAACCTGAGGCATTTACATTCATTCTCCCTCGACTCACTCTTACTCCCCCCACTAACCCTATTATCACAAAAACATCCGTATTTCGACTTCACTACCCTCACCCACAGTCTATTAGTGTCATTCACGAATCTCCAAACCCATTTCCTAATAAGAGCACAATTGAATTCACCCACCCCTTAATGCCAAGACCCCACAATATGTAACACGTTTATTTACGCTCAAGTAAAAACAATGGCCCCTTTTTGAAATTGTAATTTCTAATTTCATGAAAGCCGGCCAAGTATACAGAACTTTATTAGGTGATTTTTCCACCGCACATCTTATAACATGCATACGTACGTATGTAGAGAAAATATAATTTTGTGTAAGGTAAATTCGGACAATATCATTTTTATATCATTTTTTATTATGTAATTTTATACTTTTTCAATTTTTGTTAGTAATGTGTCAATTTTAATTTTTTTTAGTTGAAAATTTAAAATTTTCGTCGGAATAAGCATGCACATCTCACGTGAGACTTCAGAATTGAGATTTTTTTAATTTTTCGACAACCTATACAAGTGGACTGTCATGTAACAAAGAAAAAAAAGATCAATTTTAAAGTGTCACGTGAGGTGCACATATTTATTACGATGAGATTTTAATATTTTCGACAAAAAAGAACTGAAATTAACTCGTTCAGAACTACAATTGAAAAGTAAAATGTTACAAGACAAAAAATAGAATCGTTCGAAGTTACACAAGTAAAAATGATATTTTTTAAACAAATATACACGTAATATTCATCCTTCTTTTCAAATATCAGTACATAATTGTGTATAAATAGATGATAGAATATACAAACGGAATTGAAATTTATATATATGAATATATGAATATATGTATGTGTGTGTTTGTGAAACTGTGGATGAATGCGACTGTTAATCATCACTCAATCCAAAGAAAGAAAGAAAAAAACAATCAGTTTGTTTAAAATATTATAAATTTTTTTGCTTTCAAATAAAAAAATATATGACGTTTTTGCTTTAAAAAAAATACATCAATTTTTTCGACTATATGAAATATAATTTTCTTTAAATCATTAATTCTCGCTTATACCTCTCCATATATACAATTTATCCGATTGCGAGTGACTTGTCTCTTTGGTGAATGTATTCCCAGATAAGAATTAATTGAATTTAACTTTACTACTTTATTAAATTACATATATAAGCTTTTTTTATATAATCAAGGAAATAAAACATAGAAAGATAAAGATTGGTGGATTTTGACATTTCAATTTCAATGAAGGTGGATATTGTGGAAAGCCAGAAACTCAATCATTTTAGAAGAAAAAAGTCGACATCAAAAGAGTTGCTAGCTAGGTGAGTTGAAATCCCGAGTCTAAAATTAGTATAAAGCAAATTCATGTTGGCAGAGGCGGCCCTGAGGCGACGCAAGTGGTGCCGCCGCACAAGGCCCCTTATCGACAAGGGCCCCCATTTTTTTTCTTTTATAAATATATATTTATTTATTATATATATTTATATTTTAAGGTCGAAATAAATAAAAGAATTAACCATTGGAAGTGTTGGTCAGTGCAGTGCGTTTAATGATGCCTATTTTGTTAGGTCGTGGGATCGATACCTATCTACTGCTAATTTTGATATTTTTACAATATTTTCTTACATTTTTTCAACCGTGTTTAATTGAAATCAGACACAAAATCTTGTTATATTTTTCAATCATATCTCTTGTACTCCATGCAAATTTCTCAACCCATGCAAATCATAACCCGTAATCTTATTTCAAATTTATTCTTGTACTTTAATTTTTATTTATTTATTATTTTTCAATTTAAATCTACACACAATTTTTTCCCTTAAATTAATCAAACCAAATTTGTCCACAATCTTTAATAAATCAGGCCATCATTTTTTTTTCTTCACTTGTTTTAATTTTTTCTCTTTTAAATTAATTTTAATGTCTTTTTAGATAAGGTACTTTTTAATTTTTTAAACTCTTATTAATAAAACTGTAAAAAAATCTATTTTTTCATAGCCAATTGTGTAGGTTGTTCATTAATTTTTTTTCTAAACATTAAGCTATATTTTTATTATTCTAACAGTTAAATTTTTTTTTTCATTTTATATTTCATTATTATACATTTCATTTCATTTTTTTTTTATAAAAAATACAAAGGACCTCAATTTTTTTTGCACTGGGCCCCTAAAATCGTAGGACCGGCTCTGCATGTTGGATATCCTCGTCTTGATTTCGGAATTGGGAGAACAATCCAAGATGCATTCTTAAAATGTAATATGTGATTTTTTATATCTAGGAGAGCAAATTCATGTGGATAGCTGATTTTTTGTGTTTCGGTTTTTGAACGAAATTGAGATATTGAGTTGTAATTCTTTTTGGAACTCCTTATGCCCATTATTAAATGAAATTAAATTTCCTTTTTCTGATAAAAAAATAAAATAAATTTGGGATGAAGTGGACAAATCGTTGTTTGTGAGTGGCACAAATAAAGGAAAGTAATCAGATGAGTATGGATGGCTATAATATGTAACTGACATTATGATTTCGTTTGACATCTTTGCTTCTAGCTCTTATGCTTGTTCGTCATATTTTGTATTAGGACATGACTATTAACATTCGAGTTCTTACTAAATATATTCACTATATAAATATATGTGATGATACATAGTGTTAAAAAATATTGTATATATGAATATATATTGTATTATATGTATCTTTAGTTTGCATATATATACACATATATGCAATAAAATACATTATGTACTTAATTGAATTCATTCTGCCGTAACTAGTGATGGACTAGGAATTTTTTTTTTGATAAGCCAAATTCATCAAAGAATGAAATAATAGGTACAAGAACTACCTAGTATAGTACATTTACAAGATTTTGTTATCTACTCACGAAGAGCAAGAATAGTTTCTAACAATCTAACACCTGTCTTGAATTTTCTAGCCAATCTTTGTAAGTCACATTACAACAAGAAAAATTTTTAGCTAATAACCAACTCCAGAGTCTACCTTTGATCTCCTCCACTGTATTTTCCGTATCAAAAGCTTTTCCCTCCAACACTAGTTTGTTTCTATACTTCCAAATGATCCAAACAATACAAATCCACAAACCAATTGCAATCAATTTGCCTAGTTTACCATCCAGTATGCCCATAAATGATTTAAAGTGCATATTTACTTGATTATGGCAAAACGAACGAACACTAAACCAATTATAGCAAGCGTACCAGATAACAGATGATTTACCACACTCAATGAACATGTGCGCTGCTGATTCTGAAGCATTAGAGCAAAGAGGGCAGCTTTGATCATTCGGATGAGATAATATATTTCTCTTCGCCAGGTTCGTCTTGGTAGGAAGTCGATCTTGAAGCAGTGTCCACGTGATTTTATTCCACACGTGCCTTAGAAGTTGTTGATCCATCGATGAAGGTTGAGGTTGAGACTCGGAGATGCTTAAGCACTCGTATGCCAGCCTCGTTTTGAATTGTCCGTCTGGTGAATCTTTCCATTTTCAAATATCTTCTGCATTTTCATTAAGAGGGTACCTGTTTACAAAAATTTCAAACTCGTTAATCATAGAAAGCTCTCTCTTAAAAAGTGCTCTGCTCCACTTCCATTCCCATTTTCAATACCCATTTACCCAAACCCCAATATCACTCACTCGCCCCTCCCTCATCTCACTCAAGTGATACAATCTAGGGAATCTAGTTTTAAGAGAAGTATTCCATGCCCACACACTATCCCAAAAGAGAGTATTTTCTCCATTTCCCAAGCATTTTATCAAGTTACCCCACACCCACTTACCAGTCTCGCCCGACCCATTTCTCACAACCTCCTTCCACCAAAATGAACCTCTTCCTATTCTACCCCTCAACACTTTTCCCGACTCACCCACCTCCAACTCCTCATACAAAGATTTAATAACCCTAACCCACAAGTTATCCACTTCCCCAACAAGCCCTATTGAAGAGACCTAAATCCCTGACCCCTAGACCCCCAAAAGATTTTGATTTGCAAATACTTTTCCAGCTCACCCAACATAATTTTGATTTGTTCTCACACTCCCCCCCCCACCACACACACACAGGAATTTTCGTTGCATAGAAGTTAAAACACTCAAGGTTGATTTTGGGAGTTTGTATAAGGACAACTGATATATAGGCATCGAAGACAGTACCGCTTTCAAAAGAGTAATTCGACCCCCAAAAGAGATTTTTCGGTCTTCCCATGACTGCATTCGTTTCCGAACTTTCTGAACTAGAGTTCCCAATTCGTTAGCTCTTTTATGTTTTATTCCCACTCGGATCCCTAAATGAGAAAATGGGATATCGCCCACTTCACAACCAAGAATGTTTGCCATGTCCGCCAATCTGCTTCTACCCATATTCACGCCCATCAGACTGCTCTTCTTGTAATTAATCTTCAACCCCGATAGAAGCTCGAAGTTGGATAAGATTCTCTTCATAGCCCAAGCGTTCTCAGCGTTAGCCTCACCCAAGAAGATTGTATCGTCCGCATATTGAAGATGTGAGACCTGTTGGGAATTAGGGTGCCGGATCTATTCGAGGTGCAATTTAAATATAAATTTAAATTATTTAATTATTACTAGCATGAATTAATCATATATTAATTCAAATAATAATCAAATAGCAACAACACATCATGCATATAATAAAGCCATGTAAATCCTACACATGCGGATTTTTAGGAGTTACGTAAGGCGTACCTTTTTGGCAAATTAAACGGAGACAGATGAGCAACAGTTCAATGAACACACCCAAAGTCCTTCTTTAGTATTCCCACATCCTTGTTCAACAATCCGGTGGTAGGAAGCTCGCGAACAATTAACAAAAGGGAAAAAGAAAAATATATGCCACCACATTTGTGGATTTCTAATTTTTCCAACACATAGAATTGTGCTGGGGATGAAAAATTCATCCCCTATTTATAGATCTAGGAGGGGGCAAAATTTTTGAGATAAATTAGGGTTAGAAAATTTCTTTGTATAATCACAAAATATCTTTTCTTCCCCCATACACTATAAATTTCGAAAAATATGATTAATAAAGAAAGGAAAACGATCTTTGACTTTTCTTGAATTTATGTGATAAACTTGTATCTCAAGAATACTTATCCCGTAAAATCTTTCCAAGAAAATCAATAAAATATTTTCTCTCTCCTACACATAATTTTTGAAAATTGAGGAAAAAATAAGGCAACAATTTTTATTTTTTTTTTTTAAGCACCTTTTTCAATTATTGAACTTTATCTTTGGGCTACTAAATGGGCCTTTAGGAGAATTAAGATTGGACCTTCCAATGGACTTTAAATTTTCAATATTGAGCCAAAATATTATTCAAGCCCATAAATATTAATTAATCCCATTACATAATTAATATTGCACTATCCATCTTAAAAACCCATATGTTGGGAGATGAATTTAATAAAGAAGATTTTGATTAGATCCCAAAACCCCTGAGTATGACATGTTCAGGATAATCTTGATAGATGAGTCAGGATTCAGTTTTAGAGTGTTCAGGATGTTATTTGCACCATGTATAGTCAGCAGATATAGATCAGGTTAGATTCTGAAGATTATGAAGACTCAGTAAGTTTATGAAGTTTTCAAGTTTCAAAGATGAAACCGAGAATCAAGACTCAAAGTGAAATCGAGAAATTGAAGACTCAAGATGAAATCGAGAAATCAAGACTCAAGATGAAATCGAGAAATCAAGACTCAAGATGAAGACTCAAGATGAAGATCAAGATATATCTCAAGATATCTCAAGACTCGTAAGACATCAAGACTCGAAGACATCAAGACTCAAGATCAAGATCGAAGACAAAGGATATCAAGGCACAAGAATTATCAAGACTTAATATCTTGAATGCTCAGTATAACCTGAATGTTCCGAAGCGAAGAAACTGAGGAATATAGCCGTTGGAATTCAGCTGACGTGGACCAATGAGAGGAAGACAACCAGCCTGAAAAAGCTGCAGAACTTACAAAGAATAGTATGGATTTGAATGTGATTCTCTCCAACGGTAACATTCAAATCCACACTATAAATACAAGTTCTTCCTTCATTATTACGTGTGGAAGTGTGGAGAATATAGCAAACGATGCTACAGAGCTAAGAGAACATATACTCAAGCTTTCCCACCATAGAACACAAGTCTGTAGATATACAAATATATTCAAAGAGTGTTCTAGAACCCAATCTAAGCAACCCACAATGTATCCTACGCTTAGAGAGATTTTCCCAACCTTAGCATTGAGGCTAAACAAATGTAACGGAAAATCTCACCATAGTTGGAGACAACACCAAACCCAAACCCCATTCTCGTAAGAGATAACTAGTGGTGAAGTGAGGTAGTTGTTAGACAATCCCGAGAGAGGGTGATAAGTCCCGTTGGAGTGTGAACTCGTTAAACATCTAGAGGCGAGCCCGAGAGGGTGATAAGTCCAGAGGCGAGCCCGAGAGGGTGATAAGTCCAATTGGAGTGAGAGCTCGTTAAATATCTAGAGGCGAACCCGAGAGGGTGATAAGTCCAGTTTGAAGGAATTTCCCTAGGAACAGGGAGAGTGGATGTAGGAGCTTGAGTCTCCGAACCACTATACATTGTTGTGTTCTTTACTGCTTTATGTTCTTATCTTGTCACATGCATTCGATTATAAGCAAAACACAACACATGAGCTTAAAACGCAAAAATCTGGAATCACCATTCCTTCACCCCTGTTTTTTATATGCATTTCATGATTATTCCGCATTTAATGGGTTTTCCACCGGGCCTATCACCATATTTTTGTAATATGGCTCCCGGTTATTATTTCCGGTGTTTAAGATTATCTTAGTCCATTAATTAATTCAAACCACTGAAAAGCTTTATAGTAATTAATATCTTTTATCCTTGGTTTAAGAATGACTCAATATTATTATCCATACCGGAAACTAATTCCACTTGCAAGATTTGGTATGGTAAATCTTCTGAGCCTCACAAGGGGACAAATCACGCAAGACGTACTTGCACACGATTCTCCTTATTAAATCTTAGCAATCATAGTGTAACTAATAATATTATCCAAGATATAAAGTATCGAGTCACAATGACTCTCTACCCAACATAAGTCAAAGCAATAGTTATTAATTTCACACGATCCCATTTAAGGAACGAAGATTAAGAAATAACGAACCACTGAGGTCTAATTCTTCCATGTTCGGTACTGAATAATTTATCCTCGCTATAGGTCCTATTCAGTGCATCATAATGCACTAGCGTAATCTCTTGATCAAGACAAGTCAATCTGAGCCTTACACTTCAACCTTTCACGATGGATTGTTCATTTCCATCTAGGTTGTGAATTTTGTACTTGGTTACAAGGATTTGTTAATGATGAAATTTTATAAAATTAAATAATGAAAAATATATTTTTCCCAAATTTTTGTCCAAACTTTCAATTTCAAACAGACAAACACAATGAAATATTTAAATAACTCAAAGTCTCAAATATTCCCCGTCATTAACCACATCAAAAAAAACTAAACAACATAGTTTATGTTTCAAGCTCGAAAATAAAAATAAAATTAACAATAAAGTGACGACATTCCAATTCCTCCAACAAAAGCTCAGCCTCTCGGCCTCAACACCACGATGAGGAGGAGGTAGATGCACAAAATTAAGCACCCGCTTTTGCAATTTCCAATTGGAATCGATAAAATGCCCTGTTAGAACCATGTACTCTAACTTTTGGTTGGTAGACTGTAGCGATCCCAGCACTACCAACACTATAATCCATATTTTTGTATAATTTTCTGGAAATATGAAGATAAATTGCATATAGAGGAAGAGAGTAAGAGATGAAGATTTGAAGATTTGAAGAAATTGGGAGAGAGAATTAGATAGGAAGCGAGATATTTAGAGGAGAGAGAATAGTTGTAAATTTTCTGATATCTCATTCATCGGCCGTCGGCCATATTTGTAACAAACAGTGGGGTCCACATACAAATGGATATTCCTTAGGTAAATTTAATGCAGAATTAAAATAGATAATGGAGATTCTAGATCATTCTAAAAGTCTGGGCTGAACTTTAATTATTTCTGGGCCCATTTGTTGGCCCACTCTTCAGGTGCAATTCCCTTTAAACACCACCTGAGGCTCAGACGAAAGCCCCTCAGGCTCAGTAGAAAACCCCTCAGGTTCAGATGCAAACCCCACCTGAGGCTCAATAGAAAACCCCTCCGGCTCAGACGGAAACCCCACTTGAGGCTCAATAGAAAACCCCTCAGGCTCAGATGCAAACCCCACCTGAGGCTCAGTAGAAAGGCCCTCAGGAAACCCCACCTGAGGCTCAGTAAAAAACCCCTCAGGCTCAGATGGATTTGGCTCAGGCGAATTCTGCTCATTCAGATAAATCCACTCAGGTGGATCCTGAGACTCAGGTCCCTCGTTCAGATAATTACACTCAGGCGTATCTTGAGACTCAGGCGCATTCTCCTCGCTCAGATAAACCTGAGCGCCCAACTCTTCAACATCCTTTAACCTGAGCGAGCCCTCCTCATTCAGACTAACCTGAGCGTCCGACTCTTCAACTTCCTCTAACCTGAGCGAGCCCATAATTAAATCCTCAAGCCCACTATAAATGAAATGGGCCAAGCCCTGAAGAATATAATAGATCATCCATTTTCCATATTTCATGCTCATGACATAGACCTCCACATATCCATTGTCAAACTGATTTTACCAATGCCTTTCAAGAGAGACTTCAATTTCTTCTTCTCAATTTCATACACTTGCTCACAATCTTTCTTAATTGTGTTCCGTGAAACTTTTTCCCACATGGGCATCCCACGCCTTTGCATCATATTGAAACCTTCCTCCTCCACAATTGTAAAGGGATGCTCATGCATTAGAATCCAATGTGCCATCGCCTCTCCCATTTTTGCCATATCAAACTTACCATCTGTTAGTGTAGGTGTTATTACTTCTTGATCATCCTCGTTTGTTGCTTCACTTGCTTGAAAATTTATCAGTCTTTGTTGCTTCTGAAAAATCATTCGCTTAAGACATACTTTTAAATGTCTTGTAAGATGGGAAGTACTCTTGCTTTGGAGTATTGCAAGTTTTTGGTTGCAATGGTTACCCACTGCTTTCCAACCATCCTTCGGAAAATTAATTTCTTTAAACTCCAACCAAACCTTAGAAGTCTTTTTTCTCTTTTTCACTTGAAATTGAGAGTCATCTTCTTCAGCATCAATAATGTCATCCTCAACAACAGTTGCATCATCAGTTGAATTTTTGGTATCACAATGCGATTGATTTTGTGATGTAGGAGATTCACCAAGCATTGGTGAGGAAACTTCGGGTGGAGAGAACGACATATCTAATTAAACAAAAAAAATTAATTAGTTTCGTGCTAATACGAAATAATCGAATAAGCTAGACCGTTTTCTACTTTAAATTATAATTCTAGTCCATAAAATGTATCTATGTGGGAGGCAATGAATTTAGATTATAACTCTAGTCCATAAAGATGTATCTAAATTAAGTTTATTTTCATTAATTTGTTTACTGAATAACTTCTTACTGTAATTGATTACTTGCTGATTTTGATTGTTTCACCCATAGAGGAATGCCTTGAGTAAATCCTCTGTCTAAGATGTATTTAATTACTGAATTTAGATTATAACTCTAATCCTAAAATGAATGTGCATGAAAAAATAAGGTTGAGTAAATCGATTTATGTGATCCTGATTCAATTAAAACAAAGTTTCATATAACTATTTGATTATACAAAGTTAATGCAAAATTTCATATCTCTACTTAATCTGATTATACAAAGTTTCATATCTCTCATCATTAGGATTTAGGAATGCCAAAAGGTTGAATCTATATGTGAAGCCAATTTGGTTTAACTATTATAAGTCATTGCAGATGCTCTGTTAATTATTGGATTACTTAGTGGCCCTATAGCTCACTTCAAACTTTCGAAGAGCATTTATACAGATTTATCACTATTCACTAATTAATTCTTATGTTGGAGCATAAATATTAAAGCACACAATACGGGGAGCACAAATTAAAAATCGCAGTGAAGCAAAAATTAAATATTAAATTCATTCACACAGTGAAGCATAAATCAACTATGGTAGTGTCGTAGTGAGACAAAAATAAAAAGTAATCTAAGAAAAAAACGCAGAACATCGATGGGAGGCGCGCACAGGGAGGAAGAGAACTGAGAAGGGGCTAAAAAGTGAGAACTAACTTTATTGTGACTCCCTTCCTAATCTGGCGAGAAGCTAGATGATGGAGAGAACGCCGACAACCATGGAGTGGAATGGAAGTGAATCTGAGATTAATAAGTGAGGAGAAGAGAATGGCGGAAGAAAAGCGGCGAGTTCTATTCTTAGAATCTAGGGCACATATTTTTTACTTTATAATTTAATTTAAGTATAATATTATTAATATAAAATATATATAATTAATAATGGTAATGGCATAATAGTAATTACTATATAAGCTCGAGTAGGCTCGCGAGCCCATCGAGCCGAGTATTTAGGAACTCGAACTCGATAGCTACTCGAGTAACTCGAACTCGACTCAACTCGATTATACTCGAGTCGATTTCGATCTTTTTACGAGTCGAGCCCGAGTAGCTCTCGAGTTAGCTCGACTCACTTACACCCCTACTTTGTGGGCTCTCGGTTCCTTTGAATTTGCAACTGCTCCGTCATTATCACAGTAAATCGTGATGGTGCTGGGCAAATCCGGAACAACGTCCAAGTCCACTAAGAAGTTCTTGAGTCAAACCACTTATTTCCCTGCTTCACAAGCAGTTACATATTCGCCTTTCATGCTAGAATCTGCGATGCATTTCTTTTTTACGCTTCTCCATGTCATGGCTCCTCCTCCCATGCAGAACACATTACCCGAGATAGACTTTCTGGAATCTAAGTCTGATTGGAAATTTGAGTCCGTGTAATCGATGGGGATTAGACTGTCTGACTGATAAACCAACATTCTATCCTGAGTCCTTTTCAGATACTTCAGAATGTTTTTAACTGCAGTCCAATGCTCTTTTCCAGGGTTACTTTGATATCTTGCCACCATACCCACAACAAAGCAGATATCCGGTCTCGTGCACAACATTGAATACATGAGGCTTCCTATAGCTGAAGCATAAGGAATGCCCTTCATGTCATCTATCTCCTTTTGTGTCTTGGGACACATTTCTTTGGATAGATGGATTCCGTGTCTGAAAGGTACAAAACCTTTCTTGGAATCTTGCATACTGAATCGCTTCATGACACTGTCTATGTATGAAGCTTATGAGAGGCCAATCATCATTTTCCTGCGATCTCAAGTGATCTTAATCCCTAGGATATGACCAGTTTCTCCCCATTCCTTCATATCAAACTTTTTTGACAGCCATGCCCTTACGTCTGATAACACCTTTACATCGTTCCCGATGAGCAGAATGTCATCTACGTATAGTATTAAGAACACCAAAGCAGTTCCGACGCGCTTTTTATAAACACAACTCTCAAATTTGTTTTGATCAAAACCGTAAGAGACCTGATCAAAACATTGATTCCAAGCATGAGATGCTTGCTTCAGTCCATAAATGAACTTCCTTAGCTTGCAAACCAGATGCTCTTGGCCTTTTTCAATGAAGCCTTTGGGTTGTTGCATATAGATTTCCTCATCAAGACTTCCGTTATGGAAAACTGTCTTGATATCCATTTGTCAGATCTCAAAATCTAGATGCGCAGCAATCGACAAGAGAATACGAATGGACTTGAGCATGGTTATGGGCGAAAATATTTCCTCATAATCGATCCCTTCTTTGTGAGTGTACCCTTTCACCACGAGTCTTGCTTTAAAGGTTTCCACCTTACCGTTCGATCCTCATTTTCTCTTGTATACCCACTTGCACCTTATGGGTTTTACCCCGTCAATTGGTTCGACTAGCTCCCACACTTTATTGTGATCCATTGAACCCATTTCAGCTTCTATTGCAGTTTGCCAAGAATCTGCATCCTTGTCTTGGATCGCCTCGTTTTAAGTCCAGGGGTCTGATTCAATGTCACCGGGGATCAAGTCTGATGACCTCCTATCCCCATGAATTGCTCGGGTTGCCTGACAATCCTCCCACTACGACGCAGTTCCGGTTGTGTAAGCGTTTCGCTTGGTGTATCGACTTGTACTATTGGTACTGGGGTTGCCTCTCTTAACTCGTCTAAGGTAATCTCACTTCTATGCTTTCTATCGTTCACATAGTCTTCTTCCAAAAATCTTAAGTGCATAATGATTACGTCCTTTTGATCTTCGGGACCATAGAACATGCATCCATTCGTTCTCTCGGGGTATCCTATAAACAACCTTAATTCCAAACGTGCATCCAACTTACCGGCTTCCTTGTCTAACACGTATGTCGGACACCCCCAGATTCTCATGTGTCTCAAACTGGGCTTGCGCCTGGTCCACAATTCTCTAGGGGTTTTGGGAACCGATTTGGATGGCACTAAGTTTAGAATGTAAGTCGTTGTTCCAAAGGCGTGACCCCAGAACGACTTTGGTAAATCCGCATAACTCATCATTGATCTGACCATTTCTAAGAGTGTTCTGTTTCTTCGTTATGCAACCCCATTTTGTTGAGGGGTTTCGGGTGTAGTTAACTGGGATGCAATCCCTTCATCTGACAGGTAGTTCAAAAATTCATCGCTTAGGTATTCGCCTCCACGATCAGATCGTAGAAACTTGATACTCTTTTCCTTATGATTCTCTGCTTGAGCCTTACATTCTTTGAATTTATCAAAGGTCTCAGATTTATGCTTCATTAGAAAAATGTACCCATAGCGTGAGTAATCATCGATAAAAGTAATGAAAATACCACCTCTAGCCACCTTTAGTTTGATTTGTAAACAATTTCTAACACTTCCTTAGCTCTAATTGGACCAAATGCCCGCTTGATCATTTTACCCTCCAAACATGATTCGCAGGTTGGAAATGGTTCAACCCGGAGAGACTCCAATGAACCATTTTGGACCAACCTTTGGATCTTATTCGGATTAAGATGACCTAATCTGTTGCGTTTTATGTTTAACGTTTTTTGTTCTGAGAGTTGGGCTTATTAATAATTAGTCACCCAAAGGAATTCTGTCGTGGGCCGAGTAATTAAGCTAAGAGCGGCCCAATTAATTAATTAATTGAGCCAAAGGGAATCATCGTCTTCATTGCAGCTGGGAGTATGATGACGTGTATGTACAGGTCTGACAATTCGGTTAGGAGGGTGTGTTGAATTAATTGCCTGGATCTATTCGGGATGAATATTTAAATACAAATTTAATTTTAATAATTATTACTAGCATGAATTAATCCTATATTAATTCAAATAATAATTCAACAACAAATCATGCATATAAACAGTTCACATAAATCCTACGCATGCGGAATTGCTACGGGTTTACGTGAACTAACCTCTTGGGATGCCAATGGTCTCGTCGATAAGAACACACCAAAAAGCCTTCCCAAGTATTCCCTAGTCCTTGCTCGTCAATCCGGTGGAAGGAAGCTCGCGAACAATTAACATAAGGGAAAATAAAAATTTGTTACACCACCTTTGTGGATTTACTAATTTTTCCAGCACATGGAATTATACTTGGGAATGAAACATTCATCCCCTATTTAAGAGGGGTGTTGGACGATTTTTTGGCATGGAATAGGGGGAAGAAAATATTTTTCTTGATCTCCAAGAAATCTTGAATATATCTCCTATATTCTTTTCTCAATAATTAAAATATTCCATAAAAATCCCAACTCCTCTTGTTATGGGAATTTTCGAAAATAATAGGAACAAGAAACCAAGATTTGGATCTTCTTGAATTTATGAGATATACTTGTATTTCAAGAAATACATATCTTCCATAATATCTTTTCAAGAAAATCAAGAAAATCTTTCTTTCCCTTTTATTTCAAAAAATTCAAAAATATCCATATGAATAACCAAGTGGGAGATTTCTTGAATTTAATGAGATAATCTTGTATTCCAAGATTACATATCTTCATTCCATAACAAAATTCAAAGAAAATTTTTCTCCCCTTTTATTCATAATTTTCGAAAAAATGAGGAAAAATAAGCAACAAAATTTATTTTATTTTTAAACACATTTTTTCAGTTATTGGACTTTATGTTGGGCTACTTGGGGATCCTTTAGGAGAATTAAGATTGGACCTTCCAATGGATCTTGAATTATCAATATTGAGCCACAATATTATTCAAGCCCATAAATATTAATTAATCCCACTACATAATTAATATTGCATTATCCATCTTAACCCATATTATAGTCAATATGGCTCCCGATTATTATTTCCCGTGTTTAAGATTATCTAGCCTATTAATTAATTCAAGCCACTGAAATAGCTTTCCATTAATTAATACCTTTTATCCTTGGTAAAGGAACGGTTCAACATTATTATTCATACCGGAAACTAGTTCCACTTGCAAGATTTGGTATGATAAAACTTATGAACCTCCCAAGGGGGCAAATCGAACAAGCGTACTTGCACACGATTCTCCGTATTAAATCTTAGCAACACATGTGACCAATAATATTGCCCAAGATATAAAGTATTGAATCTCGTTGATTCTCTACCCGTAATAAGTCAAAGCAATAATTACTAACCACACGCGATCCTATTTAAGGGACGAAGATTAAGAAATAACGAACCAATTGAGGTCTAATTCTTCCTACTTCAGTTCTTAAGAATTTGTTCTCCTGTAGGTCCTCTTCTGTGCACTAGACATGTACTAGTGTAATCTCTTGGTCAAGACAAGCCAATTTGAGCGTTACACTTCAACCTTTCACGATGGATTGTTCAATTCCATCTAGGTCGTGAATGGTGTACTTTTGGTCACAAGGGACTGTTAATTTAATCTTCTGTGATCTGGTATCACTAAATTAACTACAATGTAACATGTACTATTTATTGAACAGTTATGCAGTAAATATATGTAACATTCGATGATATTTACAACATCAGTGATAAACAATTTAATTCAGTAAATAAGTCCGAAATTCAGTTTGATTATACAAAGTAAAAGCATACTTTCCAGTATAATCCCAACAATCTCCCACTTATACTCAAAGTCTGCTTTTAAGTATACTACAGCATGTCTCGTGTAGATACGTGACATATAATATCACCTACACGAACCTAATAATGTCTCCCACTTATACTCAAAGCAGATTGGCAACGGTCTTGACACCCATCCCTTCCACATGTCTCTCGAATGTATTCTGAGGCAGACCCTTTGTGAATGGATCAGCTAGGTTGTCTTCTGAAGTGATCTTTGTCACCTCTATATCTCCTCTCTTAACGATTTCTCGTATAAGATGGTATTTCCTTTCAATGTGTTTGCTGGCCTTGTGGGCTCTTGGTTCCCTTGAATTTGCAACTGCTCCAGCATTGTCACAATAAACAGTGATTGTGCTGGGCAAATTCGGAACTACATCCAAGTCCACTAGGAAGTTCTTGAGCCAAACCGCTTCTTTCGCTGCCTTGTTGGGGAATGAGTTGCACAGATCTATTCGGGGTGAATATTTAAATACAAATTTAATTCATTAATTATTACTAGCATGAATTAATCCTATATTAATTCAAATAATAATTGCAACAACAAATCATGCATATAAACAGTTCACATAAATCCTACGCATGCGGAATTGCTACTGGTTTACGTGAACTAACCTCTTGGGGTGGCAATGGTCTCGTCGATAAAAACACACCAAAAAGCCTTCCCAAGTATTCCCTAGTCCTTGCTCGTCAATCCGGTGGAAGGAAGCTCGCGAACAATTAACATAAGGGAAAATAAAAATTTGTTACACCACCTTTGTGGATTTACTAATTTTTCCAGCACATGGAATTATACTTGGGAATGAAACATTCATCCCCTATTTAAGAGGGGTGTTGGACGATTTTTTGGCATGGAATAGGGGGAAGAAAATATTTTTCTTGATCTCCAAGAAATCTTGAATATATCTCATATATTCTTTTCTCAATAATTAAAATATTCCATAAAAATCCCAACTCCTCTTGTTATGGGAATTTTCGAAAATAATAGGAACAAGAAACCAAGATTTGGATCTTCTTGAATTTATGAGATATACTTGTATTTCAAGAAATACATATCTTCCATAATATCTTTTCAAGAAAATCAAGAAAATCTTTCTTTCCCTTTTATTTCAAAAAATTCAAAAATATCCATATGAATAACCAAGTGGGAGATTTCTTGAATTTAATGAGATAATCTTGTATTCCAAGAATACATATCTTCATTCCATAACAAAATTCAAAGAAAATATTTCTCCCTCTTTTATCCATAAATTTCGAAAATATAGAGGAAAATTAAGCAACAATATTTATTTTATTTTAATCACCTTTTCAGTTATTTGACTATTTGTTGGGCTACTAAGGGGGCCTTTAGGAGAATTAAGATTGGACCTTCTAATGGACCTTGAATATCTAATATTGAGCCACAATATAATTCAAGCCCATAAATATTAATTAATCCCACTACATAATTAATATTCAGACTATCCATCTTAACCCATATTATAGTCAATATGGCTCCCGGTCATTATTTCCCGTGTTTAAGATTATCTAGCCCATTAATTAATTCAAGCCACTGAAATAGCTTTCCGTTAATTAATATCTTTTGTCCTTGGTCGAGGAACGGTTCAACATTATTATCCATACCGGAAACTAATTCCACTTGCAAGATTTGGTATGATAAAACTTATGTACCTCCCAAGGGAGCAAATCAAGCAAGCATACTTACACCGATTCTTCAGATTAAATCTTAGCAATCACATGTGACCAATAATATTGCCCAAGATAAAAAGTATTGAATCTCTCTGATTCGCTACCCATGATAAGTCAAAGCAATAGTTACCAATCCCACGTGATCCTATTTAAGGGACGAAGGTTAAGAAACAATGAACCACTGAGGTCTAATTCTTCCTTGTTCGGGCTCAAGAATTTATCCTCCCAGAGGTCCTATTCAACAAGATCGGTCATGCACTAGTGTAATCTCTTGGTCAAGACAAACCAATATGAGCCTTACACCTCAACCTTTCGCGATGGTTGTTCATTTCCATCTAGGTCGTGAATGGCGACTTATAGTTACAAAGGATTGTTAATTTAATCTTCGTGATCGGTATCACTAAATTAACTCTGATGTAACACGTCATTTAATTATTGAACAATTATGCAAGAAATATATATAACATTCAATCATATTTAAAGCATCAATGATAAACAATTTATTTCAAGAATAAGTCCGAAATTCGGGTTTCGATTATACAAAGTAAAAAGCATACTTTTCAGTATAATCCCAACATGCCTCGCAAGCAGCTACATATTCGGCTTCCATGGTAGAATCTGCGATGCATTTCTGCTTAACGCTTCTCCATGTCATGGCTCCTCCCCATGCAAAAAACACACTCTGGGATGTAGATTTTTTCGGAATCTAAGTCCGATTGGAAATCCGAGTCCGTGTAGCCAATGGGAATTAGACTATCGATCGATAAACCAACATTCTATCTCGAAGTTCTTTTTAGATACTTGTAATGTTTTAAAATCGCCCGGCCCAATGTTCTTTCCCCGGGTTACTTTGATATCATGCCACCATGCCAACGGTAAAGCAGATATCCGGTCTCGTGCACAGCTTTGCATACATAAGGCTTCCGACAGCCGGAGCATAAGGAATGCCTTTCATGTCATCTATCTCCCTTTGTGTCTTAGGGCACATTTCCTTGGATAGATGGATTCCATGTCTAAAAGGTACGAAGCCTTTCTTGGAATCCTTCATGCTGAATCATTTCAAGACAGTGTCTATGTATGAAGCTTGCGATAAACCTATCATCATTTTCTTGCAATCTCGAGTGATCTTGATCCCAAGGATGTGCCCGGCTTCCCCTAAGTCCTTCATATCAAACTGTTTTGAAAGCCATGCCCTTACGTCTGATAACACCTTTACATCGTTCCCGATGAGCAAAATATCGTCTACATATAGTACTAAGAATACCAATGCAGTTCCGACACGCTTTTTGTGCACACAACTTCCGAACTCGTTTTGATCAAACCCATAAGACTTTATAACATGATCAAAACATTGGTTCCAAGCTCTGGATGCTTGTTTGAGTCCGTAAATAGACTTCATGAGCTTACAAACTAGGTGTTCTTGACCCTTTTCAATGAAGCCTTGGGGTTGTTGCATATAGATTTCTTCATCAAGACTTCCGTTAAGGAAAGTTGTCTTGACATCCATTTGCCAGATTTCAAAATCGAGATGCGCAGCAATCGACAAGAGAATCCGGATGGACTTCAGCATTGCTACAGGTGAAAAGGTTTCCTCATAGTCGATCCCTTCTTTCTGAGTATAACCTTTCGCCACAAGCCTTCACTTGAAGGTTTCCACCTTCCCGTCCGATCCATTTTTTCTCTTGTATAGCCACTTGCAACCAATGGGTTTGACCCCACTAAGTGGTTCGACTAGCTCCCACACTCTGTTATGATCCATAGAACCCATTTCGGCTTTCATTGCATTTCGCCAAGAAACCGTATCCTTATCTTGGATTGCCTCATCATATGTCCATGGGTCTGATTCGTCTTGACCGGGAATCAAGTCCGAGGACTCTCCTATCCCCATGAATCTCTCGGGCTGTTTTACAACCCTCCCACTACGACGAGGTTCCGATTGTGTAAGTGTGTCGTTTGGTATGTCATCTTGTACAGTTGGCAATGAGGTTAGCCCCCTTAGCTCATTTAAGATAATCTCACTTATGGGTCTTCTTTCGTTCATATAGTCTTCTTCCAAAAATCTAAAGTGGGTGCTTATTACCACCTTTTGATCTTCGGGACCATAGAACATACACCCTTTTGTTCCCTCGGGGTATCCTATAAACAACCTTAATTCTGATCGAGGATCCAATTTTCCGGCTTTCTTGTCCATCACGTAGGCCGGACACCCCCAAATTCTCATGTGTCTTAAATCGGGGCTTCAAGGTCCAGGTCCACAATTCTTTGGGAGTTTTGGGAACCGATTTGGATGGCACCAAGTTCATAATGTAAGCCGTTGTTTCCAAGGCATGACCCCGTAAGCGACTTGGGAAGATCCGCAGATAACTCATGATTGATCTAACCATTTCCAAAAGAGTTTCTTTTTTCGCTTTGCAACCCCATTTTGTTGAGGGGTTCCGTGCGATTAATTTGGGATACAATCCCTTCATCCGACAAGTAGTTCAAAAACTCATCATTTGAGGTACTCGCCTCCACGATCGGATCGTAGAGACTTGATACGCTTTTTTCCCTATGATTCTCTCGCTTGAGCCTTAAATTCTTTGAATTTCTCAAAGGTCTCGGATTTATGCTTCATAAGGAAAATATAACCGCATACTTTAAGTAGTCATCAATAAAAGTGAAGAAATACTCATAACCTCCTCTTGCCATGGTTGACATTGGACCCATACGCGTCTGTGTGAACGATTTCTAACACTTCTTTGGCTCTATTCCCTGGCTCAATGCCTCTTGGTCATTTTACCCTCCAAACATGATTCGCAGTTGGAATTGGTTCAACTTGGAGAAACTCCGATTGAACCGTCTTTCACCAACCTTTGGATCCTCTTTGGATTAATATGTCCCAATCTTAGATGCCATAGAAGTGTCTCGTTCACGTCTGATGAACGTTTTCTTTTATTAGAAACTGTTGATGTGTTATAGGATGCATTTCGTGAGTGGTGTGCACAGTTAATTGTATAGAGATTATTCGACAACGTTCCATGACAGATAAATTTATCATAAATAGAAATAGTAACAACTTTATTAAAAGTAACCGAATATCCATCAAGGTAAAGTTTAGAAACTGAAATTAAATTCTTTCTAAAATTCGAAACGTAAAGAACATCTCTTAAAATTAAAACTCTGTCTTCAAAGGACAGGTGCACTTCTCCCACTGCTTCAGCTGCCACTCTCGTAGCATCGCCCAGTGTGATGAGGATCTCACTCCCACTAAGTTGCCAGGTCCGCTTGAACCCCTGTAAAGTGAAACAAACATGATCAGTGGATCCCGTATCCACCACCCATAAATGGGAGGCATACGCCGCTAAGCAAGTTTCAAAAACTAGTGCGTGAGAATTACCTTTCTTTCCATCCCTTTTGGGTTTGGAACAGGCTGCCCTCCAATGTCCCTTTTTACCGCAGTTAAAACATTTTCCTTTTGGTGCTTTCTTGACACCCATACAGCTAGCTGTCTTTCTCTTACTTTTCTTAGTGATGCGTTTGCTTTGGTTCTGACCACTTTCCTTTTCTTGAGTCTTGCCCTCCATTGGCCTAGACCTTGAGAAAAGACTTTTGGTCACCAATGCTTCGTCTTTCTTTCCTAAATGCTTCTATATTTTCTCCAAGGCTTCTTGTAGAATGTCCATAGTAAACATGTGATCACTCATCACAAAACTACAGTAAAACCCATCGAAGCACCTTGGAAGAGTTAGCAAAAGAAATTCGATTTGAGACTCATCACAATACTTAGTACCGAGATAAGCCAGTTTTTCAAAATGGTATTTTATTCTGAGAACATGATCCCTTACGGGTGTTCCCTCAGCCATCTTTAGCCTTGCCACGTTGTCGTTTTTAAACTGATTGATCATGCGGTCTTTTGTTAAAAACATTTCTTCAAGACTTTGCATAATTTATGCAGCAGAGTCAATACCTTCATGAATGTGTCTCAAATCATCAGACAGTGAAGTCAAGATTACACGTTTCATAGGTTCATTAGCCTGCTCCCAAATATTATACAAGTGTCTTTCCGCATCAGTTGATCCATCAGTAGGCAAACGGGGCTTGGGTACATCAAGAACCCAATGATGTTCTTGTGCAGGTAGGACAAAACTCATATTTCGTTTCCAAACAACATAGTTGTCACCAGTTAATTGGTGTTATTTGAGTGTATATAACAGTGGATTAAAATGTTGCGACATGATGAACTGAAATAAATAATAATATGCATAAGCATAAATATATCACAAAATTCGATCACATGTTTCATATTAAAATCCCAAAAAAAATATGAACATGCATCAGCCAACATCTCAAAACAGTTTAAATAAGTCACGTGGGGTGGGTCATTATTTAAACACATTCAAGCAGGTTACAAACAAGAACAGTTACAAACCTTTAATATCTAGATTAATAGTTGGCTCCCACTTGACCAATATAAAATTGACAGGGACTTCGGGGAAGTATATGCATATCAATTTTATACCTAAGTAATAACAATGATTAAATACAGAATTATTATTTCGCTTTGAACGAGCCTCGTGGGGAGGGTCATCATCACCACTAGTAATAATTCACAATCATCCATTTAGAATTTATTCATGTGAAAGCTATCTTTTGACCGTCCCGTGGGGGGAATTTCTCCAAAAGAATTCACAAATAAATAAATCATGGAGGTCAAAATTAATTCAATTTTATTATTCATAAAATTGTCAATTAAATATTTAAGCATACTTAGTAATTTTCGAAAGTGAGATTTTTCAAAAAACATTTTCTCATGCATTGCAAATTTAAACACAATTTAAATAATGCATAAACATCAAGAAAAAAAACTAAACATATTGGGCACACATATCCAATTGTCACGGTTAATTTTTGTCATGTCTTGATCTCGAGAAATCGTCTTCTTTAGCCTTCATCATTCGTCTCGAAAAGCTCCCACTTGATCGTCTTAAAAAAATGCCTTGTCAAGCCACGTCATCGACCAGCTCGCGGGTCGGAGTGCCCGCCTAGCACTCCCCCGGCCGTGTCGAGTGGCGTCGTCTTGTAGCCGCTTAAGCACCCAAGACACGCCGCCCAACATCACCCATGCGCCCTCGGCGTCGTCGCTCGCGATCGCGTCTGCGCGCGTCTCGCCGTCGCCCAGCGTGTCGCGTTTGATCCGCGGCCCCCCTGGCCTCGCCCACGCCCCACGCCGCGTGCCCGCTAGTGTTAGCGTCGCAGCGTGCCTCCGTTAGCACATTTATGCGGCGACGACGCCTCACGCCTTGATTAGGATCCGTCTTTTAATTCTTCGTCTCTGCCTCCGTTTCCGATCCGGTTACAATTTATTTACAAAAAATAAATAAACCTAGATCTAGACTAATTTATTACATTGATCAAATCAAACAAATTATAATCTACTCGTGGATTTTCTCATTTAGGTAAAAACGAATTCGAGCGAATCTAATCAAAAAAAAAACAATTTATACGATGCATAAATAAACACATTAAATTCCATGACAATTGGATACCCAAAAAAAAAAGATCTAGCAATTCTACTATCCAATTTCAAATTTAATGAAAATGAATTAAATTACAATTTAAAGATCAGAGCCCGAAACCGAGGCTCTGATACCAATTGTTGGGGAATTAATTGCCTGGATCTATTCGGGATGAATATTTAAATACAAATTTAATTATAACAATTATTACTAGCATGAATTAATCCTATATTAATTCAAATAATAATTCAACAACAAATCATGCATATAAACAGTTCACATAAATCCTACGCATGCGGAATTGCTACGGGTTTACGTGAACTAACCTCTTGGGGTGACAATGGTCTCGTCGATAAGAACACACCAAAAAGCCTTCCCAAGTATTCCCTAGTCCTTGCTCGTCAATCCGGTGGAAGGAAGCTCGCGAACAATTAACAAAAGGGAAAATAAAAATTTGTTGCACCACCTTTGTGGATTTACTAATTTTTCCAGCACATGGAATTGTACTTGGGAATGAAACATTCATCCCCTATTTATAGAGGGGTGTTGGACGATTTTTTGGCATGGAATAGGGGGGAGAAAATCTTTTTCTTGATCTCCTATATTCTTTTCTCCATAATTAAAATATTCCATAAAAATCCCAACTCCACTTGTTATGGGAATTTTCGAAAATAATAGGAACAAGAAATCAAGATTTGGATCTTCTTGAATTTATGAGATATACTTGTATTTCAAGAAATACATATCTTCCATAATATCTTTTCAAGAAAATCAAGAAAATCTTTCTTTCCCTTTTATTTCAAAAATTTCAAAAATATCCATATGAATAACCAAGTGGGAGATTTCTTGAATTTAATGAGATAATCTTTTATTCCAAGAATACATATCTTCATTCCATAACAAAATTCAAAGAAAATCTTTCTCCCCTTTTATTCATAATTTTCGAAAAAATGAGGAAAAATAAGCAACAAAATTTATTTTATTTTTAAACACCTTTTTTCAGTTATTGGACTTTATGTTGGGCTACTTGGGGGGCCTTTAGGAGAATTAAGATTGGACCTTCCAATGGATCTTGAATTATCAATATTGAGCCACAATATTATTCAAGCCCATAAATATTAATTAATCCCACTACATAATTAATATTGCACTATCCATCTTAACCCATATTATAGTCAATATGGCTCCCGGTTATTATTTCCCGTGTTTAAGATTATCTAGCCTATTAATTAATTCAAGCCGCTGAAATAGCTTTCCATTAATTAATATCTTTTATCCTTGGTAAAGGAACAGTTCAACATTATTATTCATACCGGAAACTAGTTACACTTGCAAGATTTGGTATGATAAAACTTATGAACCTCCCAAGGGGGCAAATCGAACAAGCGTACTTGCACACGATTCTCCGTATTAAATCTTAGCAACACATGTGACCAATAATATTGCCCAAGATATAAAGTATTGAATCTCGTTGATTCTCTACCCGTAATAAGTCAAAGCAATAATTACTAACCACACGCGATCCTATTTAAGGGACGAAGATTAAGAAATAACGAACCAATTGAGGTCTAATTCTTCCTAGTTCAGTTCTGAAGAATTTGTCCTCCTGTAGGTCCTCTTCAGTGCACTAGACATGCACTAGTGTAATCTCTTGGTCAAGACAAGCCAATCTGAGCTTTACACTTCAACCTTTCACGATGGATTGTTCATTTCCATCTAGGTCGTGAATGGTGTACTTTTGGTCACAAGGAACTGATAATTTAATCTTCTGTGATCTGGTATCACTAAATTAACTACAATGTAACACGTACTATTTATTGAACAGTTATGCAGTAAATATATGTAACATTCGATGATATTTACATCATCAGTGATAAACAATTTAATTCAGTAAATAAGTCTGAAATTCAGTTTGATTATACAAAGTAAAAACATATTTTCCAGTATAATCCCAACAGGGTGCGCACTGAAGGGAGCTGGTTGTTGTCAAGTGAGATAATCCATTGTATTTCCTCAATTATTCGAGTGCACCTGTGAGAACGAATATATAGAATTCATTAGGCCGCACAGATGACTGGTTATTGGAGTGACTAAGCTTGATTCCCATTTATTACTATGTTTAGCTTATTTCTTGTTGGATTTGTTGTCAATTAAGCCTTCCCCTGTTATTTGGATTGAGTGTTATTGTTATTTTGTTTATTATTGGAATAGGAGAGACTCCAATGAACCATCTTGGACCAACCTTTGGATCATTTTCGGATTAATATGACCTAATCTTAGATTCTAAAGAAGTGTTTCGTTCATGTTAGTTGAACGTTTTCTTTTAGTGCTTGAAACAGTCGATGTGTTATAGGATGCATTTTGTGCGTGGTGTGAATAGTTAATAGTGTAAAGATTGTTCGACAACGTTTCATGACAGATAAGCAGACTATTTTGAAAAATCGAAATATGTTTAGAAAAAGTAACTGAATATCCATCCAAAAACAATTTAGAAACCGAAACAAGGTTCTTTATAAAACTAGGAACGTAAAGAACATCTTTTAAAACTAAAACTTTGTCTTCAAAAGTCAGCTTCACTTTGTTGGGGAATTATTTGCCCGGATCTATTCGGGGTGAATATTTAAATACAAATTTAATTCTAACAATTATTACTAGCATGAATTAATCTTATATTAATTCAAATAATAACTCAACAACAAATCATGCATATAAACAAGCCACATAAATCCTACGCATGCGAAATTGCTAGGAGTTTACGTGAACTAACCTCTTGGAGTGACAACCGTTGAGAAGATGGATATTTCGTTCACATGAACAAACCCAAAGAGCCTTCTCAAGTATTCCCTCGTCCTTGCTCAACAATCCGGTGGAAGGATGCTAGCGAACAATTAACCAAAGGAAAAATAAAATTATGTTGCACCACATTTGTGGATTTCTAATTTTTCCAACACATGGAATTGCATTGGGGATGAAAAAATCATCCCCTATTTATACTAAGGGGTTGGCCGAATTTTAGGGTAGAAAATAATATGAAAAAATATTTTTCTTGATCTTCAAGAAATCTTGAATATATCTCATATATTCTTTTCTCCATAATTAAAATATTCCACAAAAATCCCACCTCCTTACATTATGGAATTTTCAAAAAAAATAAGGGAGTAGGAATCCAAGATTTGGATCTTCTTGAATTTATGAGATATTCTTGTATTTCCAGAATACATATCTTTTCAAGAAAATCTTTCATTTCCTTATTTTATTCAAATTTTCGAAAAACACTTAATAAACAACCAAGTGAGAGATTTCTTGAATTTAATGAGATAATCTTGTATTGCAAGAATACTTATCTTCATTCCATAATAAAATTCAAAGAAATTTTTTCTCCCTCTTTTATTTATTATTTTCGAAAAATAATAGAAAAATTAGGCAACAATAATTTATTTTATTTTAAACACTTTTTCAGTTATTGTACTTTATCTTTGGGCTACTTGAGGGGCCTTTAGGAGAATTAAGATTGGACCTTCCAATGGACTTTGAATTATCAATATTGAGCCACAATATTATTCAAGCCAATAAATATTAATTAATCCCACTACATAATTAATATTGCACTATCCATCTTAACCCATATTACTGTTAATATGACTCCTGGTTATTATTTCCCGTGTTTAAGATTATCCAGTCCATTAATTAATTTAAGCCACTGAAATAGCTTCACATTAATTAATATCTTTTTTCTTGGTTAAGGAACGACTCAACATTATTATCCATACCGGAAACTAGTTTCCCTTGCAAGATTTAGTATGATAAAACTTCTGGCCCTCCCAAGGGGACAAATCAAGCAAGATGTACTTGCACACGATTCTCCGTATTAAATCTTAGCAATCGTCATGTAACTAATAATATTGCCCAAGATATAAAGTATTGAATCACATTGATTCTCTACCCATCATAAGTCAAAGAAATAATTATTAATTTCACACGATCCTATTTAAGGAACGGAGATTAAGAAATAACAAACCACTGAGATCTAATTCTTCTATATTTAGTACTGAAGAATTTATCCTCCTCTAGGTCCTATTCAGCGCATCATAATGCACTGGTATATGCCAAAGAGGGTTTCAAGGCAATTTGGGAGAGTTCAGCGCGTACCCCCAGCACCGATCGACTTCGATCATGATCGTTCAAATTTGGGTGCCAAGGCAAGGGGTTACAAGAAAGTGTATGGGCCTGCGGCATATTGGAACGAAATGGAAAATTACAATTACCCACTACATCTCCTTGGTCCCAAAGTTGTTGTGCCGGATAGTACCACGCCGGATTATCCAGCATGGTACGCAAGCATAACACATCTGAGAGTGCACAACTCTGCACACGGTGACAACAATGATACCATCAATGCCATGTCTGGTTCGATGCAACAAAGGTTGGGACAAGTGATGCAAGACACGCAGACGTTGATCGATCAGGCTCGTGAGGATCCACAGTGTCCAAATTATATCATGTCTGGACTTAACGTGATTGCCCATCATACTGGTATCACACCGGTCCCCAATCCTGGATATTGGGGACCGCAACAAGGATATGCCCCTGAAGAATTCATCCAACAAATACCTCCTGGTTGGTGGGATCAAGCCCCATATTATCAACAATATTACCAAAATCCACCAAACAACCCTTACGATGACCATAACAATGAATAGTCCTTTTATTTTGATAGCTTTTTTAATGTTTGATGATTATTTATTTGTACTTAATTGCTCTGGATAAGGAATTAATATTGCAATTATTTATCTCTTGTTAAATATTTTAACTTCTTTTTATAAAAATCAAACATAATATAGAACTTACTTACCTAAATATATAAAAACTAATATATTTGTATATTTCATTAAAAGATGAGTGCAAACAAAAGAACATCAGAAAATCACAACATTGTCGATAACCAGGAAAGACCCCCCCCTTGCTGTGGTTGGACAAAGATGGAAGGTAATCTAATTTTTATAAATAACATCACGTCTTTTTTTTAACAATATTATATCATTCTTAATATGGACAAACTACTTGGACACGACATTTTCATCGCACGGTTTGGATTCTGTGTGAATAATGTGGTGCGTGCCATATGCTGCAAGTACCTTGACCCAAAATGGACAAACTGACCCATGGTACTTTCCGAGGGCCGAGAACACATGTGGACTATATTCGAAGTAAGTTTAATCATGTTTGCATTTTACACGTTTTAATGTTTTGATAAAACTATATAACTTAATAAAAATCTTTATTATTTTTTTAATTACAGTGTAAATTCAGGATTAATTGAGATCCAGTTGATTTCAGAATTACATTCTTCAAGGTTTGTGCAACATTCATGCTCCAAGAATGGGGAAACCCCCGATTATATTTTGACGGTCCTGGAGGGTCAGTGATGCAAAAGAGGGAACGCTTGAATTGGGAAAAATACATTTAAATTTCATGTATTTTAAGATTGTATTAAATTGATGCTTAATTTTTGTAAAATATCAATTAAACGGTCTACTATTATCATAAATATTTTTTTTTTACTTAAATGAATAACTTTATAATAAAAATAAATTTATTAACTCAAAATTCGACATCTTAAGCATTTACTTAAACATCTTAAAATTCGAAAGTTACAAAATATTGAAACAAGTTATTTAACTTAAAAATTCGAAAAATAAATAAATTAAAATGGTGTGTCGCACACACCGTGCGACAGAAACTGGTGTGTCGCACATACCACTAATACACATTTGGGCTTGGACAGCTATGAAAAATGACCTTGGAGAGCTGTTATAACCGCTCTCCAAGTAGCAATTTGCCCAAGCTTTGGATACGGTGATAAAAAAACCGTTGTCCAAGAAATCAAGACTTGGACAAATGGTTTGAAAGATTGCAAGCAAGATTAGGCCCGGTTTTCAACGGTTTTCAAATTCATTTCGACAAATGTTGAAAAATTGCCTAATATATATTTTTTTAAAAAAAATCGATTTTTAGGCACGGACCCACAAAGCATCTCATATATAAGCCACCAAGCCTCCCAATTAATTAAGGCAATTATTCGCTCCCATGGGGGACCGAACACGGACCTTGGGCACTGGCGAGGATCAATTCCGGGCACTTGCTTTTCTTGCGTTTACTTAATGAAATTAATTCTATATGTTCTAAAAATCATTTTTTCTTACATTTTTTTTAAAAATTCTTTATTTCAATTATCTTATTTATTAATTCAATCACATTTTTATATAATATTTTTTTTTTAAATTTAAATTTTAAATTATATTTTTTACTTGTACTTTTACAAAATTTAATTAAAATTAACTTTTTGAATTGATCGATTTAATTTCAAAACAAAGAAGATGGCATCTTCCTATATTTCAACGAGTTTTAATTGGTTTTTTTTTTACGGTGTCCATAAATTTATTTTTCGTTTTTTTTTAGTCAAAATGGGTTTGGTTCAATCCATTTTTTTCAACTAACTTTGAATTTAATTTGTCTACCAATGATTTAATATTTGTGAGTAATATTTATTAAAGTTGGATGGAAGAGAGACAATTGTTTAAGAGGCTTGTTCAAATTTTCCATGATTTAATGTGAATGGAAAAAGAGTGTTACACGAGGGAGGAGAGATAAAATACAATGAAGGATTTTAGAAGTTAACTAGTACATGTACGTTCCCACATGTTAAGCGGAATTCTTAAAAAATTATTAATTTCATTAACATTAGATTTGAAAATTTTAATTAAACTTTAATTAAAAAAAAAATGTAGAATAATAAAAGAACTACGAAAAAAGAGATAGTGAATTTTTAGAGTGGTTAAATATATAACATTGGATCTGGAAATTTAATAATGAGAAAGTTAGAAATTTTGGAAGTTAAAACTTAAAATAAGATTAGTGTAATTAGAAATAAAAAAATTGTAAAATAATGAGAAAATTAAGAATTTAATTTGTAGAAATTTGGATAATTCTAAGTAGGAGAGAGAAGATTGGAAAATAGATGTAAGGGAGTTTCAAAAAAAATATTAAATTAAACAAAAAAAATAAAACAAAAAATACAAGCTTTTTAAAAATAAAAAAAAAAATTCACTTGGAGAGCGGTTATGAACCGCTCTCCATTTTATTTGACGGGGTTCAAAACCGCTCTCAAAAACCGCATCTTATGAGTGCCTAAGATTTGATCATTGGAAATGGGGTTTTAAACCCGTTTTTTTTTTTTTTTAATAGAACCGCTCTCCAAGGGACCACTTGGAGAGCTATTCGAAAAAAGAGTTGTCCAAGTTGAGCTCTCCAAGCTCAAATGTGTAGTAGTGCACCAAGCGACAAACGTCATCTGCGTCGCACAGACCATGCGACAGAAATGTGCCAGAAATAGGTTGAACGCATGTCACTTCGCTGGGGGTGTGCATATAGCACGACTCCTTGGAATGGAAGTTGTAAAATAGAGACAATAATCTAAGAAAAAGATATCTCGTAGACTAAGCCAAAGATAAACTCAAATAAAATCCTAAAATTATGAAAATAAAGATACAAAATCAAATTATGTGTGGGATCGAGGAAGAGAAAATTAGCCATTTTTTCTTTCACTGTGAATTTGCTCGAAAAATCTGGAATGCTAGTTATTCTTGGACGAACTTATCAATTGTTCCACACTCCGAACCCATTGGTAATTTCCTTCAACATGATAACTGTTTTGATTCGGATTTGAGAGCAAAAAAATCAGCAATTGTTTGAGCATGCATTATTTGGATACTTGGTAAAAAATAAATGATTTGCTTATCAACGGGGAGATTCTAAACGTCACGAAGATAATTGAAGAAATAAAAGCAAAGGTGTGACCATGGTTAGGAGAGAGTTCGTTTGTAAATTGATTTTTAAATCCAAGATAGAGAAAAGAGAAACAGTGTAAGAGTGTTGCAATATATTTTGTGTTTTATTTCCTTACTTTGTAATCAGGACCGATCCTAGAAATTTTAGGGTCTGAGTCGATTTTAAAATTCGACCCCTCGTAATCTTATGTATATAAATTAAAATACTATACACATTAACTGTATTTCACAATTTAAAAGTTGAATAATAATTGATGACATCTTAATATGAAATAAAGAATTTGCAAAGATTTTATTATGTGTATGCAATAAATTTTATCGTTTCACATTAATTGTTTGCCACTTTTGAGGTTTCAATAATAATAAGATACATAAAATTTTTATAAATTTTTCTTCCAATAAAAATAAAAGAGAGGAGGGAGAGTTGATGAAGGAAAATGTATTTTTCATAATAAATTGATTTTTAGGGTAAAATTAATAATTGAGAATTGCGAAAATATAAAAAAAATGATACTCCTTTTTTCGAAATAAAATTTATTTGACTAGATTTTATACCAAAAAATTAGGATAAATTTAATTATGTGCATGTCATATATTTAAAGAGTTAAATTAAAAAGTTCTTGACCTGTGATGCTTAAATTTTATTATGGATAAAGCATGAACTCAAAATTAAATTAAAAATTTGCATAAAGTGGACTCGAACACTAGACAAAATAGAATAAAATATTGGCTCTTTCCACTAAGACATTTCACAATACATTAGTAGTTTTACAAATATATATATAATATTATATATAGATATGCATATAGAATTTTGGGCCCCTAAAAATGACAAAATTTTTGGGGCCTGAGTCGGATGACTCGTCCGACTCAAAAGAAGCATGGACCTGTTTGTAATGGTTGGTGTATCCCTGTACTCCAAAAAGTTTTATATAAATTTTCTTGCTTGAAAAAAAAAAAAATAAAAAATCAACTAACTATTGATACGTCTAGTCGGATCTTATATATGTGAAGATATGCAATCATGATATGATGGATTACACGACGAATAAAACGAAAATCAACTTAGTGTTGGATTCCCCTATAATATATCATATCCTTTATTTGAATAATATATATCTTGTGAAACCTATAAGTAAGATTTAGATGATGTAGTGTGAATAAATTAACTAGTCGGCAATGCATGTCTATAAATTGAAGATCCTATTCCCCTTTCCGCATTAATCTTGGGTTCAATAAAACATAATTAATTAATTTTGTGTCCTCAAAATTAATAAATATGTCTTCTTCCTTCCAAATTAGTCCTGCTGATGTTGTGGTAGTTGTGGTTGAGGTGTTGTGGATGAGGAGGATCTGCCTTCCGATTGTCATTCCGCCTGCTGCTCTTGCCTAATTCTCCTTGTAGTTTTTTTCCTTTCTTTAGCCATAGGGCTTGCGATGTCCATCTTTTTTTATCTTATGGATTAAAATTCCTACAACTACTTTTATTTCATAATCTAAATATTTGTTATATAAGCCTACTATATTTTCATATATATATTTCATCTTTTTTTTTTTTCCCTTTTCATCTGTCGAAAGTTATACATAAAACACTCTTAAGCCATAAATGTAAAATTATCAACTAATACTTTTCTGTACTAGAACTAATACTCTTTAGTTCAGTCCACTTTAGTAGGTTTAGTCACTTAGTATCTGTGTTGCACGGGTGTGGGTGCGGGGTGCAGATACAATACGATTCGGGTGAGGGGATTCTTAGATTTTCAAATTTTTAGGATACGATACGATTATGATACGTCAATTTTTTTAATTTAAATATATATATCACCTGTAATAATATTAAAAATTTACAACAATTATATATAACACATGTAATAATATCAAGAGTATTTAAAACACAAGTACTAATATCAAGGAATTCATCCCATAAGTAACAAAACAACAATTAAATCAAATATCATTAACCTATACAAGTCATAAATCATAATAAAAGATTAATAAATTTTAATATTTAATAAGTTTTAGAGTGTGTCCTTCAAATTATTAGTAAGTTTTAATTTTTTACAAAAAAAAAACCCCAAAATTTAATAAAATTTACAAAAAAATCCCCGATACGTATCCGATACGCGTATCCTCGGAACAGGATACGCGTATCCGATAATAAAAAAATTAAAAAAAATTGGGATTCGCCACGTGGCGAATCGGGTGCGAATCCCAGGCGAATCCCACCCAAATCGCACCCCAGGCGAATCCGATACTGCATACTGTTAATTTTTGAAGAATCCGTGCATTAGAGCTTAGTATAAATAGAGATCTTTCTCTATTCACACACTCACTTTACTTTTCCATCTTTTCAGATTCAATTGTAAACAAAACGGTTATCACTATTCATGTTGATTCTCAATACATTCAAGATGATTTCCATTTCATCAATCTCTACATGGTATCAGTAATCACGGTTGCTGATTCTTCTATCTTATTTTGAATTTTTCACTACGCGATTCACACGTTTTTTCGCGAATTCCTTGTTGTTTATGTTTTGTTTTTTGCGATTCAAGCGCGATTTTGTCAGATTTTTCTCTGATTTGTCGTGAATCATTTCGATTCGATTCTTATTCATGGCTACCGATTCTAATTCGTTGAATCCCTTGTTAAATTCGTTATCCCCTTTGGCTTTACATCCAAATGATAATTCCGCTGTTTCTATCGTTCAAGATCCCCTAATCGGTTCTAATTTCATTTCTTGGAGTCACGTTGTTAAACGTGGTCTCAGTGTGAAGAATAAATTGCCATTGATTGATGGTTCTTTAACTCCGTCGGCTGAGGTGGATGATGTTGTCATATACGCAATTTGGTTCTTACCTGGATCCTCAATTCAATCCACGTTGATATCAAGAACACGCTGGATTATTTTACTTCAGCTCACGAGGTTTGGGTTGAATTACATGTGAGGTACTCCTGTTCTGATTTAACTCGGGTTTTTCATTTAGAAAAATCTCTTAGTGCTATTTCCAAAGGTTCGCAATATATGGTTCAGTATTACAATTAGTTTAAGTCATTGTGGGATGAATGAGTTAGCCATAGGCCTGTTATGAAATGTGGTTGTGGTGCAATGGCTAGTTGTACGTGTGAATTGCCTCTGATGTTAAGTAAAACCCAAGAAAAGGATGCAACTGTGAAATTTTTGATTGGGTTAGATGAGTCTTATGCGAAAATTAGGAGTCAACTTCTGTTACAAACACCATTCCCTCCACTGTCCAAGATTTTTAGTCTCTTGCTTCAAGAAGAGTCTCAAAGGATGCTCACTAGACCTGACTTGGTGAATTCTGATTCAACTGCTATTCTTGCTAAGAATTCCAAATATTACAAGGATAAGAAGAAGCCCTTGAAGTGTTCCCATTGCCAGGGTCCAGGGCATACGGTTAACAGGTGCTTTCAACTCATAGGCTATCCACCTGGATGGAGGGGTCCAAAAGCAGTGAAAGGGAATGGCCCTACTGCAAATGCCCTTCTGAATTCTCCTGTCAAGGAAGAGACTACTTCAAATCCTCTGTTCAACCAGGAGTTGTTTGAGCAGTTCTTGAACTTCACTAAGCTCAAGAAAGGACCTGAGATGACTTCTCATACAGCTGTTGGTGCCTTTGCACATTACCCTGATGTTTCTACTGAGAATTCAGGTAACACAGGTATGCACTTTTGTTTTAATTCTGTGTCAAATGGTTTGTCTACTTGGATAGTGGATACATGTGCTTCAGATCATATGGTGTGTGATATATCTTTGTACACATCTAGTCCCAAGCCTTCTGATATTAAAATATGGTTGTCTAACAATGCTATCATTACTGCAACTCTTACTGGTGATATTCAACTGAATGATAACCTAATCTTGTATAATGTCCTATGGCTGCGTTTGCTTGGTAAAATTGGGTCATATTAGAAGCGATTATTAGGCCTATCTGTACGATTAAGTTGTTTGGTTCACAAGTTGGCGGCCTCCGCGTTCAGATTTGTGGGCCTGGTAGATGGGGAATCAGGCGAATGAGGTCCGATCTATAATCAGTGCGATTAAGGCGCGTCTTATTAAATGGGAAATGATTCTTTTGCCCCTCCCTTTTATATATCCTGAACGCGTGGTGAAAATCTGAGCCTTAGCAAAAATTTCCGCCTCCATTCTAGAGTGGCCTTCATCCTGCGAAAACCCTGATTCATTAAAAAATTTCTCTTCCAAATCCTTTTGTTCTATCAATTATTTTATATATCTTGTATGTCTGCGACAATGGTGTACTAATTTGCGTCTTTTTTTTTTATAAATTGCAACCTGGGAGGGAATCGCTCGATCTGATAGTACCGCGTGAACTTCAATTATGTGAATACGCTAAGCGCAACATCAAACAATTTATCTTTTAAATCCCAAAGTTCTATCAATTATTTTAGGGTTCTTGTATGTCGGCGACGATGGTGTACTAATCTACATCTTTTTTTTTACATATTGCGACCTGGTGGTGAAGCTCGATCTGGTTGGACCGCGTGAGCCTCAAATCTACGAAAACACTAATTGATCTATCAAACATTATCTCTTCACATTACCCATGTTTCTATCAATTATTTTACAAGACTTGAATGTCGGTGACGATGGTGTATTTCAGTTTGCAACCTGGAAGTAGTTGTTGAGGTGGGAGTATATCTCTTGAAATCGCTTCACAAATGTGGATGAATTATCAAAATTCGATCTATTTCAAAAGGACATTTTGGTCTTTTTATGTTATAATATCACATAATATGATCCAACCAAACAACAAATATGAAATAATAAACTGTTACAATAGACCTTCAAATACTGAACCAAACAATTTAATACGTCATAATTATTAACATTCAGCCCAATTAATGTTGGGTCTTTTAGTCTGACCGATTAAGACATGTGCAAGCAAATGGACCCTATATGTACCTGATTTTAGTTTCAATCTGTTATCTATATCAAATCAAACCAAATATTCAAATTGCATTGCTATTTTCTTGCCCTCACATTGTATTTTTCAGGACACAATATCCAAGAGGGAGACTGTTTTGCTGAGCAACAAAATGGGCTTTATCTCTTAAAGGCTACTAAACCTGTTGTTTCCACTTCCTATTCAGTTGTACATTCTGAGGTTTCTATAGCTGCATATTATGATGTTTCTTTGGTTGCACAATCTGCTGTATCTTTTGATCTTTGGCATACTAGGCTAGGCCACACTTCTGATAAGAAGATGGCACAACTCAAATTCTTGAATGTGAAGAAACATGATATGAATAAAATGTGTGAAATTTGTCCTTTGGCAAAGCATAAGAAAAGTCATTTCCCTGTTAGTGTTTCATGTTCCACTGCTTGTTTTGAGTTAGTTCACTGTGATGTTTGGGGACCCTTCTCTGTGATTTCTCATTCAGGTTTTAAATATTTTTTTACCATTGTGGATGATTTCAGCAGATGTACATGGGTGTATTTACTTAAAACAAAAGATGCTGTAAAACTTTCTCTTGAAAACTTCAGTAACATGGTTCAAACTCAGTTTAACACTAAGATTAAAGTCATAAGAACTGACAATGGAACTGAATTCTTGCTTTCTGATTTTTATCACAAAACTGGGATATTACATAAAACTTCTTATGTTGAAACACCTCAACACAATGGTTTAGTTGAGAGAAAACATCAACATTTGTTACAGGTTGCTAGATCTTTGTTATTTCAATCTTGTTTGCCATTAAAGTTTTGGAATTTTTGTGTTTTGACTGTTGCACACATTATTAATAGATTACCTTCATCTGTGCTAAACAACAAAACACCTTTTGAATTACTTTATAACAAACAACCTGTTTATGATCATTTGAGAAATTTTGGTTGTCTTTGTTTTGCAAGTACTTTGACTGCCAATAGACTTAAGTTTGATCCCAGGGTTGTGACGTGTGTACTATTGGGGTATCCACTGGGGACAAAGGGATACAGACTTCTTGTTGGGGTTATACTGAAAAGTATGCTTTTACTTTGTATAATCAAACTGAAGTTTCTTATTTATTTACTGAAATAAATTATTTAATCACTGTTGCATTAAATATGAATGAATGTTATATATTTTTATTGCAAACCCGTTCAATAAGACAGTACGTATTACGTTGTAGTTAATTTGGTGATACCCGATCACTGAAGATCAAATTAACAGCCCTCGTAATTAAGTACAAATTCACAACCCAGATGGAAATGAACGAACCATCATGAACGGTTGAAGTGTGAGACCCAGATTGGCCTGTCTTGACCAAGGGATCACACTAGCGCATTTTTGGTGCGCTGAATGAGGACCTACAGGAGGACAAATTATTCGGTACTGAATATATAAGAATTAGACCTCAGTGGTGCGTTGCTTCTTAATCTCCGTCCCTTAAATAGGATCATGTGAAATTAATAACTATTGCTTTGACTTATGATGGGAAGAGAGTCAATGCGATTCGATACCTTATATCTTGGGCAATATTATTAATTACATGACGATTGCTGACATTTAATATGGAGAATCGCGTGCAAGTACGTCTTGCTTGATTTGTCCCCTTGGTGGGCTCATATCCTTTATCATGCCAAATCTTGCAAGTGGAAATTTATTTCCGGCATGGATAATAATGTTGACCTGTCTTTACTCCAAGGACAAAGATATTAATTAATATAAAGCTTGTTCAGTGGCTTAATTAATTAATGGACTAAGATAATCTTAAACGCGGGAAATAATGACCGGGAGCCATGTTATATGTGAAATTGTAATATGAGTTAAGATGGATAGTTCAATATTAATTTTATAGTGGAGTAAATTAATATTAATGAACTTGAATAATATTTGGCTCAAAATATTAAAGTTTCATAGTCCATTGAAGGTCCAATCTTAATTCTCCTAAAGGCCCCCCAAATAGCCCAAAATAAAGTTCAATTAATGAGAGAGAGAAGAAAATATTTTGCTATATTTCCATGTCTATTTTTTCGAAAATTTGGATAAAAAGTAAGAAAAAATTGTCTTGATTTTCTTGTAGATATTTTATGGAAATAGATAATTATTGTAGGAATATATAATTGTCCCATAAATTCAAGAAGTCAAATCATGACTCCTTTTGACTTGTAATTTTCGAAAATAATGGGTAGAAGAGGGGAAGAGATTTTTATGAAAAAATTAATTAAGGAGAAAAGAATATAGAAGATATATTCAAGATTTCTTGGGGACCAAGAAAAGATTTTCTTCCTTATTTTCTTGACCTAAATTTTCGACCCCCTCCTCCCTATTTATAGGGGATGAACTCTTCATTCCCAAGTGCAATTCCATGTGTTGGAAATATTAGAAATCCACAAAGGTGGTAGCAAAATATTTAATTTCTCTCCCATTAAAATTGTTCGTGCAAATCCTCCCACCGGATAACGTTCGTGGACGCTGGGATATATTTGGGAAGACTCTTGGGTTGATCCATCGTCTAAGAGATTGTTTCTACAAGAGGTTAGTAATCCCGTAACTCCTAGTTCCGCATGTTTAGGATTTACGTGAATTACGTGTACGCATGTTGTTTAATTATTATGTTGAATTGATTTAAGATTAATTCATGTTAGTAATTATTTATTTAATTTAAATATGTGTTTAAAAATCATCTCGAATAGATCCGGGCACCCTAATTCCCCAACACTTCTGGATCTTACAACTGGTAAGGTTTTCAATTCTAGAAATGTAAGATTCTATGAAAATGTGTTTCCATTCTCTGATTCTGTTACTACACAGAAGGTAGTTGATGATTTGTTTAATAAACACCAGCATGATACTTTGATCTCTGAGCATGAGAATTTAGTTGATAACAATGTGCCTTGTTCTGAGAATAGCTCTGGTTCTGATCAAAGTATTAAAGTTTCTGATCAAACTATGCCTGGCTCTGTTTCTTTAATTGATATATCTGATAATCATGCTGAACTTGCTGATGAATTCAGAGATTTGACTCAAAATGACTACTTACAACCTACTGTTGTTCAAAACATTAATGATAATGATAGTTTGAGAAGATCCACTAGAACTAAACTGACTCCTGCTTACTTGGATGTTTATAAAACTTCTCTTCCTACTTCTATCACTCATAAGGCAACCAATTTATCAGTGAATAAGGAGACTCTCTACCCTATTTCAAATTACTTATCCATTGAAAAATTGTCTAGTTCTTACAAACACTTTGTTGCCTCTATTTCAAATATTGTGGAACCAAAAACATACAAGCAAGCTTGTACTGATGAAAACTGGAAAATTGCAATGAAAAATGAAATAGATGCTTTAGAAAGAACAAACACTTGGTCTTTAGTTCCTCTTCCTCTTAATAAACATTGCATTGGTTGTAAATGGGTATATAGAGTCAAATATAAATCTGATGGTACTATTGAAAGGTACAAGGCCAGATTGGTTGCGAAAGGCTATACACAAGAGGAAGGTATTGATTACTTTGATACCTTCTCTCATGTGGCCAAAATAACAACTGTTAGAATACTTCTTAGTGTGGCTGCTTCCAAAAATTGGTTTATACATCAATGTGATGTAAATAATGCCTTTTTTCATGGTGATTTAGATGAAGAAGTGTACATGATCCCTCCCCCTGGTTATTGTAATGATAATGATAATAGAGTTTGTATGGTTTAAAACAGGCTTCAAAGCAGTGGTTTACAAAACTCTCTGACACTTTGATAGATTTTGGCTATATTCAATCTCAAGCTGATAATTCCATGTTCACTAAGTCCACTGATAAGTCTTTAACTTTTCTTCTATGCTATGTTGATGATATTATTCTAACTGGAGATTGCATGGATGAGATAAACAGTGTTAAGTCTTTTTTGCACAACAAATTCACCATTAAAGAATACATTCTAGGCATTGAAGTAGCCAGAAATGGAAAAGGGTTACATTTATGTCAAAGATAATATGCTTTGGACTTATTGAATGAATGTGTATACTTGGCAAGTAGACCTTGTTCTACACCAATGGATTCCAAACAATCCTTTACCACATCAGATGCCCCTCTTCTTCCAGATCCATCTGAGTACATAAAACTTGTAGGCAAGTTGTTTTACTTAACAATAACAAGGCCTGATTTGTCATATGCAATCCAAACATTGACACAATACATGAGCAAACCAACAACAACACATCTAGCTGCTGTCCACATATTACTCAGGTACCTTAAGTCCAACATTGATTTGGGAATTTTTTATCCATTTAACATTGATTACAAGTTGCAGGCATCCACAGACTCAGATTGGGCAAGGTGTGAAGAGACAAGAAAAAGCGTAACAGGTTATGCTGTTTACTTAGGCCAATCACTGATCTCCTGGAAGTCAAAGAAACAAAGCACAATCAGTAGATCTTCAGCTGAGAGTGAATACAGAGCTATAAGCTCCACAACTGCAGAAGTGCAATGGATCTTGTACATCCTACATGACTTGAAGATCAATCACCCCCAACCTGCCTTGATATACACAAATAATAGAGCAGCCTATTGCATTGCACATAACCCTGTGTTGTTGCATGAGAAGACCAAGCATATTCAAATAGACTACCATTATACAGAAGAGAAGATCAAACAAGGCATCATCAAAGTCATTCAATTGCCTACTTCAGAATACCTAGCTGATGTCCTCACAAAGCCACAAGGACCAAGCCTATTTCAAGAGTTCAAGTCCAAAATGGGCTTAGTTAACATCCACTCCCATTTTTTGGGGGGGGTCTTAAGCCATATATGTAAAATTATCAACTAATACTTTTCTGTACTAGAACTAATACTCTTTAGTTCAGTCCACTTTAGTAGGTTTAGTCACTTAGTATAAATAGAGATCTTTATCTATTCACACACTCATTTTACTTTTCCATCTTTCTAGATTCAATTGTAAACAAAACGGTTATCACTATTCATGTTGATTCTCAATACATGATGATTTCCGGTTCATCAATCTCTACAAACACCCATCAAACCTATGTTATTAATTAATGTGATTGAGTTATAGTTACATAATGTGATTGAAAGTTTTACAATCTATGTCCCCCGGTTAATTGGGTCGTAATCAGTGGTAATGGAATTATCTTGAATCTGAATGATTCTTAAACAATCCCGTATTTACCTTTTAAATCTTTTCTATGTCCCCTCCAATATTCTGCATAGGCGCGCTCTTATATGATGTTTTATTTATATCTTTTTAGATAAAAACTCGTATTAGACGGAGACGTCACGTGATACAAATAGAGACAGATGCATAATTTTTATTCAGTCAAGACATAAACATAAAAAAATTGTGTTCTCGTACATATCATATGAATGCGAAAATAATTTTAACAGTTTCATAATAAACAATTGTTTTTCAAATTTAGGGAATGTAATGCATAACATATGAATGCGAAATTCATATGAATTCAATACTTTTGAGAGTGAATAATGGCAGTGCAGACAACATCGACCGAAAAGCCCCAAATTGAAACAAAAAAATGACTTTTTTTGAGTGTTTCGATCTATTTAGGACTAAAATTGAATATTATCAAAATTATTGGGATTAATTTGACGATAAAAAAATTTATGAGACAAAATCTATTTGAGGCTAAAATTGTGATTCAACTCGCGTTTAGTTTGGGTTACGACGTAGCCAAACGATGTTTAGTTACTCCCTTGAAGAAAAGCCCAAATATTTTGGGGGTTAGATGAGGATATTGAGATGTTAGTTGCTCATTTGATCGGTGAGCAGAAAGATAGGGTGGTTTCCATTCATGGAATGGGGGGAATTGGGAAAACAACCATAGCTAGGAAGGTGTATGCATTTTGATGGATTTGTATATCCCAAAAGTGGGAGAAGAAGGATGTTATGCAGGGGATATTGATAAAGTTGATGCTGGAGAAACGGGAGGAGATTCTTGATGATATGTGGTCTGGTGAAGCTTGGGAGAGACTGAAACAGGCTTTTCCGAATTCAACAACAGGTCATGGTATTACTTCGTAGGGTGGAAAGTATTAGTACTTATTCAATGTATAGCAAATATTTTTCATCATATGAACTAATACCTTTCGTAACATAAACTAATACCTTTTGACTGTTTTTCTTATGATTGGCAGAAAAATATAAAAGGACAGTTTGGATGAAATGTATTAGTCAAAATTTGGTTATATTTCTGGTAACAGGCTACATGTGCAGAATCGAACCGATGTAGGCGACGCCTTCGGTGTTCCAATCAGAATCGGAGAAGGCTCACATATCAAGAAAGCCATAGTTGATAAGAATGCAAGGATTGACAAAAATATTATGGTATGTTTTCAAGAGTGAACAAATTCAGATGAAAATGTGAAAAATATTATTAATTGATGTTATGCAGATTATAAACAAGGATAATGTGCAAGAAGGGAACATGGACGCAAATGGCTATGTCATCTCAGAAAGAATTATTGTAATTATAAGAAATGCTGTGATTCCAGATGGGAGCATCCTCTGAAATTTTATCATTATTATCATATATATTTGGAAGAATAATAGAGATGCAAAGGGAGAAAAAAAGAGGAAAAAGAATAAGGGAAAATTACTCTAAGGTACAAAATTTATGGGAAAATTACTCTAAGGTACAATATGCAAAAAAATTTACACTTTAGTTCAAACTAGATACTAAAGTGCAACGTAATTTTTGCACATTGTACTTTAACGTAATTTTCCCATATTTTTTGTACCTTAGAGTGAGGACCCCAAAGAATAATAATAGAGATGATTTATTCATTTTTAGCCATTAAAGAAAGGGGATTTAAAATAGATTACTATCTTGAATTTAAGTTGGAAAAATTAGAAAAGCTATCAGATTGAATTAAGTTGCCAAAATTGGGATCTACTGTCTGATGCATATCATGAAGCCACTAAAAATTCTGCAGAATTGAAATATACTGTTGGAAATTTGGTTTTGAAAGTGTTCTAGCACTTAAGTTTGACCAAATTAATTGAAAAATTAAAATGTTATTTTTTGTAAATTCAACATGACGAGATCGATCTACTCGCGGAGTAGATGATTGTGGTATATTTAATATCTCAAAACCGAATTTCAGTGAGTGAGAATTTAATTAAAGAAGATGAGACATTAATGCTCTAGTGAGAGAGTAATTAATGGGTGAGTGTTGACTATGTGTAGTTTTCCCACTCATCCCACATTGGAAACTTAAAGGAAAGTTTCCTAGTATAAATACAAGCTTGTAGTCATGTTCTCCAAAATGGTGCATGGGGACCCTAACCATGAACCACACACGCGCGCGCCCGGGCTCGGGTTCTTGGCAATTGGCCTTTGGGTGGGCTTTGGGGCCCATCTATCTTTTTAGATACCCAAAATTTTAAATTGGGTCATTTATTTTTTGGACTAAATGAATTGGGTGACCCATCCGGAATTGGGTCGGCCCAGGAGTCAAGACTTATCCGTGTGCGGATTCAAGCTTATCCACGATTTGAATTTTGAATTCGAATTAGAGGTTCGTCGAACCTGGACGTCTCATTCGGTCAAAACCACCCCACTAGAATCGTGGGTCATAACTGACCACGAAGTTTGTGGGCTTCCCACTTTTTCCTCAACCTCCCGGAGTTGGTTCCGTCTATATATAGTGACCCCTCAGAATTTCTTTCAGTCACTTTTCCAAACCTACGAAAATCGACTCCCGCAATTCTGCGTACATACTTTCTTCCCTCTTTCTGCTCATACTCTGAATACGTTCGACGAGAGTATTATTTCAGTGGTGCTACTGATTTAATACTGTGAACCGTTTTACCTTTTGGGATAATTACACACGATTCTGTGAGCACTATCCAGGGTGTATTTTGTCTTACGGGGAAAAGGGTGCGCCTTTGACTCGGTTCGTTTCTTTTCTGCGTTTATATTTTGTTTGTTTCGTAAAGCAATGCAGTATTAGATTAATTATCATAACAATCGCAAGACAAAATATACTTTAATCGAATTACTGCAATGGCGAACGAACAACAAGATATTGTTAATGAGTTGCTTAACACCGATGTCATTGATGATGTCACTGATGGTGCTAACAACTCAACCACTGGTTTAGCTGCGGCTACTCCTACCCCGATAGTTTCAGGTGCGCCTGTTGCTCCCGTTACTGGACTAGGTGCGCCTACTCCTGTTAACTCGAACACTCAGTATCGATCTGATGCTCAAAGAACTGATGGTCTGTTTCCCTTCACTGGATTCAGAATGCCTCAGACTGGTAACCAGTTTGCTGGAATGTCAGCAAGTGGTTCTGGGAGCCAGGTCTTCACTGGAATCGGAATGCCTCCGATTGGTAGCCAGTATGCTGGGATGTCAGCAAGTGGTTCTGGGAGCCAGTACGTTGGAAATACGACTAGTCTGTTTGCTTCGATGTACCCAAGAAATCCTTTTCTGGAAGGACCTCAGAACAATCCTTTTGTGGATAACTCCGGTGGAAATCCGTTCATTGGAGGAAACCAGTTTTTGAGAAATACTGGTGGTAACCCATACATGGGTTCAATGATGCAGGCCTCTCAACTTGGGACGATAAGGCCCTTGCTGGCGCAGGCTGAAAAACCCGAGAAGTTCTCGGGAGCAGATTTTAAGAGGTGGCAGAACAAGATGGAGTTCTTGTTGGGGATTATACTGAAAAGTATGCTTTTTACTTTGTATAATCGAAACTGAATTTCCAGACTTATTTACTGAAATAAATTGTTTATCACTGATGCTTTAAATATGATTGAATGTTATATATATTTACTGCATAACTGTTCAATAATTCGTACGTGTTACACTGTAGTTAATTTAGTGATACCCGATCACAGAAGATTAAATTAACAGTCCCTTGTAACTATAAGTACGCCATTCACGACCTAGATGGAAATGAGCAACCATCGCGAAAGGTTGAGGTGTAAGGCTCAGATTGGTTTGTCTTGACCAAGAGATTACACTAGTGCATGACTGATGCACTGAATAGGACCTACAGGAGGATAGATTATTCAGAACTGAACAAGGAAGAATTAGACCTCAGTGGTTCGTTGTTTCATAACCTTCGTCCCTTAAATAGGATCACGTGGGATTGGTAACTATTGCTTTGACTTATCATGGGTAGCGAATCAGAGAGAGATTCAATACTTTTTATCTTGGGCAATATTATTGGTCACATGTGATTGCTAAGATTTAATACGAAGAATCGTGTGCAAGTACGCTTGCTTGATTTACCCCCTTGGGAGGTTCATAAGTTTTATCATACCAAATCTTGCAACTGGAATTAGTTTCCGGTATGGATAATAATGTTGAACCGTTCCTCGACCAAGGACAAAAGATATTAATTAACGGAAAGCTATTTCAGTGGCTTGAATTAATTAATGGGCTAGATAATCTTAAACACGGGAAATAATGACCGGGAGCCATATTGACTGTAATATGGGTTAAGATGGATGGTGCAATATTAATTATGTAGTGGGATTAATTAATATTTATGGGCTTGAATTATATTGTGGCTCAATATTAGATATTCAAGATCCATTAGAAGGTCCAATCTTAATTCTCCTAAAGGCCCCCTGAGTAGCCCAACATATAGTCCAATAATTGAAAAGATGATTAAAATAAAATAAATATTGTTGCTTAATTTTCCTATGATATTTTCGAAATCTATGGATAAAAGAGGGAGAAAGATTTTCTTTGAATTTTGTTATGGAATGAAGATATGTATTTTTGGAATACAAGATTATCTCTCTAAATTCAAGAAATCTCCCACTTGGTTATTCATTAAGGAATTTCGAAATTTTTGGAAATATAGTGGGCAAGAAAGATTTTCTTGATTTTCTTGAAAAGATATTATGAAAGATATGTATTTCTTGAAATACAAGAATATCTCATAAATTCAAGAAGATCCAAATCTTGGTATCTTGCCTAGTATTTTCGAAAATTATGCCATAAAATAGAGGAGGTTGAATTTTGTGGAATATTTTAATTATGGGAAAAAGAATATATGGGACATATTCAAGATTTCTTGGTGACCAAGAAAAGTCTTTTCCCACATTGAAATATCACATAATTTTCGTCCAAACCCCCTCTTATAAATAGGGGATGATTAGTTCATTCCCAAGTACAATTCCATGTCTTTGGAAATATTAGCAAATCCCATAAGTGGTGCAACAAAGTTTATTTTTTCCTTTTTGTTAATTGTTCATGAAAGTATCCTTCCACCGGATTGTCGAGCAAGGGCTAAGGGAATACTTGGGAAGTCCTTTTGGTTAGTCCGTCCGACCAAAGCCATCGCCATCCCGAGAGAAAATACGTTCACGTAAACCCGTAGATTCCGCATGCGTAGGTTTTACGTGGCTTTTTATATGCATGATATGTTGTTGCAATTATTATTTGAATTAATATAGGATTAATTCATGCTAGTAATAATTAATGAATTAAATTTGTATTTAAATATTCACCCCGAATAGATCTGCGGCAACTCATTCCCCAACAATCGTATCGAGCCTTGTTTTGACTCAATTTTTTAAATTGTAATTTAATTCGTGGACATTAAATTTGAAATTGGATAGTAGAACTATTAGTTAGATCCGCTTTTGCGGTATCCAATTGTCATGGTTTTTAATGTTTTATTTTGCATGCATATAAACCGTGGTTTTTAATTCGATTCGATTCGGATTTGTTTTTTGCCTCGTGAGAAAATCCACGAGTAGACTATGATTTGTTTGATTTGATCAATGTAATAGACTAGTCTAGATCTAGGATTTATTTATTTTGTAAATAAATTACTAACCGGATCGGGAACGAAAAGACGGCAACAAGCGACAAATCCGTGAATCACGCGAGCGGCGCTACGCTACAATACAGATCAGCTGGCGCTATAGATAGGCCATACCCGAAGGCTACAGGATGAAAGCCACGACGGGCGGTGCCCAGCCTAATCCGACCGTATAAGTCGAGGGCGCGGCACGGGCGCGCGCGCGGAGACGCATGAAGCAGGGTCGCGGGCGAGCAGCGCGAAGGCCCGCCGAGATTCGTTGACGTTTGCTGGATACTCTGTTGAGGTATGCTGAGGTAATTGCGTGGCGTGGCCTGCCGGGCGGTGCTGAGGTTGTTCGAATAGCGGCTGGCTGAGGGCGTGTATCCTGGCTGCGAGCTGCTTGGAGTGGCGTCGAGACGAAGTATTTTTTCGAGACGAACGAGTGGGAGAAATTCGAGACGTGTTTCTTCAAGATCAAGCCAAGCAAAAATCAAACCATAACAATTGGATAATTTGTGCCCAATATGTTTATTTTTTTGCTTTTGCTTGATTTATTTGTGCTATCTTATGCTTTATTTAATTTGTTTAAATGTGTTTGCATGAAGGTTGCCAAATTGAAAAATCTCAACTTCAAAATTACTAAGTATGTTTTAAATAATTAATTGACAATTTTATTAGGATAATAAAATTGAATTAATTTGACCTCCATGATTTATTTATTTGTGAATTCTTTTGGAGAAATTTTCACGGGGACGGTCAAAAGATAGGTTTCACATGAATGAATTCGAACGGATGATTGTGGGTTATTACTAGTGGTATTTATGATGACCCCCCACGAGGCTCGATCAAAGCTTAAATAGTAATCCCGTATTTAATCATGGTTATTACTTAGGTATAAAATTGATATGCATATACTTCCCAAGTCCCCTGTCAATTTTATATTGGTCAAGGGGAGCCAACTATTAATCTGGATATTAAAGGTTTGTAAATCGTTCTTGTTTGTAACTCGCTTTGAATGTGTTTAAATAATGACCCACCCCACGTGGCTTATTTAAACTGTTTTGAGATGTTGGTCGATGCATGTTCATATTTTTTTTGAGATTTTAATATGATGCATGTGATCGAACCTTGTGATATATTTTGTGCTTATGCATATTATTGTTTATTTCAGTTCATCATGTCGCAACCTTCTAATCCACTATCGAATATACCTAAAGACCTTTTACTTTTTGGTGAAAACTATTTTGGTTGGAAACACAAAATAAAATCATCTCCTAACCGCATCATCTTAGAATGGGTACTTGATTCACCAAAACCCGAAAAACCAACTAAGGATGCCGGAATATGGGATGAGATGATTTATGGTGAATGGGAGCTGGCAAACGGTTTGATGAAGGAAACAATTCTGGCACATATGTCAGATGCGTTGAGGCGCCTTCATCAAGATTATGAGTCAGCTGCAGACATCTTAAAGAATCTCGAAGCGATGTTTGGACATCAGACCCATATGGCAGTCCAAAGTGTGAAGCAAGAAATTGCTCAGTTAAAATTGGAAAAAAGGACGACTGCAGCACAACACGTCTTTAGGGTTATGGTGCTATTTGAGGAACTTGAGATCCTCGGCGAAAAATATGACTTCAACACTAAGGTTGATTTCATTCTCCAATCCTTACCAAAGAGCTATAATCACCCCTATCTTGAGTATCTAATGGAAGATCAAGATTTTAAAGTGGAGGATCTTATAAATGCTTTGACTTTGGTTGAAAAGGAAGTGGAGCGCGAGGAAAAGAACTTGGGGAAACGGAAATCTTCTCTTCATCCTAGATCAAGTGGTGATAAGGATGATGAAAAGAGAAGAAGGTTAAACCAAGAAGACTCAACATCAAATAGAAGCATGGGATCAAGTATGAGGAAAACTTTGGAAAGCGGGAGAGTAGGACAATAGAGGTCAGCATGTTCCGATCCCAAAAGGAAAGGAAAGAAAGGTAATACTCACGCACTAGTTGTTTGAAACTTGTTTAGCGGCGCATGCCTCCCATTTTGTGGGTAGTGGATACGGGATCCACTAATCATGTTTGTTTCACATTCAAGCGGACCCGACAACTTAGTGGGAGTGAGGTCCTCATCACACTGGGCGATGCTACGAGAGTGGCAGCTGAAGCAGTGGGAGAAGTGCACCTGTCTTTTGAAGACAGTGTTTTAATTTTGAGATATTCTTTACGTTCCGAATTTTTTAGAAAGAATTCATTTTCAGTTTCTAAACTTTTATGATAGATATTCGGTTACTTTTTAATAAAATTGTTACCATTTTTCTTGTTGATGAATTTATCTATCATGGAACGTTGATGAATGATCTCTATGCAAATTAACTGTGCACACCACTCACGAAATGTATCCTATAACACATCAACTGTTTCCGAGAAAAGAAAATGTTCATCAGACGTGAACGAGACACTTCTTTAGCATCTAAGATTAGGTCATATAAATCCAAAGAGGATCCAAAGGTTGGTAAAAGATGGTTCACTGGAGCGTCTCCAAGTTGAACAAATTCCAACCTGCGAATCATGTTTGGAGGGTAATATGACCAAGATGGCATTTGGAGCCAAGGGGAATGGGGCTAAAGAAGTGTTAGAGATCGTTCACATAGATGTATGTAGTCAAATGTCAACCAAATCAAGAGGAGGTTATGAGTAATTTTATTGATGTTTACTCAAGGTACATTTTCCTTATGAAGCATGAATCGAGACCTTTGAGAAATTCTAAAAAGAATTTAAGGCTCAAGCAGAGAATCATATGGAAAAACGTATCAAGTCTCTACGATCCGATCATGGAGGCGAATACCTCAAATGATGAGTTTTGAACTACTTATCCGATGAAGGATTGTATCCCACTCACCAAGACCGGAACCCCTCAACAAAACGGGGTTTGCAGAGCGAAGCAACAAAATTCTTTTGGAAATGGTTAGATCAATGATGAGTTATACGGATCTTCCCGAGTCGTTCTGGGGTCATGCCTTGGAAAACAGTGACTTACATTCTGAACTTGGTGCTATCCAAATCGGTTCCCGTAACCCCAAAGAATTGTGGACCGGGCGAAGTCTAGTATGATACACATGAGAACTTTGGGGTGTCCGGCCTACGTGTTTGACAAGGAAACCGGTAAATTGGATCCTCGATCGTAATTAAGGTCGCTTTTGTAGGATACCCCGAGGGAACAAAAGGGTGAATGTTCTATAGTTCCGAAGATCAAAAGGTGGACATCCGCACCCACTTTAGATTTTGGAAGAAAACTATAGAACCCAAAAGAAAACCCAGAAGTGAGATTACCTTAAATGAGCTTAGAGGGCAAACCTCAGTGCCAATTGTACTAGATGATATACCAAACGATACGCTTTCACAATCGGAGCCTTGTCATAGTGGGAGGGTTGTTTGACAGCCCGAGAGATTCATGGGAATAGGAGAGTCCTCGGATTTGATTCCCGAAATCAGACCCATGGACATATGACAAGGCACTCCAAGATAAGGACGGAGTTCTTGGCAAACAGCAATGAGAGCTGAAATGGGTTCTATGTTTCATAATAGTGTGTGGGAGCTAGTCGAACCACTTAATGGGGTAAAACCCATTAGATGCAAGTGGGTATATGAGAGGAAAAGAGGACTGGACGGGAAGGTTGAAACCTTTAAAGTAAGACTAGTGGTGAAAGGTTATACTCAGAAAGAAAGGGATCGATTATGAGGAAACTTTTTCGCCCTTAACCATGCTTAAGTCCATCCGTATTCTCTTATCGATTGCTGCGCATTTTCGACTTTGAAATCTTGCAAATGGATATCAAGACAGCTTTCCTTAACGGAAGTCTTGATAAAGAGATCTATATGCAACAACCCCTAGTTTTCATTGAAACAAAGCCAAGAACACCCGGTTAGTAAGCTCAAGAGGTCCATTTACGGACTCAAACAGCATCCGAGCTTGGAACCAATGTTTTGATCATGTTATGAAGTCTTATGGGTTTGATCAAAAACGAGTTTTAAAGTTGTGTGTATAAAAGCGTGATCGGAATCGCATTGGTATTCTTAGTACTATCGTAGATAACATTGTGATCATCGGGAACAATGTGAAGGTGTTATCGACGTAAAAGGGTATGGCTTTCAAAACAGTTTGATATGAAAGACTTAGGGAAAACCGGACACATCCTTGGGATCAAGATCACTCGAGATCGCAAGAAAAGGATGATCGGGTTATCGCAAGTTTCATACATAGACACTGTCTTGAAACGATTCAGCATGCAAGATTCCAAGAAAGAATTCATACCTTTCAGACTTGGAATCCATCTATCCAAGAAAATGTCCCCTAAGACGCAAAAGGAGATAGATGACATGAAAGGCATTCCTTGTGCTTTGGCTGTAGGAAACCTTATGTATGCAATGCTGTGTACGAGACCGGATATATGCTTTGTCGTAGGCATGGTAGCAAGATATCAGAGTAACCCAGGGAAAGTGAATTGGACGACAGTTAAAACATTCTGAAGTATCTGAAAAGAACTCGGGATAGAATGTTGATTTATCAGTCAGATACTCCAATCCCCATCGGCTACATGGACTCGGATTTCCAATCAGATTAAGATTTCAGAAATTATCTGCCTCAGTTAGTGTGTTTTCCATTTGGGAAGTGTAGCCATCGAATGGACGAGTGTGAAGCAGAAATGCATCACTGACTCAACCATGGGACTCGGGTAAGTAGCTGCTTGTGAAGCAGTGAATGAACCGATTGGGCTCTAGATCTTCTTAGTGGACTTGGATGGTGTTCTCAAATGCAATCTAGCAATATCTCACAGAGAGCTCTTACAAATTCAAGAGAACCAAGAGTCCACTAGTCAAACAAACACATTAAAGGAAAGACATCTTATACGAGAAATCGTTAGAGAGGAGATATAAATGTGGCAAAAGATAGCGGCCCGAGGGACGTTTCAGCAGATCCATTCACAAAGCGCTCGCCTCTGAATACATTCGAGAGACATGTGAGTGGAATGGGTGTCAAGACCGTTGCTAATCTGCTTTGAGTATAAGTGGGAGAAATTATTAGGTTCGTGTAGGTGACATTAGATGTCACGGACTACGCGAGCGTGTTGTAGTATACTTAAAAGCGGACTTTGAGTATAAGTGGGAGATTGTTGGGGATTATCTTTGAAAAAGTATGCTTTTTACTTTGTATAATCGAAAACCGAATTTCCGGACTTATTTTCTTGAAATAAATTGTTTATCATCGATGCTTTAAATATGATTGAATGTTATATATATTTCTTTGCATAACTGTTTCAATAATTAAATGACGTGTTACATCAGTAGTTAATTTAGTGATACCCGATCACGTAAGATTAAATTAATAAATCCTTGTAACTATAAGTACGCCCATTCACGACCTAGATGGAAATGAACAACCATCGCGAAAGGTTGAGGTGTAAGGCTCGAGATTGGTTTGTCTTGACCAAGAGATTACACTAGTGCATGATGACCGATTTGAATAGGACCTCTGAGGAGGATAAATTCTTGAATCGAACAAGGAAAAATTAGACCTCGTTGGTTCGTTGTTTCTTAACCTTCGTCCCTTAAATAGGATCACGTGGGATTGGTAACTATTGCTTTGACTTATCATGGGTAGCTTAATCGAGAGAGATTCAAAACTTTTTATCTTGGACAATATTATTGGTCACATGTGATTGCTAAGATTTAATCTGAAGAATCGTGTGCAAAAACGCTTGCTTGATTTTTCCCCTTGGGAGGTTCATAAGTTTTATCATACCAAATCTTGCAAGTGGAATTAGTTTCCGGTATGGATAATAATGTTGAACCGTTCTCGACCAAGGACAAAAGATATTAATTAACGGAAAGCTATTTCAAATGGCTTGAATTAATTAATGGGCTAGATAATCTTAAACACGGAAATAATGACCGGAGCCATATTGACTGTAATATGGGTTAAGATGGATGGTGCAATATTAATTATGTAGTGGGATTAATTAATATTTATGGGCTTGAATTATATTGTGGCTCAATATTAGATATTCAAGATCCATTAGAAGGTCCAATCTTAATTCTCCTAAAGGCCCCCTGAGTAGCCCAACATATAGTCCAATAACCGAAAAATGTGATTAAAATAAAATAAATATTGTTGCTTAATTTTCCTATGATATTTTGAAATCTATGGATAAAAGAGGGAGAAAGATTTTCTTTGAATTTTGTTATGGAATGAAGATATGTATTTTTGGAATACAAGATTATCTCTCTAAATTCAAGAAATCTCCCACTTGGTTATTCATTAAGGAATTTCGAAATTTTTGGAAATATAGTGGGCAAGAAAGATTTTCTTGATTTTCTTGAAAAGATATTATGAAAGATATGTATTTCTTGAAATACAAGAATATCTCATAAATTCAAGAAGATCCAAATCTTGGTATCTTGCCTAGTATTTTCGAAAATTATGCCATAAAATAGAGGAGGTTGAATTTTGTGGAATATTTTAATTATGGGAAAAAGAATATATGGGATATATTCAAGATTTCTTGGTGACCAAGAAAAGTCTTTTCCCACATTGAAATATCACATAATTTTCGTCCAAACCCCCTCTTATAAATAGGGGATGATTAGTTCATTCCCAAGTACAATTCCATGTGCTGGAAATATTAGCAAATCCACATAAGTGGTGCAACAAAGTTTATTTTTTCCTTTTGTTAATTGTTCGCGAGTATCCTTCCACCGGATTGTCGAGCAAGGGCTAAGGGAATACTTGGGAAGTTCTTTTGGTTAGTCCATCCGACCAAAGCCACTGCCATCCCGAGAGGTACGTTCACGTAAACCCGTAGATTCCGCATGCGTAGGTTTTACGTGGCTTTTTATATGCATGATATGTTGTTGCAATTATTATTTGAATTAATATAGGATTAATTCATGCTAGTAATAATTAATGAATTAAATTTGTATTTAAATATTCACCCCGAATAGATCTGTGCAACTCATTCCCCAACAGTTCTACCTGACCACCTTGTCTGTGGTAAGGTACCTCAAGGAGGACTGTCCGAAAATCCTCTGATCAGATCACGAGAATGAACCATGACATCTGGATCAGTGGGGATTACTTGTGCCGGAATTACATTCTGGGTGGACTGAGTGACGCTCTATACAACGTCTAAGCTCAGCACAAGACTGCCAAAGAAATGTGAGCTTCTTTGGAGAAGAAGTACAAGACTGAAGATGCAGGAATGTAGAAGTTCGTCGTTGCTGCGTTGTACGACTTCAAGATGGTAGACAACAAGCCGGTTGTCGACCAGGTTCAAAAACTGCAGCTAATTTTTCATAATATTACTGTAGAAGGAATGGAGTTGCCAGAACAATTCTTGGTGGCAACTGTGATTGAAAAACTGCCTTCATCCTGGAAGGAGTTTAAATCTTACCTCAAGCACAAGCGAAAGGAGATTACCTTGGAGGACTTGATTGTCCGGCTTCGAATTGAGGAAGATGGCCTCAAAAGAGAGAAGAAGGTTTCGACTTCTGCTATCGAGGCCAAAGCAAATCTGATGGAGAAAAAAGATCCATCAGTGAAGAGGAAACGCCCCAACGAGAAAAAAGTCAAGGGGAAGTCTGTTGCTCCTGCCACCAAGCAGAAATTCGTCTTCTCTGGAAAATGCTACAACTGTGGTAAGCCTGGTCATCGGGCAAGTGATTGCAAAAAGCCCAAGAATGACTCTGTGAACGTGGCTGAACAGGAGTTCACGGATGCTGATTTGTCTGTTGTGGTGACTGAAGCTAACATGGTGGACAACAAGAAGGAATGGTTTGTGGACACTGGGGACACTTGCCATGTTTGCTCGGAGAAGTCTGCATTCTCCACATATTCTCCTGCTAAAGGGAGAAAGTTGTTTATGGGCAACCAGGCCTCGTCTAAAGCGGCCGGTAACAGTTGTGCTGAAGCTGACCTCGGGGATGGAGCTGAAGCTAAATGATGTGCTGCATGTCCCAGACATCCGAAAGAACTTGATCTCTGGCTCGCTGTTAGTTAGTCACAAGTTTAAGTTAGTGTTTGAGTCTGACAAAGTTGTATTGAGTAAGTTTGGTACTTTTCTCGGGAAAGGTTATCTCGAGAATGGTTTATTCAAAATGTCAGTCATGGTTGTAAGCCGTAAAGGCAAAAACACTATTATTAATGAGAATGCTTTTACTTCTGTTTATATCGTTGAGTGTTCCTCTTTATGGCATTTTAGATTAGGACTTGTTAATTTAAAAGCTATAAAGCGTTTAGTAAATTTGAATTTACTTAACATTGCAAACGTTGATACATCCAAAAGATGTGAGATATGTGTAGAAGCTAAAATGGCTAAGTTATCATTTAAATCTGTTGAAAGGAACACAACCCTTCTAGAATTAATTCATACGGATGTATGTGATTTAAAATTTGTGCAACTAGAGGTGGAAAAAAGTATTTCATTACTTTTATTGATGATTGCACTAGATTCTGCTACGTTTATCTTTTACGAAGTAAAGATGAAGCAATTGAAGCGTTTAAACGTTACAAAACCGAAGTAGAGAATCAATTGAACACTAGAATTAAAACAATTCGTAGTGATAGAGGTGGAGAGTATGTGGCTCCGTTTGAACAGTTATGTATTGAGTCTGGCATCATACATCAAACGACAGCCCCTTACTCACCTCAATCTAATGGTGTTGCGGAAAGAAAGAACCGAACACTAAAAGAGATGATGAACGCTATGTTAATCAGCTCGGGTTTGCCTCAGAACTTGTGGGGGGAAGCTATTCTGTCAGCTAACCACATTTTAAATAAGATTCCACTAAAATGTAAGTGTTGGTCCCGGTGGAAAACCCATTTTGCGCGTGCATATAAAACAAGGGTGAAGGAATGGTGATTTCAGATTTTTCACCTTTTCGAGCTCAAGTGTTGTGTCTTGCTTATAATCGAGTGCGTACGACAAGATAAGAACGTAAAGCAGTAAAGAACACAACAATGTATAGTGGTTCGGAGACTCAAGCTCCTACATCCACTCTCCCTGTTCCTAGGGAAATTCCTTCAAACACTTCCTAAGGTTTTCTGACTACCTCTGTAGTTTACTAACCTTTCTACTTTGAGCTTTCTGACTACCTCTGTAGTTTACTAACTCAAAGCCTCTGGACTTATCACCCTCTCGGGCTCGCCTCTTAGATGTTTAATGAGTTCACACTCCTTCGGGACTTATCACCCTCACTCGGGATTGCCTAACAACTACCTCACTTCACCACTCGTTATCTCTTACGAGAATGGGTTTGGTTTTGGTGTTGTCTCCAACTATGGTGAGATTTTCCCTTACATTTTTTTAGCCTCAATGCTAAGGTTGGGAAAATCTCTCTAAGCTTAGGATACATCGTGGGTTGCTTAGGTTGGGTTCTAGAACACTCTTTGAATATATTTGTATATCTACAGACTTGTGTTCTAGGGTGGGAATGCTTGACTATAACGCTCTTGGCTCTGTAGCATCTTGTGCATAATCTCCACACTTAACTTGATGGAAGATCTTGTATTTATAGTGTGGATTTAAATGTTACCGTTGGAGAGAATCACATTCAAATCCATACTATTCTCTGTAAGTTCTGCAGCTTTTCCAGGCTGGTTGTCTTCCTCTCGTTGGTCCACGTCAGTTGGATTCCAACGGCTATATTCCTCAGCTTCAGTGCCTCAGAACATTTAGGATATACTGAGCATTCAGTATATTACTGAGTCTATAGTAATTACTGTGCCTTCAGGATTCTCTGAGTTTTCAGGTTTCTCTGAGCCTTCAGGTTTCTCTGAGCCTTCAGGTTTCTCAGTCTCATACTGAGTCTTCAGATTCTCAGTTTCATACTGAGTCTTCAGAATCTAACCTGTTCTATATATGCCGACTATACACGGTGCAGATATTATCCTGAACACTCTAAAACTGAATCCTGACTCATCTATCAAGATTATCCTGAACATGTCATACTCAGGGGTTTTGGGATCTAATCAAAATCCTCTTTATTAAATTCATTTCCCAACAGTAAGGACGAAACTCCTTATGAAATGTGGAAAAAGCGCAAACCATCTTACAAACACCTCAAAGTGTGGGGGTGTTTGGCTAAAGTTGAAGTACCATTTCCTAAACAGGTGAGAATCTGACCTAAAACGGTCGACTGCATCTTTATAGAATACGCCTTCAACAATAGTGCTTATCGATTCTTGATTCACAAATCAGAGATATCCGATATGACAGTAGGCACTACAATAGAATCAAGGAATGTTATATTCTTTGAAAATGTTTTCCCTTGTAGGGGTAAAGAAGAAGTGGGTTCAAACAGACGAACACACGAAGAATTAGATGACACTGCAGATCCTTCCACTCAAGAGAGTGAAGAACCCAGACGCAGTAAACGAGCTAGAATTGATAAGACCTATGGTCCAAACTTCATCACTTACGTGTTGGAAGACGAACCTCAGTCTATCAAAGAAGCTATGTCCAGATCGGATGCTCCGCTCTGGAAAGAAGTTATAAATAGCGAATATGATTCAATTCTGCAAAATCACACATGGGAGTTGGTTGACCTCCCAAAAGGTTGCAAGACCTTAGGATGCAAGTGGATCCTTAAAAGAAAATATAAAACAGATGGATCAGTTGAAAAGTATAAAGCCCGTTTAGTTGCAAAGGGTTTTAAACAAAAGGAAGGGTATGATTTCTTTGACACCTATTCACCTGTTACGAGGATTACATCCATTCGTGTACTTATTGCGATTGCTACTTTGCACAATCTCGAAATACATTAGATGGATGTAAAGAATGTGTTTCTTAAGGGTGAGATAGATGCTGAAATATACATGGATCAACCCGAGGGATACATTACACCTGGAAATGAGAAAAAGGTGTGTAAACTCGTTCGATCACTGTATGGACTTAAACAAGCTCCTAAGCAGTGGCACTTGAAGTTCGATAACATCATGTTGTCCAATGGGTTTCGAATTAACGAATGTGACAAATGTGTTTATGTGAAAGAAACACAAAATGGCTTTGTTATCGTATGCTTATATGTCGATGACATGTTAATCATGGGTAACAATCACAATGCCATAGTTAATACGAAAAACATGTTAAATCGAAACTTCGACATGAAAGACATGGGATTAGCAGATGTGATTCTAGGAATCAAAATTGAGAGGACATCAAATGGAATCTCCCTAACACAATCTCATTGCTTTGAGAGAGTGTTGAAGAAATTCAATGCATTTGATGATCCACCTGCTAAAACACCTCTGGAACACAATGTTCATCTGAAGAAGAACAGAGGAGAACCCGTGGCTCAGTTAGAATATGCACGGATCATTGGGAGCGTGATGTATATTACGAATTGCACACGACCAGATCTTGCATGTGCAATAAACAAGCTGAGCAGGTACACGAGCAATCCAAGTCACGAACATTGGAAAGCTCTTAAAAGGGTTATAAGGTACTTAAAGTACACCCTTGACCTTGGGCTACATTACACGAGGTATCCAGCTGTACTTGAAGGGTACAACGATGTCAATTGGATATCGGATACAAAAGACTCGTTTTCCACTAGTGGATATGTATTCACTATTGGAGGAGTTACGGTATCGTGGAAATCCACAAAACATACGTGTATTGTCCGTTCCACAATGGAATCAGAATTCATCGCTTTAGATCAAGTTGGTGAAGAAGCAGAATGACTTCGTAATTTTCTGGAAGACATTCCTTGTTGGAACAAACCTATACCGTCGGTAATGGTATATTGTGACTATCAAGTTGCTATAGGTAGAGCTTCGAATAGTATTTATAACGGAAAGTCGAGACATATCCATCGTCGACACAACTTTGTTAGACATTTGATCTCAACTAGGGTTATAACAATTGACTATGTAAGGTCAAGGGATAACATAGCGGATCTGCTCACCAAGAGCATATGCCGAGATAAAATGAATAAGCTGATAGAGGGAATGGGTCTGAAATCCACAAATAAAAACTGAAACAGTGGAAACCCAACCATGATGACTGGAGATCCCAAGAACATGGTTCAAAAGGGAAAACCAAGCTGTGATGTGAGATGCACAACACTTGAAAATCATGACCATTCCTGACAGCACTGAGTCAAGTGTTGAGAACCCGTAGAATGTGGTAAAGGCTAAGTCTTTGACTTTTAATGATTCCTAAAGGTCCAGATGGGACTGAGTATGACAGGATACTCGAGAGGAGATCACCTATGTAAATGATAAGTGAGGGCCGCTTCGACTAAACATTTATGAAGCACAAAAGGGCGTCCATGGCCAAAACGGACAAAACTATGAGAACAAATCGGAGTCGAGACTGACTTGTGTCTGCACTGCCAGTAAGGTATACACTAATGCGAATTAGTTCAAGGCATTATGTCCACTAAAATACAGTATACCCGACAATGCTGGGCTAAGGAAAGTTCAAAGCCACAAACTACTTTTCCTGAAGCAAAAAAGTCTCATTTGAGCTAGAAGATGCTCCTAAATCCGTATAGATGCAATTTTCACTCATGTGGGGGATTGTTGGAAATTTGATTTTGAAAGTGTTCTAGCACTCAAGTTTGACCAAATTAATTGAGGAATTAAAACATTGTTTTTTGTAGATTCAACGTGACGAGATCGATCTACTCGCGGAGTAGATGATTGTGGTATATTTAATATCTCAAAACCGAATTTCGGTGAGTGAGAATTTAATTAAAGAAGATGAGACATTAATGCTCTAGTGAGAGAGTAATTAATGGGTGAGTGTTGACTATGTGTAGTTTTCCCACTCATCCCACATTGGAAACTTAAAGGAAAGTTTCCTAGTATAAATACAAGCTTGTAGTCATGTTCTCCAAAATGGTGCATGGGGACCCTAACCATGAACCACACACGCGCGCGTGCGCGTCTGGGCCCGGGCCCAGGTTCTTGGTTCTTGGAAATTGGCAAATGCCAATTGGGCTTTGGGTGGGCTTTGGGGCCCATCTATCTTTTTAGATACCCAAAATCTTAAATTGGAGCCATTTATTTTTTGGACTAAATGAATTGGGTGACCCATCCGGAATTGGGTCGGCCCAGGAGTCAAGACTTATCCGTGCGCGGATTCAAGCTTATCCACAATTTGAATTTTAAATTTGAATTAGAGGTTCGTTGAACCTGGACGTCTCATGCGGTCAAAACCGCCCCACTAGAATCGTGAGTCATAACTGACCACGAAGTTTGTGGGCTTCCCAATTTTTCCTCAACCTCCTGGAGTTGGTTCCGTCTATATATAGTGATCCCTCAGAATTTCTTTCAGTCACTTTTCCAAACCTACGAAAATCGACTCCCGCAATTCTGCGTACATACTTTCTTCCCTCTTTCTGCTCATACTCCGAATACGTTCGACAAGAGTATTATTTCAGTGGTGCTACTGATTTAATACTGTGAACCATTTTACCTTTTGGGACAATTACGCACGATCCTGTGAGCACTATCCAAGGCGTATTTTATCTTGCGGGGAAAAGGGTGCGCCCTTGACTCGGTTCGTTTCTCTTTTGCGTTTATATTTTGTTTGTTTCGTGAAGCAATGCAGTATTAGATTAATTATCATAACATATACTTCAGATTTGCATAAATTTGACAATTGACAATTTATGACTTTATGAAAGGGTTATTATTTTATCATACAAGTTGATTTCAAGATTTATTTTCTAAATTATATAAAAAAAAAACGCAAAATTATCAAGTGACTTAAATATTTTATTCATTTTCTTCTTTTTTTTTTTAGTTCAAATTCATTTTCTTCTAAGTAACTTAACTTTATTATGTTTACATTCATATACATTTATAAGAGAGTTAATTTTCATTCTCTCATCGATTGCTTCATGTGTTTGTTTCTTCTTTTTCACAAACTTTTTTATGAAACTTGTTTATACTATAAAATTGATACATTTATACTTATAAACTGATATCATTAATTATATAAACTAATATAGATATAGTATTTATTATTATGATATCAATGTATAAATGTAATGGTATCAGTTGATAAGAGTTATGATATTAGTTTTATAAATATAATGATATAAATTTAATATTATGAACAAATTTAACCGGAGATCTACTCATTGATTTTTGTAACTTTCAATAAAAGTGTAGGGAAAATTACAGCTCAAGTGGTTAGAGCATGAGTTCGGGACATGGAGGGAGTTGGGAAATTTTCAAAAAAATAAATAAATTAGTGTGTACTTTTAATGATTTAAAAAATTATATATATAATTTTTATGATTATGATTAAATTTCATAATTTTATTTGTTTTAAATAATATATTTAAAGATACAATTTGTTATATGTTTTTAGAATCATGTAGAAATCTCTAGAATTGTATTGGTGAATATTAACAAAAGAATAAAAAAAAAATTGGGCATATAGAGAATTATTTTGAAGGTTTTAGAAGCTAACCATTAGATAAAAAGAATCTTAACCGTCCAGTGTGAGAGTTGGTTAGTTTAAATGGGTGAATTGGTATTAGTAAAAAAATAAAAAAGATATTGTAAAACTTCATAACATACCAATAAACACAAAGATAAACTATTTTTATTCATGTAATTATTAGTATATAGTCTCAAATAAAACAATGAAGGATAAAATCAACTTGAAACAAAAATTTAACTTTATGCAAAATCACAAAAACCGAATTCAACTTTTAGTTTTTCATATTCTTTTTTTTAGTCTATTTCTTCTTTTTTTATTTACATGTCGTTTTAGCCTTTTAAATTATTTTTAAAATATATGTTGTTCTGGTATTTATCTCTTTTATCTCATATTTACCCTTAATATTATAATTTTAAATTTTAAATTTCCTACAAATGTGTTTTGTGTTTAATTTTTCAACCAATAGTATTTATTGTTAAGAATATTTAAATAATATTAATTAAGGTTAATTTTAGAAAAAAAATATATTCTTATTTTGTCTTAAAAACTCCAAAATGATATCTATTAAAAAAAAGGGAGTATATCGTATCCCATAGTTTGAATGATATTAACAAAATCACACAAAATTCAGGAAAATCTGTAACTGTCTCTCTCTAACCACGTCAATGGCGGTTGTATACGCTGCGACTTAATCGTTCAATCGAAAATTTGTAGTTGATCCTAATTCCAGTGAAGATAATCCTGCGTCCTACACTATATATCCTCATCCGCCGCCGCATCCTCATGCATTTCCACCTACAATACCTCCTGAGGCACCTAAATTCGTGCTCTGCTTCATAGGATTTCTTGTGATGCACTACGTAGCGAAATTTATACTCGATCCGATGTTAGAAGCTATTTTGCGTTGTCTTCTCAAGGCGCTTCCAAACCGGAGCCGTTGGCAATGCTGCGCCGGTGGTCGATCAGGTCGGCACTGCCGACAATGCTCCTCCGGCGGCCAATCCGCTGCGCGGGTTCATGGCTGACATACTGAAAGGTACCATCTCTGCGGTCATTAAGAGATGAAGATGCATCTACATATGAGATGAAGATGAGTCTAATCCAGAGTCTGTCCTTACAAGTTTTAGGCTTAGGCAAAAAAAATAAAAGCCCTATAAATAATAACATTAAAAATAATAGTGCACTATATTATACATATGCATAGAAAATAATAACAAAAATGTAAAATAAGATCTAAATTATATATTTAATTTTTTTAGTAATAATACATTAATATCAATATTTTAAGTTTAACTCGTATTTTCTAACAATCTAAAAGAAATTATAAAGACTTTTATAATTACTAATAATAACATAATATGTGTTACATATTTTTATCAATATTTTCACATGTACTGAGTGTGCACATGTGTTTAAGTAGGTAGAGTACGAGTAATATTTGCATATTTTGTGCACGATCGACTAAACTGCGCATATTCAAATTTTGTGCATGATCCTTACGTGCACATTTTGTACAAATTCTGTGCATGGTTTGTACATGCACATTTCGTATTTATATTAATAAATTAGTAACCATATACATTATATCTAAGAAGTAGAAGATAAAAGATATTAAGTGATATATATATACACGACTTAAAGTAGGCCTCCAAAACTTAGGGGTCCGAGGCGGTCACCCTTCTCGTCGCGCCTCAGGGCCACCCCTGGTCTAATCTGTTGCAGGTAAGATAGATTGAGAATTACCTAGTGCAGGTAAGATAGATCTAAAAATTACCTATTCTGATTACTATTATGAAATTCCAGTTTAGAAGATTCCTATTAAGTGATACGGCTGATTAATGCTATGAACTTACTATTGCTTTGATTGCTTTTTACTACTATTTTTCTAATCTGCCTAAAAGAATTTGAATCTAAAAAAATCGGTGAGAATCCTAAAATTCATATGTATCCACCAAATTTTATATTGGGTGAGTTTTCAATTGGGTGTCGCAACTCCGTGAAGCAGCCTAGCTGAGGATACTGAGATTCTAGCTGCTCATTTGATCGATGAGCAGAAAGACAGAGTGGTTTCCATTCATGGAATGGGGGGAATTGGGAAAACAACCATAGCTAGGAAGGTGTATGGATGCATTTTGATGGATTTGTATATCCCAAAAGTGGGAGAAGAAGGATGTTATGCTAATGCAGGGGACATTCATCAAATTGATGCCGGAGTAATGGGATGAGATTCTTGAGATGAGGGATGAGGAGTTAGTGATGATATGTGGTCTGGTGAAGCATGGGAGAATCTGAAACCGACTTTTTCGAATTCAAGAACAGGCCATGGTAGTAAGATGATGCTTACTATTCGCAATAAACAAGTGGTGAATATTTTGAACCCGAGTGGATTTCTTTATGAACCGAGGAATTTGACTGTTGAAGAGAGCTGGGAGCTACTAAGGATGAAAGTATTTCCAAGAAAAGATGATGATGCTGGTAAGATTTTGATTTTTGGGGCAGTTTTCAAGAAAATATTTTAGTCTGTCCAAATTTTTAACAACAAACTCCTTGTTCACACGGGAAATGAACTGTCTTAGAATAGACGGGTCATTACCTATAACAATGATGTCATCAACATATAATAACAAATAGATAGTGATATCATTTTTAACAAAGTAGAAGATAGAAGTGTCAGCCCTCCTGCACAGAAAGTCGAGACTGAGAAAAAATCACTAAATCGAACAAACTAAGCCCGAGGGGCCTGTCGAATACCGTAGAGCGCCTTTTCAAGATGACATACATGATCCGGGAAATGGGGATGAATAAATCCTGGTGGCTGAGACATAAATATGGGCTTAGAGAACGTCATGCAAGAATGCATTTTTTACATTCAGCTGATGTAAATGTCAATTTTGATGAACTGCTAGAGCAAGAAAAATCCAAACCGTTGCAGCATTAACGATCGGACTAAATGTGTGAGAAAAATTAAATCCCAGAATCTGAGTGAAAACCAGAGCTACCAAACGAGCTTTGTATCTCTCGATAGAGCCGTCAGAAAGATATTTGGTATGAAAAATCCATTTGGAGCCAACAATATTCGTATTGGCTGGTTTGGGCACCAACTCCCAAATGTCGTTTGCATGAAGAGCATCAAGTTCTGTATTAGATAGTTGTTGTTTCTATATTTTCTAGTTGCACGAATTCAGTATTATATATTTGCATGTTTCTTTATTTTTCTGTTGCACGGTTCAATATTATTTTGTTGCATGTTTATGTGATATACAGTTTTATGTTTCTATATTAGTTAGTTGCATGTTTTTGTATTATCTAGTTGAACACTTCAATATTAACTAGTTGCACGCTTATTTAATTGCACGATTTAATATTAATTAGTTGCATGTTTCTGTATCATATAGGTGTATATTTTTGTATACAATTTACAAGATGAAGGAGGAGAGTTTAGCCACTAGGCTACAGCTCGATAATACTAATTTATGAAAAATGCGACCCACTTTTTAAAATAGATCACTTATATACCCGAGTGCACGGTGCATCCAAGTGCGTAGGAGACTCACCCATAAAATGAAAGTGTTTTTAAATCACCTATCTCTCTTGAATTAGTGTTCTAAAAATGTAATACCTAAGTGTCCTAAAATTAAAAAAAAATAAAAATTAATCTCTAATACTACAAGAAAATAGTGCATTGCCTACAAAAAATTTCAATATGCCTACGGAATTATCAACTTAAATAATTATGTCCTTAAATAATAAAAATTATCTACGACGTGCATTTTTTTTTTTTTTTTTATTCTATATATCATTTCTAAACTACAAATATAATTATTTACGAAAATGTAAATTGTTTAGGGAATTATTTGTGTACATAAATTTACCTATGAAAATTACAAATGTGTAGGCATTTTGTTCATATTTGTCTACTAAAAATCTAAAAATTCGTAGATAAATCGTAGACAATCCTCACTAATTAAGGACCGAATATTATTTTTGTTGAAAAATTCCGTAGCCATTTGAAAAGTTTCGTAGGCAATTCTTTATTAAGGGTGTGTTTTGAAACATTTTAAAAGCGATTTAAAAGAGACTTATTTTCAAAAATTTATGAGAGGAAATTTTTGAAAATAAGTGCTTCTGGAAGCTGCTTTAAGTGTTTCAAAATACGCCCTAAGTAACACTCCTGTGAAACAGACTTATAAATGAACTCTATCACTGTTATGTGAAAAAACTGTCACTGTTATGCACAAAAAATTTCACTGCTTAAAAATATAAATATTTTTTAAATGAGAGTTTTTGTGCATAACAATAATAATTTTTATGCTTAACAATTATACTTCCTTTGTCCCAAAATTATTTTCCCTTTTAAAAAATGACTCGTCACGACATTTCAAAATTACATCTCATGTCATTACTTTTACCCAAAAAAATCGTATATTTTAGTAATAACATATATAGAACTACAATACCCTCAATAAAAAATCATTTTATCACTTTAAATACTACTCTCACGTCCGAATCAAAACTCATATCAAAAGTAAAGGGGTAAATAACTTTGGGACGAATGTAGTAATTTTTATACATAACAGTGATACTAAAAAAAATCGAGTTCACGGTGAACTCGAGTTCGCACTAATTTTTGTCTTTTTTATTTTTTTATAGTGTAATTAACAGAGGTCACATCTCAAATAAAAAAAACAAAAATTAATATGAAACTATCTCATATATATGACAGGTCACAAATGGTTACATATTAACATACTTCTTTCAAAATGTTAAAACATCACCGTGACCCACCCGTGTGAGACCATCTCCACTTCTTATTCTCTCTTTTACACAATATTTCACACTTACTCTCTCTTTGAAAATTGAACACGACTATAAAATAAGCTACTCAAGTATAGAAGCTGCGAGCAGCAAACAAAGAAATCTTCAGAACATAAATAATCTCAATAATTATAGAGGCACGGGACACTCATCAAATCATTTTGGGCACCAATAAAAGAAACAACCATGCTAACAGCCAAAGCAAAGCACCCATTTCCTCTTAATTACTAATATAGTAAACGAAAGAATGCAAGAAACTAAAAGTAAGTACACAACATAAACAAGCTGTGTCGACTGAGGAGTTAATCGAGCTTGATATCGGCCACATGACGAACTTTGTGGAAATCTTCTCCTTCAGCATCTGCTGTTCTCACCCGATGCTTAAAATCCTCAGGCATCGACCTAACGTTCAACTTTTGGAGCGTGGCGATGAATCGTAATCCATCTGGAAGCATTTCCAGCTTTTCACAATCAGCAATCACTAAACGAGCGAGTCTTGGCATTGCTCCTTCATCGATCCTCCATGTCTTCAAGTTCGGTAGACCCCACAGTTTCAAATACAAAAGACGAGGGAAGCCATTGTATAAGCACACCATGCTCTCTCCCAGATGGCTGGACTCGTACATTGTTAAGCTGCTTAGCTTTGGAAGCTTCTCTAGCGTTACCATTGGATCTTCCTCAAGTTCTGAAGCCTTGAAGGCGATTTTAGCAATGCTTGAAGAGAAATGATAATGTTCCGGAAGCTTAGATATACGACCACGTATCGATAATTTGTAGAGACGATGACAACATAGCAATGTTCTCAATTGGCTCAATTCTCCACGTATCGATAATTTGTAGAGACGATGACAACATAGCAATGTTCTCAATTGGCTCAATTCTTCATCCGAACAGAATTGTGGACAAGAAATGAAAAGGGAAGATCGCCTGAGATGATTCTGTGTGAAGCTTATGTACTTGATGATATTTGGAAGGTCGTCAAGTTTATCCTTCACCGATGCTCGTAGTTTACGAAGATTAGTCAATCTGTCAAGATCTTTTACATCACACAAGCTAGTGTTGAAGTTTACCAGTGTCTCCAAATCATTCAATCCATCTAACCTCAGTTTTGTGCCATCTTTAGTAAGAAAGTTGGTGGGTAGATATAAATGCTTCAACTTTTCCATCCTCCAGATAACATTTGGGATTATAAGTAAATTATCCACTTCCAAATCGAGTGTCTGCAAATATATCAGTTTCCCCAACGATGAAGGCAACTTCTTGAACTGAGACAAGCTCAAACTCAAGTATCTCAAATGGATTAAATCTCCTATGGATTTTGGTAACTCATGGGGGCGGTGAAATCCTTGAAGGTATAGGACTCTTGAGTATTTTGAAGCTGCGCAAACTCAAGACATCTCCCCTACAATCATTCGCATAGAAGAATGCTGATCTGATGTGATGATATTCGCTACAAAAAACCTGAATATCAGTAACAATAGGCTGAAAATAGACTGAAATTCTCCGTGTTTTGTGGATGGATGAGCAGAATTCATGTCTAAAATCAATGACTTTGGTGAAGTTCTCTTTCTGAGCTTTTGTTATACAGAGGTCTCCCATAAGATCATGAAGGCGGCAGTTTTTAAAACCGCCAGCAGTCTCTTTAACATGAACTTGTACCATGCATCTTTGTGCGAGCTCAGCTAAGTACCTTTCAGCTACATCCATCATTGTTTCTTCTTCAGCTCATTCATCTTGTGGTATGAAACCTTCAGCTAACCATAGTTGGTATAGCTTATCAGCTTCTATCTCAAAATCCTCAGGAAAATTGGCCAAATAGAGAAAGCATTGCTTGAATTGATAAGGTAGATCGTGGTAACTGATTTCTAAGACATCGTTTACTGCTTGTTGTTGTCCATGACCTCTGCCTTTGGCTAAGTACCATTTGATGTTCTCGAATACCATTTGACAATCTCTGAGGGTATATTTGGTAATCAGAAGTCCACCGAGCACACGAATAGCTAACGGTAAGCCACAACATCGTACCACCATTTCCTTACCCAATTTCTCCATGTCCGGGTCAATCTTAAACTCTGTAAAACGATGAGGACATCCTTTATGATTTTGCAATTAAGGAAAATTAAAAGAATTGTAAGTAAAAAATCTCATGCAATTAGAAGTAACTTTGTTGATTAGACTACTAAAGGCTTTTCTATAGGAAAGCATGGATACTTGCTAGAAATTATAAAAATTATTGACAGAGATAAGCATTTTAAAGTGCGCAGTGTGAAGTCTTCTACAAAAATTTGATTCCATTTGCATTTCTTAGGGGGGTGTTTGCAAACCATATAAAATGAGGGAGAATCATTTATTTTCAAAAGCCCCTTTTCACAGATTTTGAAAATAAATGATTCTAGAAGCTAGCATTCTTGATCACTAATAAATCAACATTTATTTTCAAATAGAGGGAGAATCACTTATTTTCAAAAGCTCCTCCTCACAGATTTTCAAATTAAGTGTCTTTCGAGAGGATACCAGAGAATGATATATAGTTTATCTTCTCGAGTTAAAGTTAGCATTCTTGGTAACCAATAAATCAACATGAAAGTAATCCTCTAATTTGCTGTCAAGATTAAGTAATCCTCAAATTGAGCATAGCTACAACTTAATCATATTAACACCATGCCTAGATCTTGAAATTTTAGATTCAAATGATGCATTTTTCCAAGACACAAGCATAGTGTCACTCCACTGTAAGAGAAATTACGAATTGTATAATGCTATATTTGGAAGAATCTATTTGCATTCTGACTCAAATACAAATGCAGATAGCAAAGTTATTATGCAAATTAACTGAGCATTTCAACTAACCAGCATTTCTACAATTTAATCATATTAAAACCAACCAAACCGAAACATCATTCATGAATAACCTTACAAAACAATTATGCAATTATCAGAACAAAAAACTGCCCCAAAAATCACAATCTTACCAGCATCCCATCATCTTTTCTTGGAAATGCTTTCTTCCTCATTAGCTCCCAGCTCTCGTCAACACTCAACTCCCTCGGTTCATAAAGAAACCCACTCGGGTTCACAATATTCGCCACTTCTCTATTGCGAGTAGTGAGCAACATCTTACTACCATTCCCTGTTGTTGAATTCGGAAAAGCCGGTTTCAGCCTCTCCCAAGCTTCACAAGACCACATATCATCAACAACCACCAAACACTTCCTCTTAACCTGAACATCGTGCAGCTGCCTTACCAACTCCTCATCCCTCATCCCAAGAATCTCCTCCCGTTTCTCCGGCATCAATTTGATCAATATCCCCTGCATAACATCCTTCTTCTCCCACTTTTGAGATATACAAGTCCAAGCAAATCCATCAAATGCATCCTCACATCCCTGTGACCATACACCTTCCTAGCTATGGTTGTTTTCCCAATTCCCCCCATTCCATGAATGGAAACCACCCTATCTTTCTGCTCACCGATCAAATGAGCAACTAACATCTCAATATCCTCATCTAACCCCACAAAATCTTCTTCAACCACATGGGAATACGACTTCCTCAAATCATTAACCCTAGAATTATTACGAGCTACCCCTTTTTCAGAGTCGGTAATTGGCTTTATCCCATACGTTTGTAGGCTCGTGGTGAGGTCAGTAATCTTAATTTTGATATCGGATATGTGGGATCCGACCCTGTAAGTGGTGAAAAAAATCCCCAATTTCTTGAAAAGGTTTCTGGAATTTCTGGAGGCATTCTCAGCGGCAATGAAAACAAGAACGTTGTCCTCGGCATCGTAGGCTGCTTCCCGGAGTTGCGACACCCAATTGAAGACTCTTTCGTCGGAATCTTGTTTTGAATCGGCGTCTTTGAAGAATGCGCGCATTTGGTGAAGGTCGTGGCTGATACGCACGACCTGGGATCTGACTCCACAGTAGAATCTGGCTTCATCAACCAGGAGATCTCGGAGTGTTTCGAGAGTGATGGAGACGACGGGCTCTGCCATTTGAGTTTGTGTTTGTTAGAGGGAAATGGAGGAGGAGGAGAAGCAGTGGAGTGGATGAAAAAAGGTACGCCGACGCCATTGACTTGGAATTGGGAGCCTTCTTCGCACTTGCTTTCTACTTTGGCATTTTCTCTCTTCGTAAACATTGTTTTGGCTACACTGTCAAAAAAAAAAAATTGTTTTGGCTACGCTTTTCTCCAACAAACCCAACTAAGAACATCCAAAATGGTCAATCCAATAAAAATTTAATTATTTGATAGATTAAAGTTGGTGTTTAAAATTATTGTGGCTATTCAATTAAATGGAGATAGTGTCATCATCTATACAATGAAATTGTTGGAGAGAGAAAATGCATTTTTGCAAAAAAGTATAGAAATGAGGTGAAGGTGGGATCCACAAAAGATGTATGAATGAATGAGTGAGTTATAAACCATTGTAAGAGTGTTTAAATACTTGAATTTTTATAAATTAATGATTTGAAGATAATGTGGAGGAATTTTTATCTATCCATCGTGGATGCTCTAAGAGCAACCAGAACCACACTATCTCCTCCACATCATTGCTACATCAACATTTCACAAAAATAACCAACTCCCACATCCCTTTATTGGTTATAACTCATTTTTTAAAGGATCCACCATCTATTAACTTTTCATATTTTACACAAAATTAACATTTATGATTTTATTTAAAATCTTCAAATAAATATCAACTTTAAAATATTTTTATATATATTAAAAATATTTTAAAGTATTTATAAATAAAAAAATATTATAATTAAAAATTATTCATATTATTAAACAAAAATTATCACCTTAGCTCGTTATTATGATAATTATTGCTATTAATGGAATATATTTCATCCAATTTTTTAATTCAAAATATTATACTTTAAATACTTTTTATTATAATTTAAGATATTTTAAAATATAATCTGACACATTACATATTTGAAAAAAGAAAAAATAAATATAAATATATAAAGAGGAAAATAAAAAATGTAGAAAAAATAATTTATCTGACAATCACTTTTTAAGATTAGTGCAGGGTAACCAAATTAGGAGAGAAACGTTTATAACTTTGAGTTGTATTGGCAGTAACAAAAAATTAATGGGTTATAACTTTGAAAAAGGCACCGTTGCGGGTGCTCTAAACGACTCATTATTTTATTAACGTAAGACACTTGATTACTTTATATTTTAATTGATAAAAATTTGTATGAGACGGTTTCATACATAAGACAGGTCTTATACTTGATCCATATTCAATTTGCAAGGTCCATTTACCGGATTATCATGATAAGACCCTTTGACTACTTTGACCAATCAAACAAATTACAGATAAACCCTTAATTTTTAAGACTATCTGTTTTAGTTCCATTTTCTTCAAATTCCTTTCCATCCTTCGTGTTTCGCCACCTTTCGTCGTCACTCACCACTGACCAAGGCTGCCGGATTGCGCCTTTCGCCGTCGTCCGCCGTCTTTCTCCGCTCTCGAAATCCGCTCGTTTTTTTATCTCTTTCGATTTGCATTGTTTACGCCTCCGCTTACAAAGGTCGTTCGTGCTTTCTCCTTCGTTCATTAGGTAAATTTTGTAGTGAAATCTCTTATATGGATGGAAGATTCATGGTATTTGACAGGGGAAAGCTATAGGTTTCCTTAATTGTTGAGATTTTCAAAATTTCAAAATAATTGGCCAATAAGCGATATTATTAAGATAAAAAGAAAAATGGTGGACCCAAAAGTGACCCAGACAAGAGAAAGAGTGTCTTTGGCCCAAAAATGACCAGAAGACCAAAAAGTATAGCATGAGTCATAAACTAAGTAAGCTAACAAAGACTAGCAATTGTAGTAGCATATAAGGAGGCTTGTAGGGCATCCTGCATCTTTTTTGCTTTTAATCGGGTATTGTATTCTTGCCTTCTTTTGTTGTCTTCCTTTCGGGCATGTTTATGTTTAGCCTTTATCAATTTGCCCAAAGGGTCCTTCGAAGACACCTTGCCTCCTGAGGCATCTAAGTAGCTCTGCTATGCCGGATTAAGCTTGCTCTGCACATAATTCCTTGGTTTTGGTTGAGAATAAGGTTTAGTTTTAGTTCTTCTTAATTCGAAAAAGTGTTGTATAGTTTTCTAACTTCTGGGAAATGCTAATGAGCTTTATTGAGAATGAAGATGCATATGTTAACTGTTAAGGTGAATGAGAAAATTTTGTAAATCAAAAGAGCAACACCATTTGCTAAATTTTGGTTTCATATTAGAAAAGTAACGTAATTATTATAATCAATGGTTCTTGAAAACCATGGATGTAGACTGTAGATCTCACCAAATGGCTAATTTGGATTTATTAATTTGTTCTATTCGTGTTTTCTTTTTTGTCTGTTAGCACCTCGTCGTCTTGGACGAGCTTATTTGTTCTTCTTCTTTAGTTTTAATTTCATTTCACATGATGACTATGCACTTCCAGAAATTAAAGGTCCCCGAGTGAGGTCAATATTCGATTATATTGTGTTGCTTCCCTCTTCAGACTTGTATATTACTTAAGATGATTGTTTTCAATTTGTAGGACTCGCTTTTTTTATTTAAAATGAGACACACAAAGTAGATGGGAGACGAATCATAGCACAAGAAGAAGAAGAAAGAAAGAAAGAAATGCTGAACTTTATTAGGAATTTTTAATGTAATAAAAATAAGTATTGAGAACTGATTATTGTGCAGTGGGAACTCATTTGTGCAGTTTATATCTATATGTGTATTTCTTTGAAAGAAGATATATAAGAATAGTTTGATTTATATAAAAGAAGAGTGGTACTCTTGATTCAGAAAGTGATACTCTGGAATCAGAAAATGGTATTCTTGATAATTTGCAACTATAGAGTGAAATTAAATGTTTTAAATTAACATGTCCTTTAATATTTAGACATTTAAGTTGTATTCAAATCAGTTTAGTATTGTTATTCTTTAATATTCACGAATCACCTCCATAAAATAGTGACATTCATGTTATAAAAAATTATTATAATCTTGTACAATAAGATGATACTCAAGATTTTTTGAAAATATAGAGTCAAATTTATTCTATATCTATTTTAATCAATTTTAAGTATTGTTTTGTTCAAACATTACTTCTAATTTATCTTTCATTTGGTATTTGTACTTCTAATTCATAAATGATGCTCTCGAACCAAAACATGATACTCGAACCAAATATTGATACTTCAGGCACTATGAAACTAAAGAGTAATATTTTTCCAACACTTGTTTTTAAGTTAACATTTACTCCACATTCTATTTGTACCTTGATCGATTTTAACTTATAAGTATTCTTTGGCTTCAAGAATGAGTAGTACTTCTGAATTTATAAGTGATACTCTTGAACGGATATGTGATACTCGTGAATAAAATAGTGATACTCTAGAACCATTACTGATATTTATGGTACTAGGTTTTTGCTCTTGCAATGCATGGGGCCTGTTATAGGTTTATTCTTAGATCTTTAATTAATTGACACAAATTGTGATATTATAGGTTTCTTTTTGGATCCTTAATTGACATAAATTGAGGGTGACGCCTTCTGTGTACATAAAAAATCTACATGCACATCACAATAATTGACTAAAATCAAATCAAACATGAATTAAAGAATACATTTGCATTACCTGAACTTTAAATTTCAGAAAAAAAAAATCACATTGGTGTTTTTATAATTTTATCTTGTTTGAACTTTTAGGTACAAAGCTTTTAAATATACTGTGTAAATATTTAAATGTTGATCACAATCATATTATATTTGATGCTAAGTTTTAAGAAAAGGAACCATGATACATATCTAAAATAATCATGAGGAAGAACCAAGATTATAAAGCTAGTGAGATTGCATGTGATTCCTAAACTTGATGAAACGAATTAAATTCTGTATCCACTTTTCTTTTCTTGTTTTCCAAGGATGAATCATTTATTTTCTTTAGGTCATAATTTAGAATAGAGTTGACATCAATACCAAATGAACTAAAGAGTATCTTGATTCTCAACAACCTTGAACTTGAAATAAAAAATTAAAAAAATCCATAGCATGAAAATATCATACAAGTAAATTTAATATTCCATATAAATCTGGGACGAAAAAAAATTAATAGTCTATTACTGGATAAGAAATACTTTAATAAACTGAATAAAAGATCATGTCCTTGAAGATACATGTATATCATCAGTCACATGCATCTCTGGTGTGCTATGCTATAATTTATATAAAAAAATATAAATTAAAGCTACTCTGAAAAATTAGAGAGATAAAGTTCTCACCCCCAACTTGAGAGATCAATGTCATAGTCCCTCTCCAGTCCATGCTCCAATAATTGTTGTCTCTTCCTTTTCACATAGAATAGATAGAAGATTATCTAAATTGGGAGCAATGCCATTTGCATCAACAGTTCAATGCATATGCGTCCAAGGGCTTGCTCAACATGACCCCTCACCCTAATAACCAATGTTTCCAAATAGAATCGACACTTCATGAGTATAACCTTGTATTTTGAAAGCACTGTTCAAAAAGTGTTTTTTTTTTTTTTTTGTCAATAATAACTAAGACAATTATTTAACCAAAGAGTTGAAAATTAGGATCCAACTCCCCAAGGAGATTCCTAACCCTCTAAAGTTGTTTGTATACATAACTTAACACTTAAAAACAAACTTGAATGATAGATTAAAAACTTTATACTATTAAATGCACTAACTGGGAGTTGTTCTTTTAATATTATACATGTTCTGTGTGTTTTGGTGTTTGGTGTAGCATTGATGGTTGTTTATTATGTTTTTCTTCATGCTTTTTTGCAAGAATTATGTAACTCCGGATAATAACAATTGTTGCGCTTACCTGAGTATCAAACATTGATTTTTTCCCCAATTCCTGAAGGAATGTGTTAGCAATATCAGGAAGATTTGGTGGCAATATCAATACTAAAACCTTTCTCCGAATACCTTGGCTTGAGGATACAATCTCGACATATCCCTCTTGGTGGGACATTCACCTAGAATATAATCAGAAGAAATTTAACACCATAAACTTAAGCAAACAATGTAGTCAAGCATAAAAGTACAACACAAAATGAAGAAAAAGAAGAGTCACTATGCAATTTATATCCAGTGTTTTTGAAATATGACACAATATATTCCAGCTTCCCAAGAATGTAGCACTAAATTCTGTTGTACGTTAATTTTACAACTATAGAATTGTTGAAATTTCATCATGATACTAAATAAGAACAACAAACTGCAACATTTTCTACTATGGCTCTAAGGAATATGAAGATTGCTAAATACTAAATAAAAACAACAAATCGTAAATTCTTCTACTATGGCTCTACGCAATATGAAGATTGCTCAATCATTGGCAAAAGATTGGGGGAAATTAGAGCTACAAATACACATTTTGTACTGTCTGCTTAGATGGGAAAAAGAAAGATGAAACTCATATAAAATTTGACAATAAAATTCCTAATTAGATGATCTTAAGATGAAAAATTGATTATTCAAACAAAATATCATGAAAATCTAAAAATGAATTAAGCCTATCATAAGAATGAAGATCATAATATTGCAAGACTTCCTAATTTAGAAAAGATGAGGAAAAAATTGCAAGACTTTCATGATTTAAGCCTGATTTTGCAATTTCCAGATGATGACGTCATAGCTGAATTAAACTAATTGAGTGAGCAAATAAGCACTCAAACCAATGCAACCTAATTAACAATTAAATGGCAACCACAAACACACACACATATACAAAGCCAAGAACTCCTATACAAATTGTAAAGCACAATATCAATAGAACACAAACCAACAAAATGTACTCCTCCTAACCGTAATGAATATAGCAATGCCCAAACTCATATTATTATTAAGTTCCCTTCGGTGTCCCACACACAACCTCACACACACAAAAAAAAATAAAAAATCTTACTTCAACTTAAGCAGTTTCAATGCGTCACCTCGCAAGGGGAAGGAACCGTTGTAGCAGTGCATCAATAATTAGCTTTGCAGCACTCCCTACCTTCATTTGATTTCAAGTTTTCCCACCCAAATGCGTACTACTTCCCAACTTCAAAATTCCAGATTAGCTCTAAAATTGTTTTTCTTCCGCTGTGACCCAAATTGAATTCTTATAGGCAATTATCGACCAAAGAACATATAAATAAATTTGCTCCATAAATAAATACATATTTTTAAACTGGAAGAATTTAAAACGAATTCATAATAATTTGCAAATAATCTTAGACCCCATAATTTGGCCTCAGACAGAACTAATACATGCATGTACTCAAGAGTAAGATTCTCCGCCCTTCGTGATCCATCCTCAGCTGAGCTTTATCCTTGTTTTCCCGATATGGAACACGTGTGACAAATGTGATAAATAATTCCTTCCATTCATTTGGGAGCTAACTACCTGTAATATTGAAATTACTAAGATCATGTCATTTTGAATTATTTCAAAGTTGATTTTCATACAAATTGGTAAATTTTGTTTAGTCTTTCAAATTTCTATGTTTATAAATTATGGTACAAAATAGCATTTACACTATATTGCTCTTCTATTCTGAGAAATTTAGTCCATTAATTCATAAACATGAATTATCAATGATATAACGTTTTGAGAATCGCATAAACCACAAATCGTAATTGCAAGTTGTAGAGAAATAAGGTGATATACACTAGCACAAAGATGTCTTAAAACTCTGCTTATAACTCCATGTTGGGTTATGGAGCCTGATCGACTGCTTTTAGGGTTTTGGCCCAGTTGCGCCTATTAATTCTAATCAGATTCGTTGTAATTGTTATCACCGAAAATTAGTAAATCTCCTGGTTTGGTAGTACCCCCAGACGTAGTCAATCCTGACGAACTGGATAACCAAATCTGTGTTATTTAATTTCGTGTTCTCTTAATTTCCCCATAATTGCAGTTTAAATCCTAACACTCCCAAAGTCCAAAGTTGTAAAGATTTTTTTTCCTTTTTAAATTCCAATCAGTTTCTAGTAATTCAAAGTATAATACAAAATAAGCATACCATTTTCAACATAAAACTTCAAAGAGATTAATGGGATAATGAATTGTCCAGAAGACTTTAAACTAATAAAATTTACACCCAATTTCTCACCTACCTTGCTCAATAGAGCCATCAGTTGTTAGTGTAACCTTTATATCATTTGAATCTATATAGGATTGCAAATGTCACCCACATCAACCGACTCAGGTGCATAAACGCATTAATTGTTGTCACCTAACATGAAAAAGTGGATAGCGTAAGATAAATGTCTAATAAATTGTAGTGAAAAGCTTCGCTGTAGACAATGCATGTACAAATGTGTAATAATTTATTAAGTACAAATTGTGACATAAATCTTCAATTAAATTGGAAAAAACCTACTAATAATGGTAAACCTATAGCTAAATAGCTAATTGATAAGCTAACAGAGAAAAAGAAAAAGAGTATTGATACCTATAAATCACAATTATTGAAGCCTAAAATTCAAATATGTAAAATATATTCATTGAACTATATTTTATAATGCTTTTTTAAAATTGAGCTTCTTTTTTATTGCTTTCTTAGTTAATTTAGTGAATTTTGAATCCACTAAAAATCTATATCCTCCCCAAACATATCAAGGCTTCATGACAAGAATATAGTACTCTTCTACAGGACATCAGATTTACAGTAGTAATAAGATGAATGCATAATGTTACAATTCGAAAGAACCTTTGCGCCAATGTATAAACATAATAAAACAGCTTCTACCCACCTTCCTAGGCTGATGCAATAGTTTTATTCTTCTGGCCTCTGGAACCTCTTCAATTAGTTCCTCCAATTGCTATCCACAAAAGATCCCCGATCAAATTTACTTTCATATACGATACAAAAGACACAGACTTCATTTACCAGTACTACTATATTCAAATTCCATTCAGGCTAAACAAAATAAGCACATTTAACTATAAATGAATAGCCAAGCAAATACATTATTGCACATTCTTCATTTATTAATTTTTTTAATTATCCTTTTGTAAAATAGTTACCTTTGATGATCCTTGACTTGACTTCCCCATTTCCATAATTATTGCTAATGTCTCTTAAGAATATTGATTCATGATGCCGTTCCTCCCGAAATTGCTGCTCCAAAAAGTGACACACAAAAGAGTTGTCAAAGCACAAGGCATAAGAAATTGAGTATGTTATCTCAATCATGAACAATTAAAAAATTACCGATTACAAAGGCTGCTTCAGCACGGTGGAATCGTAGACAGTAAAAATAGAAAATGTTAAAATGACAGGAGCAGACCACAGAGAGGGTGAAATAAAAGCTGTGGAGCGAAGACTTTCGAGATGGAGAACAACAGTAGAGGGCTATGGAAGCTTGTGGGAAATAGGCCGCGACGCCGCACACGACAACGGCTTTGACAATGAAGGCAACGTTGTCGTCACAGAGAATCAATGAAGATGCAACAATTACTTAACAAACTTGAAAGATCTCGAGTCTCGACAACATCAGAAATTAAAGTGGCAGGGAAGAGTGAAAGATATCTAATTAGCAAATAATTAAGAAAATGGAGTAATTGTTTTGGGGGTGAAATGTTTAATACGCGATAGAAATGCTTTATTTCAAAATAAAACATGGCAAAAGGAGGTGTTGTGCTCGCCCAAAAATATTTCTACCACGTGTTCGCAGACGGACACGTGTACAAATAAATCAAAGGTGCGCGCTGACCCAGTAGACAGGTACCCAACAGCTGGACAAACATCGTGCTTGCTCACATGTGCTCGCCAGGAGCTCGACAGCTCAGGCGACCAGAGGATGCCCGAGGCCACCACACCACGATAAATATGCTCGCCAGGCAATTCGACGGATGCTCACCCGACAATTCGACGGTTACACACCAAGCCGGGCGAACACAAGAAGTGGCGGCGAGCGAAACGCCCGAGCGAGAGCGGAAGACATGTGGGCGTGCTCTCGGTGTGAACGAGAGAAGGAAGACATCGCGGACGTGTTTTTCGGATAAGCGAAGAAGGAAAGACAACGCCCATTTAACGAGAGATCCGGAATAGTAGAGAAGCGGAAGAGTGTGCTTCGCCCGCAAAGCACACGGAATCAAAGCCACGACACTTGGCCTAAGGCCGCGCCCACCAGACGACCACAAGAGCCTCGTTGGAACGGACCACCACCAGGCGAGCACAAGAATCGGGTCACCTACGATGCCACCATCACCACCTGGATGACAAGTCGGAGACTTATCGGGCAAGTAAAGACAAATGTTAACTAAAGAATCACAACAGAAAACATGGCAGCACCACATAGATTCATGCATCTTGAGAAATCGCCAATTTCATGTTAAACCAAAGACACCACCGGCTTTCGCACAAATTGCTTGCTTGCTCGACACCACTCACCCTCGCCCATTTCATACAAGGACACCACAATTTCGCCCTCGCCTTGATTCGTCTTACCAGACACCACCCTGGTCTCGCCAATTTCATAGCCAGACACCACCAACTCACCCAAAGTCTATAAATAGATCCAAAAAGAACAAAGAAGAGGTTGAGAAATTTTCCTAAGATAACCCTTGTATCAGCTCTCCATCCCACATAACCATTGTGCTCATCACTAACACATTGTGCTCGAAGCACTCCCCAAATCACGAATATTATAACCCTGGCTTGGTACGCCCCCAGACGTAGTTATTCCTGACGAACTGGGTCACAAAATCCTCGTTCTCACTCTACTTTACACTTGTGCTCGCCATACACGCTTTGTTGTCATCCTACACATAGATGTGATCGCCACGCACACACAGTGTTCGACACATCATTATTTTGTTTGTTAAGTCGTAACACACGACCCACATCATATTTTCCACACAACACGACTAACAACAATTGGCGCTAGAAGGAGGGTACACAAATAACCAGCCCAAACACTATACTAAAAAACCGAGGCAGAAAAAAGAAATAGAATGCCTCAATCGAAGAATACCCAAACTCAGAAATCGGGACGAAGCCGATTTCATGCTCAAGAGGAGGCTCAACCTCAGCCTCGGGAGAATCAGCCCTGGGAGTCCATCAACCTGGAGGATATTGCCAATGATCCCACTACCACGTCGAAAGCCATTACTTTCTTGTTGAGAGCCCAGAAAAAAATGGCCGAGAGAGAATTAGCTAAACAGAAAGGGCCCGGATGAAGATGACCGACGCTCGCATATCCTGGATAGCGAGCAAGCCAGGAAGAGCTGGCCGCACGAAAGCAAACCAACAGGAAGGCCGACAACTTGTTGATTGAAGAACAACCTCAAGGGTCAAGACAATCTGAGTTTGGACGTTTGGGGCTATCAGTTAAAGACCGTCTTGGTGGTAATCAACACCCGGATCCCGAGAAGAAAAAGCGGACGAACACTTATGCCCACTCGGTCCCTCATGATCAACTGCACCGGGAAAAGCGACAAGAACTGGAGGAGTTAAGCAGAGCCAAACTATCTATCCATCGTCGAAGGGGTAGTGAAGGGCGAACACAGAATGCGGGGCTGCCATCTCATGGGCATAATATTCAGGGTCCTCGTGATGGGACCCAGCCCCATCTTGGGTTCGTCAGCCTCACCCAATTTGCAGAGATGCAAAAAGTGATTGAGAGCTTACAGGCCGATTTGGCAGCTACTAGAGAACTTTTGCGAGCAGGCACGATGACGTGCTCGCCGCTGAATTTGGACATGTGGAGGGCCATGCACCAGGACCGGCCGAACACATATGCCAACTTCCGCGAACGAGTGGATAAAATCATAATCATGCAGGACCTGCTCGCCCAGTCTAGGGCGGGCCAGGAAGAGGCGACCAGGAAGTTGGTCACCGATAGAGGACCAACAGAAGAAGAGGGGTATAAGCCCTCAGATTCTTTCAAGCCTTCTGACGGGGGGACCAAAGCGCACGCTCTCCAGAGTCTGCTCGGCGTGTCCGTAGATACGATATACAACCGAATCAAAGATCGGGACATGTTGGAGAGACCTCGAAAAATCATAAGGGACAAGAGTCATCTCAACGCCTCCAAGATTTGATCGTATATCGGGCACAATACAAACGAATGTCGCGACCTTCTTCGACAACTTTGGAAGTTATACGAGCAGAACCGCCTTACCCAGTATCTCAAGAAGCCAGCAAGCAGAGACGCCTGGGACGAAAAGTCGGGCGACCAGAAGAAAAAGCGTAAGACAGAGGAGGTAGCAGACATCGATCTAGAGGTATTCCGCCGACAGTTGGGATTGCCAAATAAAGGAGCCCCGACTACGAATAAAACCCAGGAGGGGCGAGAAATCAGTATAATCCACCCGGAGTAAGGACCGATGGGAGGACACAACTATATGCCAATTCTATCCAGTATTGATAAGAAGATGGACATACGGTGAACATGGTGGAACAAGTGTGAGAAGTCGAGGAATCAAGCCAGTCAGGGGCCGGGGCGAACACAAAATCCATAGCAACTAGGCGAGTCTCCGACCCCATGAATGAAGGTTCACCCGATGGGCATCTAGACCGGCACCTTGATCGTGAAGTTCCATACTTAAAACCTCGCATAGGTTTTGACTCAATGGAGATTAAAGACGAGCACTGGGGGTCGATCATAGCTCCTCGGTGGAAACAAAAGAATTGATGAACAACACCTACTGAGGAACTTTATCTCCAAGTAATGACGAGAAGGGCCGAAAAATTTGGGACGAGCACGAGCTCGTGTTCGCTCATCAGCAAACCCGTTATCACAAGGGCATAAAGGATCAAATATCGCTATGGCCGGATGGTCGCCAAAGGATTAGAGCAAAGACAAGTTATCTTGTAAAATTATGTATAATTTAGTGTGTCGAGTTTGTAACAATTGTAAAGAAATGTAATAGATTAGAACGTCCTGTGTGACGTTAGTTTGTTTAATCTAGCCTATTGTAAAGAAATGTAATAGATTAGAACGTCTTGCGTGATGTTAGTTTGTTTAATTTACGACCAGAGTCCAACAAGAATAAAGCCGAGTTTGTGTTTGCTTGGCGAATGAACGTGTACTTACATGCTCGCAACAAAGCACGCCGTTTTCACCCGTTACGTAAGCCGATCGCGAACGAGTACTGGTTGCAACTACGTAAGCCAACCATCATGATTGCAACAACATAAGACAATCATAAAATGAAGTCAAAGTCAAACATAGACATTTAAAAATGGTTCAATTCTTATACGGAAAAACAGGCGCAAACGGCCAGACATACATGAAGACCCGCTAGGAGTCGAACATCAAAAAGGTAATTCCGGCCAAACAGAAACAAGGCAATCCTAGCCTAACACAAGGAAACTTTTAGCTACAAAACAGGAATAACTTAAAACTTCGAAGTCACCATAGAAGAAGTAGTAAGGGGAACTTTCTACCCTTGAATGTCTTGCTCGCCACCATGAGCATTATGCTCACCACCATCCAGAGCAGTCTGCTCGTCGCTTTGAACTTTCTCCCCTACCTGCTCGCCTGGGTTGTGATCGGCCCCCGCCAACTCCTTGGCCGCATCATCCTCAAGAGGATCAACCACCAGAACCCCTTCGGGCAGAAAAGAAAAGTCCATACCAAAATCCAGAAGGTCGGCGAAAGGGAGATCGCGACCTGGAATCGGAGGATAGTCGACCAGCCATTCTTTCAGATTAACCTTAAATGGCTCAAGCTGTTCGGCTGGAAGGACACGACGAGCTGTACGAACGGCATCAGCAAAGGCACAGGCATAGGAGAAATTAATCATTCCCTGATGATAATCCTCCGTATGCATCTTTGACATCTTAACACCAAGGTGGCCACATCCTGGAGCAGACGTATCATTTTCAAACTGGCTCGTTCGCCAATCACAACAGCATGTTCATTGAGGACAAAAGTCATCTGCATTGAGTCTGCAACCGACATTGGAGCCGTTTGATTGTCAAGCACGGTGGTCCAAGCTCGAAGCGGGCCTTCGACAGCCAGACGAACATATTCTGGGGCACCTTCGATTTCTATATCAGGGTAGGCCAAAGTGTGGTTGACCGATTCCGCCGGATACTTGCCTTTGATGTCCGCCATCCTACAAATTCATACACAAAAGTGAGTTGAGAAGATAAAGAAGAGAAATAAAATCAACATCAAAGTAAGTAAAGCAAAGCATACTTGCGCGCCCGAATGGGACACCAGCCGAATTAGGAAATGTCCCCCTCCTCGCCAACAGACCCGCTGCTCGGCTCAACCATGCTCGCCCGTTTCTCGCGAGTAGGGGCGGTGGTTGCTTCCGCCCTTACACGAGAGCGTCGATCTGCTCGCTCAACTTTTGACCACGGTGGGATTTGAGTTTCTTGGCCGGAGGAGTTTCTGGGCTCGCAGTACGTCGGGTCGATTTAGCAACCGAGCTAGACCCCCCGCGAGCAGCCTGCTATGCTCGTCGTTCAGCCTGAATCCTCTCCAACTCACGGGGATTCCTTCGTTTTGCCATTCTTGTGTGCTCGGCAGAACTCACAGCAATGGTTACAACAGGAAAAGCTAAAAGCAAGATGTAAGGTTTAGAATTCGAACAGAAAAATTCTAAAGAATAAATAGGCCTAACGAATCATACCAGCGGGATTAAGGGCGACCAGATGATGAGGGGGAACGTACAGACCAACTTTTTTCCTCTCGTCCGAACTATTTAGTTTTTTCACCTTCCGAGCAGAGAAAGACTCGAGCTCGATTTGCCAAAGGCTACTGTAGAATTCATCACTCGCTTCTGTATCCGAAGCAGCCCTGAGCCCTGAAACCAAAGAAACAAGTTAAGATCAGTGCATATTCAAAGTTATGAATTAATATGCTTACTGGGATAAATTCTGAAATCAGTAGGGATATCGAGCCGAGCATGGCGATCACAGGCTCCTCCAGTCGCCACCGACGAACCAGAGTTTTTCTTTCCAGTCCCTAATTTTGTTCGGAACCCGCTCCACAATTTTACAGCCCGTATTCGCCTGCATATACAGCCACTCATGCTCGCCTCGAGGACGGGTCAAATGGATCAAGCGTGTAAGCTCGGCGGCAGTTGGGTAATACTGAGGTTTCATCTTCCCAAATAAAGTCAGCAAACTCATCAACATATGCCACCCATTCGGCATCAATTGTGTGATAGTGATCCTCCACTTGACGAGCAGACGAGTAATCGCCGGGTGTAGAGGAAATCGGAGACCCACCTCCATAGTATCAACATTGACAGCCACGCAACCAGCTGGAGGCTGATCAACTCGCTCATCTTTCCGGAACCCAGAAGAAAACATCTTTAGGGGTCTCATAATTCCGGTACAACTGATCTAACCAATCTTTGTGCATTATACTCTTGATCGAATTAGCTGGAAATTGAGTTCTCTTACGCGTTTGACGGGGTTGTTGGGGCTATTCTATCATATGCCGAGCATCATACTCAGCGTAAATCGGGCTATGTGGCACATCGAGCGGTGGTTCATCACCCCGCTCGCCCTATGCGCCCCCTACCACATCTATATGCTCGTCCGCCCGACCAGGGATGTGCTCGCCTCCCCGACCATCCCTGCGCTCGCCTCGGAATCCCCCTTCGGCTCACCGACCACATTGTCATCTTTCCCATATTCCAGATTTGTTTGTTGATGAGACGGGCCCCCATTCTCAGACTCTACAAAATCAGATCGGGTTGTTTCCAGGTCGACCTTGTTCGCCTCCTCAAATGATAAGGACAACACGGCGACGGTTTGCCGGACCCTCGAAGGTGCTCATTTCATAAAGTGCCGTCGTCGAACAACCAACCACTGGAGGAGCCGAGGAGGCGGAGCGGGGGAGCGACTTCGAGGAGACAAGACTGGGGATGACTCTGTGCCCACCGAATCAAGCAAAGCTTCCGAAGATTTGGACAACGAAGACATTGAAATTGAAAAGGGGGAAAAAAGATGATTACCTGAAAAAGCTCTTCGCCGTAGAGATGGAAATCGCCGGAAATTTCTGGTAGTGGAAGAGAGGGGCGGCCGATTGGAGAAGAATGGAAGGAAGGGAGAAAAAAAATGAAGGAAAGTATTTATACTTAAGAAGAACAAGGGTTTTTTGAATTAAAATATTCAAAGAAAACCCACTGAGGTCAAGCGATGGACTCCACGTGCCCCAATAAGAAGGCATGACACCACGGGGGGACGCAAAACATGAAAAATCAAGATTTGCCTCGATTTATGAAAAGATAAACAAACAGTCCGGCCCGCGTGACTAGCACAGATGACCGGACTGGGGGGTATTGTTGTGCTCGCCCAAAAATATTTCTGCCACGAACAAGTGTACCAATAAACCAAAGGTGCGCACTGACCCAGCAGACAGGTACCCAATGGCTGGACAAACATCCTGTTTGCTCACATGTGCTCGCCAGGAGCTCGACAGCTCAGGCGACCAGAGGATGCCCGAGGCCGCCGTACCATGATAAATATGCTCGCCAGGTAATTCGACAGATGCTCACCCGATAATTCAACGGTTACTCACCAAGCCGGGCGAACACAAGAAGTGGCCGAGCAGAATGCCCGACGAACAGAGAAGGGAAGACATGTGGACATGCTCTCCAGGTGAACAAAGAAGGGAAGACCTGCGGACGTGTTTTTCAAACGAACAGAGAAGGAAAGACAACGCCGCATTTACGAGCGAGATCCCGGAATAGTGGAAGTAGAAGAGTGTGCGCTCGGGCCGCAAGGCGTAATCAACGAAACAACGCCATCACGGCCGCTACCACCGTGACAACCACAAGAGCCTTGCTAGAACGGACCACCACCAGGCGAGCACAAGAATCGGGTCACCCACGACGCCACCATCACCACCTGGATGACAAGTCGGAGACTTATCGGGCAAGTAAAGACAAATGTCAACCAAAGAATCACAACAGAAAATGTGGCAGCACCACATAGATTCATGCATCTTGAGAAATCGCCCATTTCATGTTAAACTGAAGACACCACATTTCGCCCCGCCCATTTCGTGCTAATAAGGGACACCACCCGGCTTCCCTCGCCGCCATGCTCATGGGACACTGGGACACCACTCATGCTAGCCGGGACACCACCAGCTCGCCCTCGCCAACTCGTGCTAGCCGGGACACTACCAGCTCGCCCTCGCCAGCTCGTGCTAGCCAGGACACCACCAACTCATATAAATAGATCCAAAAAGAACAAAGAAGTGGTTGAGAAATTTCCTAAGATAACCCTTGTATCAGCTCTCCATCTCACATAACCATTGTGCTCGTCACTAACACATTGTGCTCGACGCACTCCCCAAATCACGAATATTATAACCCTGGCTTTGTACGCCCCCTGACGAACTGGGTCACCAAATCCTCGTTGTCACTCTACTTTACACTTGTGCTCACCACACACGCTTTTTTGTCATCCTACACATAGTTGTGCTCACCACGCACACACAGTGTTCGACACATCATTATTTTGTTTGTTAAGTCGTCACACACGACGCCACATCATATTTTCCTATCAACACGACTAACAACAGGAGGGAAGACTCATATTGACACATGGCAACACCTGGTTGAAAATAAATTACCACATGGCAGCACCGGGTTAAAAGCATCCTCTTATTATAATATAAGATTTTAGAATATTCCAATATTTGTCTTAAATAACATGTATTTCACACTGTAGTTATATTTTTTTTTGTCATTTTTAAGTATATATTGTTTGTCTTACAGAAAGTAATGATACTCTAGAACCAAAAAGTGATACGTTTGAACTAAATATTGATACTCTCGTCTTGGGCTATAAACATGTACTTTATGCATTTTGAAATAAAGAGTGTGTGATATTATTTCAATGTTTGTTTTTAAGCTAACATGTATTCCATATTCAAGATGTACCTTGATTAGTTTTGATTTTTAAGTATTATTTGTCTAAAAAAAAGAGTGGTACTTCTGAATTCTTAAATGATACTCCTGAATACAAAAGTGATACTCTAAAACCATAAACTGTGAGAGAATTTCGTCTCATCTAAAAGCTCAAGCTTGTAGAGAGGGTCGGGAATAATCTATTTACTTACTTTCCTCTCTTTGTTGTCTTTCATGCTCAAGAGCGCGCTCCTGTGCCAAAAAGCGTTTTGATCAAATTGGGAGTAGCCGCCGATAGAGGTGCCCCCAGATGTCCCGCCTGGGCCAGATTGAATGTGCCCCAACTCTGACGTTTGCCCCAAACCCTTGAATTTTCCATGGGAGTACGACACCTGCTGCGTATAGAATTGGCTGGCTTGTCTATTGCGCTCATACGCGTCTGCATCCGCGGGTACCTCAGCTTCGATCCGTGCCTCCACAGCTTGCTGACATACAAATATTTTAAACAAAGCAATTGGGAGTAGTCTCTGCATAAATACGTGACAATCATGACTCTTCATCCCAAACATCTTCAATTTTGTCCATCTACGCACCGAGACAAGTTGGACACATAGTCATCGGGAAATTTCAACTCATCTACCCATTTGCAAACCATATCTTTGTGCTTCTTATCAAGGGAATAACTAGCTTTGGGGTACTTTCCTGTGTGTGGACATTTCTGCAGTGAGGGCGACGACAATATTCATTAAGTTTATCCCTCGATTTAGTTGTGTCCTTTGTTTTCCCTTCGACATTCATCAGCGTGTAGAACAAATTATCAAACACATTTTTTTCGATGTGCATCACATCCAAATTGTGCCGGATCAACAGCGAGCTCCAATACGGCAAATCCCGGAAAACACTTTTCTTCTTTCAACCACATTGTAAACCTTTGTTGTGAGCATCATCACCGAACTCTGTTACTTTCATCAAGCCAAACCAATCAATTTGCTGGAGGATCTGATCACCTATCAAGATGGGAGGTGGATCGTCATCAACTACTACATTCTTTCTGAATGCAGTCTTGTTCCTTCGTACGTATGACGTCTATCTAAAAACTTACGACGGTTGTCAAACCACGACTGCTTGCGACTATGCCTCAGACTGAAAGCCTCAGTGTAATCTGCACAGTGTGGACAAGCAAGTCTTCCAAATGTGCTCCATCCAGACAACATCGAGTAAGCTGGAAAGTCACTGATGGTCCAGATTAGTGCAGCCCACATCATAAAATTCTGCTTTGTAGCAATATCGTACGTTACCACTCCCTGTTCCCATAAAAACATCAAATCACGGATCAGTGGTTGCAAAAATACATCCAATTTATCTTTTGGATACTTTGGACCGGGCACTAGAACCGTAAGAAACATGAATTGATCCTTAATGCACAACCACGGGGGTAAATTGTACTGTGTCACTATCACTGGCCATGATGAATATTATTTCCCATGCGCCCCAAACGGTTGAAAACCGTCAGTGATCAAGCCCATCCTCACGTTCAGAATTTCTGAAGCAAAATCAGGATGTGACTGATCCAAGTGTTTCCAAGCCTGTGAGTCTACAGGGTGACGCATGACACCGGAGTGGTCGTTCGAGCAACGTGTATGCCATGTCATATCCTTCGCAGTAGCATTAGACTGATACAACCTTTGCAGACGAGGGATGATGGGAAAATAGAACATCTCCTTAAAAGGACGGTTCTTTTTCAATTGCCCATTCACGTCACGTCTTGTAGGTTTGAACCATGGCCGACTGCAAGACTTATAGTTTTCAAGTTCACCGTCTGCACCCCAATATAACATGCAATTCTGTGCACAACAATGAATTCTCTCCACTGGAAGACCCATCTCACACATCAGCTGTTTGCTATCAGAAAATTTCTTGGGCACGAGGTTATTCGAAAAAAGAACGACGCATCAACCATTTGATTATAGCCCCTTTCAGACAGTCTGTTTTCAGTTTTAATGTTCAGCAATAGGGCATTGTATGACAATTGTGAGTGTGATTCACAACCAGGCATTATATCCTGATTCGCTGCACGAAACATGTTATAAAAATGTGCAGCATGCTCATTAGGACACTACAAAAAGACGGGGTTTAACGATGGTTTTAGCGACGGAAAAAACCGTCACTAACGACATTAGCGATGGTTTTGGCGACGGAAAGTAATCGACGTTGAATCGAGGGTCGCTAATCGTAGCGACGGTTTTTGTGACTGTCGTTGTTTAGCGACGGATTTAGCGACGGTATTAGTGACGGATTTAGCGATGGTTTTTTTTTATTTATTTATTTTAAATTTTTTTAATTATATCCATCGCTAAAGCGTGAATTTACGAAAAAAAAAAGCTCGCAGTGGTTCAAACCCGAGCCCAGGGGACGCCCGGGTGGGCACCGAACCATCCGAACCACGGACCATCTCGAACCCAACCACCAAACATATCATATATAAGCCACCAAACCTCCCAATTAAATGAGGTAAATTTTCGCTCCCAAGGGGGTTGAACACGGGACCTATGGGCGCCTGAGCGGGGATCAAACCGCTCGAGCACTTGCTTTCTTGCGTTTACTTAAAGAAATTAATTCTATATGTCCTAAAAATCATTTTTTTTCTATTTTTTTAAAAATCCTTTATTTCAATTATTTAATTTAATGATTTAACCACATTTTAATATAATGATTATAATTTTTATTTATTTATAAATTTAAATTAAATTATATTATATTAAAATTATATTTATTTGTGTATTTTTAATTTGTTTTTTTTTTACACTTTTTTTTAAAAAAAATATTTCTTTTGTTTGATTTAACTATCTAATAATCTATAAAATACTAATTATATATATTTTTTACTTTATAAATTATAAATAAATAATTATTTTCTTTTAAAATTATATATGTCCTAAAAATTATTATTTTTAAATAAATACTACTTTCTATTTAAAAAAGTACTACTTTCTATTTAAACAAGCAATACTTTCTAACAAATACTATTTTTCATTTAAACAAGCAATACTTTCTATTTAAACAAGTAATACTTTTAATTTAAACAAATAATGATTTTCATTTAACCAAATACTACTTTTCTATTTAAACGAGTACTACTTCTCTATTTAAACAAGTAATACCTTTCTATTTAAATAACTACTACTATTAATTTAAACAAGTAATATTTTTCTATTTAAACAACTACTACTTTTCTATTTAAACAAGCAATACTTTTCATTTAACAAGTAATACCTTTCATTTAAATAAATAATACATTTCATTTAAACAAGTATGACTTTTCTATTTAAACAAGTACTACTTTTCATTTAAGCAAGTAATACTTTCTATTCAAACAAGTACTATTGTTCATTTAAACAAGTATTACTTTTCATTTTAACAAGTACTACTTCTCATTTAAACAAGTAATACCTTTCATTTAAATAAATAATACCTTTCATTTAAACAAGTACTACTTTTCTATTTAAACAAGTACTTCTTTTCTATTTAAATAAGTAATACTTTTAATTTAACAAGTAATACTTTTCATTTAAACAAGTACTACTTTTGTATTTAAACAAGTACTACTTTCTATTTAAACAAGTAATACTTTTTACTTAAACAACTACTACTTTTCATTTAAACAAGTACTTTTTCGTTAAACAACTACTACTTTTCAGTTAAACAAGTACTACTTTTCTATTTAAACAAGTACTACTTTTCATTTAAACAAGTACTACTTTTCTATTTAAACAAGTAATATTTTTCTATTTAAACAAGTACTACTTTTCTATTTAAACAAGTAATACTTTTCATTTAACAAGTAATACTTTTCATTTCAACAAGTAATACCTTTCATTTAAATAAATAATAATTTTCATTTAAACAAGCACTACTTTTCTATTTAAACAAGTACTACTTTCTATTTAAACAAGTAATACTTTTTATTTAAACAACTACTACTTTTCATTTAAACAAGCACTAGTTTTCTATTTAAACAAGTACTATTTTTCATTTAAACAACTACTACTTTTTTGTTTAAACAAGTAATACTTTTCTATTTAAACAAGTACTACTTTTTTATTTAAATAAGTACTACTTTTCATTTAAACAAGTACTACTTTTCTATTTAAACAAGTACTACTTTTCATTTAACAAGTAATACTTTTCATTTCAACAAGTAATATCTTTCATTTAAATAAATAATACTTTTCATTTAAACAAGTACTACTTTTCTATTTAAACAAGTACTACTTTCTATTTAAACAAGTAATATTTTTTATTTAAACTACTACTACTTTTCATTTAAATAAGTACTACTTTTCTATTTAAACAAGTACTACTTTTCATTTAAACAAGTACTCCCTCCGTCCCATAGTTGTTTTCCTGTTTACTGTGTGCTCGGGTTTTAAGAAAAAATTGATAAAGTGATAAAGTGTTGGGTAGAAATAGTTGTTTATTAATATTTTATATGATAAAGTGATAAAATGATGGGTAGTTGGGGTTAAAAAGAGTTATTTATTAGTATTTTATGTGATAAAGTGATAAAGTAGAAATTTTCATTTAAGAAAATAGTAAAACAAGTATGGGACGCCCAAAACGGAATACATGAAGACAAGTTTGGGACGGGGGGAGTACTACTTTTCTATTTAAACAAGTAATACTTTTCTATTTAAACAAGTACTAGCTTTTATTAAAACAAGCACTACTTTTCATTTAAACAAGTACTACATTTCTATTTAAACAAGTAATACTTTTCATTTAAAAAGTAATACTTTTCATTTCAATAAGTAATACCTTTCATTTAAATAAATAATACTTTTCATTTAAACAAGTACTACTTTTCTATTTAAATAAGTAGTACTTTTCATTTAAACAAGTACTACTTTTCGATTTAAACAAGTAATACTTTTCTATTTAAACAAGTACTACTTTTTATTTAAACAAGTACTATTTTTCATTTAAACAAGTACTACTTTTCTATTTAAACAAGTAATAATTTTCATTTAACAAGTATACTTTTCATTTCAACAAGTAATACCTTTCATTTAAATAAATAATACTTTTCATTTAAACAAGTACTACTTTTCTATTTAAACAAGTACTACTTTTCATTTAAACAAGTAGTACTTTTCTATTTAAAAAAGTATTACTTTTCATTTAAACAAGTACTACTTTTCTATTTAAACAACTACTACTTTTCTATTTAAACAAGTAATATTATTTTTTTAACAAGTAATACTTTTCATTTAAACAAGTAATACATTTCATTTAAACAAGTACTACTTCCTATTATTTAAACAATACTTTTATTTTAACCAAGTACTATTTTTTATTTAAAAAGTACTAATTTTTTATTTAAACAAGTACTACTTTTAGTCTATATATATATTTAAATATACTATGAATTAAATTTTATGCCATAAATTCTTCGAAATAGATGTGACTATGGTCACGTGGAACTCTTCTCCAAGTGATTATAAATTAAATACACGGTAAGGTGCATTAACAATAATTAAAAAACCTAGTATAATCCTGAAATATAAAAGAAAAAAATACATAATTAATAAAAAAAAATAAAAAAAAAAATTGTCGCTAATCCGTCGCTAAAGAAACTGTCGCAAAAACCGTCACTAAATGGGTTAGTCCAAAATGTCGCTAAAACCGTAGCTATTTACGACAATTCTCTAAACCGTCGCTAAAACTGTTAACTTTGACCATTTGACCGTAACTATCGTAAAAATTGTCGCTATTTGCGACGGTTCTTGTAACCGTCGCTAATTTCCATCGGTAAAACGCTTGTTTTTTGTAGTGGGAGGTTCCTCATTAGGGGCCTCATCATCCACATTTAAGTGGGGACCAGAGGTTAAGTCCGTCATCATATCGTGGTACGAGCTAGATGCAAAAGTCTCGTCAACCGGCCCTTGTGAAGTCGAAGCAGACAGATGATCGTATTCATGACCCCACATTTCCTCACCGTGAAAAATCCAATTGCAATAATTGGGCATTGCTCTCACCTCACCAGGGTCATGATACGTATTATTGTTCCGACATCGAAATTTATTACAGGGACACCTAATCTTTCCCTGAATCATCCCATTACTAGTGACGAAATCTATAAACTGTTGGGATTATACTGGAAAGTATGTTTTTACTTTGTATAATCAAAACTGAATTTCGGACTTATTTACTGAAATAAATTGTTTATCACTGATGTTTTAAATATCATCGAATGTTACATATATTTACTGCATAACTGTTCAATAAATAGTACGCGTTACATTGTAGTTAATTTAGTGATACCAGATCACAGAAGATTAAATTAACAGTCCCTTGTAACTAAAAGTACAACATTCACGACCTAGATGGAAATGAACAATCCATCGTGAAAGGTTGAAGTGTAAGGCTCAGATTGGCTTGTCTTGACCAAGAGATTACACTAGTGCATGACTGATGCACTGAAGAGGACCTACAGGAGGACAAATTCTTCAGAACTGAACAAGGAAGAATTAGACCTCAGTGGTTCATTATTTCTTAATCTTCGTTCCTTAAATAGGATCGCGTGTGGTTAGTAATTATTGCTTTGACTTATTACGGGTAGAGAATCAACAAGATTCAATACTTTATATCTTGGGCAATATTATTGGTCACATGCGATTGCTAAGATTTAATACGAAGAATAGTGTGCAAGTACGCTTGTTCGATTTGCCCCCTTGGGAGGTTCATAAGATTTAACATACCAAATCTTGCAAGTGGAACTAGTTTCCGGTATGGATAATAATGTTGAAGCGTTCCTTAACCAATGACAAAATATATTAATTAATGGAAAGCTATTTCAGTGGCTTGAATTAATTAATGGGCTAGATAATCTTAAACACGGGAAATAATAATCTGGAGCCATATTGACTATAATATGGGTTAAGATGGATAGTGCAATATTAATTATGTAGTGGGATTAATTAATATTTATGGGCTTGAATAATATTGTGGCTCAATATTGATAATTCAAGGTCCATTGGAAGGTCCAATCTTAATTCTCCTAAAGGCCCCCCAAGTAGCCCAACATAAAGTTCAATAACTGAAAAAGTGTTTAAAAATAAAATAAATTCTTGTTGCTATTTTTCCTAAGAATTTCGAAAATAGTGAATAAATGGGGAGAAAGATTTTCTTTGAATTTTGTTATGGAATTAAGATATGTATTCTTGGAATACAGGATTATCTCATTAAATTCAAGAAATCTCCCACTTGGTTATTTACTATGAAATTTCGAAAATTTTGAATAATTAAGGGAAATGAATATTTTCTTGATTTTCTTGAAAAGATATTATGGAAGATATGTATTCTTGCAATACAGGTATATCTCATAAATTCAAGAAGATCCAAATCTTGGAATCTTGATCCTTATATTTTTCGAAATACACCATAACAAGAGGAGTTGGGATTTTTATGGTATATTTTAATTATGGAGAAAAGAATATATGAGATATATTCAAGATTTCTTGGAGATCAAGAAAAATATTTTCTTCCTCTTATTTCATGCAAAAATTTCGAGCACCCCCTCAGTATAAATAGGGGATGAATGTTTCATCCCCATGTGAACACAAAAATGTTGGGATTATACTGAAAAGTATGCTTTTACTTTGTATAATCGAAACTGAATTTTCAGACTTATTTACTGAAATAAATATTTTATCACTGATGCTTTAAATATGATTGAATGTTATATATATTTACTGCATAACTGTTCAATAATTCGTACGTGTTACACTGTAGTTAATTTAGTGATACCAGATCACAGAAGATTAAATTAACAGTCCCTTGTAACTAAAAGTACAACATTCACGACCTAGATGGAAATGAACAATCCATCGTGAAAGGTTGAAGTGTAAGGCTCAGATTGGCTTGTCTTGACCAAGAGATTACACTAGTGCATGACTGATGCACTGAAGAGGACCTACAGGAGGACAAATTCTTCAGAACTGAACAAGGAAGAATTAGACCTCAGTGGTTCATTATTTCTTAATCTTCGTTCCTTAAATAAGATCGCGTGTGGTTAGTAATTATCGCTTTGACTTATTACGGGTAGAGAATCAACAAGATTCAATACTTTATATCTTGGGCAATATTATTGGTCACATGCGATTGCTAAGATTTAATACGAAGAATCGTGTGCAAGTACGCTTGTTCGATTTGCCCCCTTGGGAGGTTCATAAGATTTATGATACCAAATCTTGCAAGTGGAACTAGTTTCCGGTATGGATAATAATGTTGAAGCGTTCCTTAACCAAGGACAAAATATATTAATTAATGGAAAGCTATTTCAGTGGCTTGAATTAATTAATGGGCTAGATAATCTTAAACACGGGAAATAATAATCTGGAGCCATATTGACTATAATATGGGTTAAGATGGATAGTGCAATATTAATTATGTAGTGGGATTAATTAATATTTATGGGCTTGAATTATATTGTGGCTCAATATTAGATATTCAAGATCCATTAGAAGGTCCAATCTTAATTCTCCTAAAGGCCCCCTGAGTAGCCCAACATATAGTCCAATAACTGAAAAGATGATTAAAATAAAATAAATATTGTTGCTTATATTTCCTCTAATTTTTCGAAAATTATGGATAAAAGAGGGAGAAAGATTTTCTTTGAATTTTGTTATGGAATGAAGATATGTATTCTTGGAATACAAGATTATCTCATTAAATTCAAGAAATCTCCCACTTGGTTATCTATATAGTAAATTTTGAAATTTTGAAAATATAGTGGGCAAGAAAGATTTTCTTGATTTTCTTGAAAATATATTATGGAAGATATGTATTTCTTGAAATACAAGGATATCTCATAAATTCAAGAAGATCCAAATCTTGGATTCTTGCATCATCAAATTTTCGAAAATAATGCAATAAAATGGAGGAGATGGAATTTTGTGGAATATTTTAATTATGGGAAAAAGAATATATGGGATATATTCAAGATTTCTTGGTGACCAAGAAAAGTCTTTTCCCACATTGAAAATTCATTAAAATTTCGTTCACCCTCCCTCTTATAAATAGGGGATGATTAGTTCATTCCCAAGTACAATTCCATGTGCTGGAAATATTAACAAATCCACATAAGTGGTGCAACAAAGTTTATTTTTTCCTTTTGTTAATTGTTCGCGAGTATCCTTTCACCGGATTGTCGAGCAAGGGCTAAGGGAATACTTGGGAAGTCCTTTTGGTTAGTCCGTCCGACCAAAGCCACTGCCATCCCGAGAGGTACGTTCACGTAAACCCGTAGATTCCGCATGCGTAGGTTTTACGTGGCTTTTTATATGCATGATATGTTGTTGCAATTATTATTTGAATTAATATAGGATTAATTCATGCTAGTAATAATTAATGAATTAAATTTGTATTTAAATATTCACCCGAATAGATCGTGTAACTCATTCCCCAACAAGCGGTATCGAGCCCTTTGTTTAAGACTCAATTTTTTAAATTGTAATTTAATTCGTGGACATTAAATTTGAAATTGGATAGTAGAATGTTAGATCTGTTTTTTGCGGTATCCAATTGTCATGGATTTTAATGTTTTATTTTGCATGCATATAAACCGTGGTTTTTAATTCGATTCGTTCGGATTTGTTTTTCCTCGTGAGAAAATCCACGATTAGACTAGGATTTGTTTGATTTGATCAATGTAATAGACTAGTCTAGATCTAGGTTTATTTATTTTTTGTAAATAAATTGTAACTTAGGATCGGGAACGAAGAGACGAAGAATTAAAGGACGAAATCGGTAAACAAAGCGTAGGCCTTGGTATGGCCACGCACGCACAGGGGGAGCAGGCGAGGCGGCGGCCGAGCACGCGAGGGGAATAAACACGCATTGGCAGTGATGCCGCGCTCCAAAGCCGGAGCGGGCCGATGTGGGCGCTGCTGACGGGCGAAGACACGCCGAGACGCTGGCGCTACGCCGAGGACGCGGGCGAAAGGTGGGAGGCGGGCGAGCGGATGCAGATGGATGCGCCGGATCATCGCCGAGATCTGCCGGCATGATTTGCCGGCTTGAGGCCGACACCAACGGGCGTGTCGGGGTGGTGCCGAGGTCGCTTAAGGCCGCCCGAGCCAAGTGGCGGCCAGATCTGGCGTGTATCCGGCTGTTGCCATGGCGTATGTTCGAGGCAGTATTTTTTCGAGATGAACGAAGTGGGAGAAATTCGAGGCGTGTTTCTTCAAGATCAAGCCAAGAAAAAATCAAACCATGACAATTGGATAATTTGTGCCCAATATGTTTATTTTTACTTTTTGCATGATTTATTTGTCTTTATCTTATGCTTTATTTAATTGTTTAAATGTGTTTTGCATGAGGGTTGCCAAATTGAAAAATCTCAATTTCAAAATTACTAAGTATGTTTAAATAATTAATTGACAATTTTATTAGGATAATAAAATTGAATTAATTTTTGACCTCCATGATTTATTTATTTGTGAATTCTTTTGGAGAAATTCCCCAAGCGGGGACGGTCAAAAGATAGGTTTCACATGAATGAATTCCAAACGGATGATTGTGGGTTATTACTAGTGGCGGCGATGACCCTCCCAACGAGGCTCGATCAAAACAAAATAGTAATCATGTATTTAATCATGGTTATTACTTAGGTATAAAATTGATGCATATACTTCTCAAAGTCCCCTGTCAATTTTATATTGGTCAAGTGGGAGCCAACTATTAATCTGGATATTAAGGGTTTATAATCGTTCTTGTTTGTAACCCGCTTGAATGTGTTTAAATAATGACCCACCCAACGCGTGGCTTATTTAAACTGTTTTTGAGATGTTGGGCGATGCATGTTCATATTTTTTTTGAGATTTTAATATGATGCATGTGATCAAACCTTGTGATATATTTGTGCTTATGCATATTATTGTTTATTTCGGTTCATCATGTCGCAACCTTTTAATCCTTTGTTCAATTTCTTTGAAAAGACAATTTGCTCCTTTGGAGAAAATTTTGTTGATTGGAATCGAAAACTCACTTTATTGTCCTCCATTGCACAAAGCCATGGCGGGTTTCGACCACAACTAAACCGGATAAACCATCGGATGAGTCCACTAAAAGCGGTTAAGAAAGAATATCTTTGTTGGGCGGCGGTCTAACGAAATGGCTAAGTGTACCATCTTGGCTTCTATGTCGGATGTGTTGCAACACCAACACGAAGCGTTGAGACATTGCGGAAATCATGACTAGTCTTAAAGCGATGTTTCAACATCGTAAGCCGTGTGGCTCGTCGGATCACCATGAGGACTTGCTCTCTATGAAAATGGTGGAGGAAAGCCCGTAAGGGAGCACATTCTCCGGATGATGGCTCACCTTAATAAACTTGAGGTACTTGGTATTTGAATACGATATCGAGACCCAAATCGATTTCGTGCTCCATTCTCTGCCGAAAAGCTTGAACAATTCGGGTTGAACTACGGATGAATAATCGAAGTTCTCGATGCGATCTGTTGCAAGCTTTAGTCTCGGCGATAGGCGATATTTGGGCGAGAAAAGCCAAGCCTTGGTGGCAAACGGACCTTCTTCTTCTTCTAGACCAAGGGGTGGTAAGAACAAGAAAGGAACACGGGCCACAAGCAAGTGAACTCAAGTGTTGCCAATGGCAAAGATAAGGTGAAGAAGGGTGGTGGAGTGAACAAGCCGACTAAGGGGAAGTGCTTCAAGCTGCGGTGAGAAGGACATTGGAGGTCGATCTGTTCCGGACCTAAGAGGGATGGAAAGAAAGGTAATTCTCACGCACTAGTTGTTGAAACTTGTTTAGCGGCGTATGCCTCCCATTTTGTGGGTGGTGGATACGGGATCCACTAATCATGTTTGTTTCACATTTACAGGGGTTCAAGCGGACCCAACAACTTAGTGGGAGTGAGGTCCTCATCACCTTTGGCGATCTTCGAGAGTGGCGGTGAAGCGATGGGAGAAGTGCACTGTCTTATGAAAGGCGGTGTTTTAATTTTTGAGATATTCTTTACGTTCGGATTTTTAGAAAAGAATTCATTTTAGGTTTCTAAACTTTTTATGATGGATATTTTGGTTACTTTTTAATAAAGTTGTTACCAATTTTATTTTTGATAAATTTATCTGTCATGGAACGTTGTTGAATGATCTCTATACAATTAACTGTGCACACCACTCACGAAATGTATCCTATAACACATCAACTGTTTCCGAGAAAAGAAAGCGTTCATCAGACGTGAACGAGACACTTCTTTAGCATCTATATATTGGGTCATATAAATCCAAAGAGGATCCAAAGGTTGGTAAGAGATGGTTCACTAGGGCTTCTCCAAGTTGAACAAAATTCCAACCTGCGAATCATGTTTGGAGGGTGATATGACCAAGATGGCATTTGGAGCCAAGGGGAATGGGGCTAAAGAAGTGTTAGAGATCGTTCACATAGATGTACGTAGTTCAATGTTAAAGCAAGAGGAGGTTATGAGTGATTTTATTGATGATTACTCAAGGTACATTTTCCTTTTGAAGCATGAATCTGAGACCTTTGAGAAATTCTAAAGAATTTAAGGCTCAAGCAGAGAATCATATGGAAAAACGTATCAAGTCTCTACGATCGGTCGTGGAGGCGAATACCTCGGCGATGAGTTTTTGAACTACTTATCGATGAAGGATTGTATCGACTCGCGCATCCTAACCCCTCAACAAAATGGGGATTGCAGAGCGAAGCAACATAATTCTTTTGGAAATGGTTAGATCAATGATGAGTTATACGGATCTTCCCGAGTCGTTCTGGGGTCATGCCTTGGAAAACATCGACTTACATTCTGAACTTGGTGCTATCAAATCGGTTCCCGTAACCCCAAAAAGAAATGTGGACAAGGCGAAGTCTAGTATGAGACACATGAGAACTTTGGGGTATCCGGCCTACGTGTTGGACAAGGAAACCGGTAATTTGGATCCTCGATTAGAATTAAGGCTGTTTTGTAGGATACCCCGAGGGAACAAAAGGGTGAATGTTCTATAGTTCCGAAGATCAAAAGGTGGACATCCGCACCCACTTTAGATTTTGGAAGAAAACTATAGAACCAAAGAAAACCGAAGTGAGATTACCTTAAATGAGCTTAGAGGGCAAACCTCGATTGTCGATTGTCTTTAGATGATATACCAAACGATACGTTTTTCTGGCCAGACCTCGTTATAGTGGGAGGGTTGTTAGGCGACCCCAAGAGATTCATGGGAATAGGAGAGTCCTCGGACTTGATTCCCGGAATCAGACCAATGGACATATGACGAGGCACTCCAAGATAAGGATGCAGTTTCTTGGCAAACAACAATGAAAGCCGAAGTGGGTTCTATGTTTCATAATAGAGTGTGGGAGCTAGTCGAACCACTTAATGGGGTCAAACCCATTAGATGCAAGTGGGTATATAAGAGGAAAAGATGATCGGACGGGAAGGTTGAAACCTTTAAAGCAAGACTAATGGCGAAAGGTTATACTCAGAAAGAAAGGGATCGATTATGAGGAAAAAAAATTCGTCCGTAGCCATACTTAAGTCCATCCGTATTCTCTTATCGATTCTTGCAAGACGCCGACCTTGAAATCGGCAAATAGATGTCAAGGCGACTTTTCCTTAACGGAAGTCTTGATAAAGAGATCTATGTGCAACAACACCAAGGTTTCATTGAAACAGGCCAAGAACACCTAGTTTGAAAGCTCAAGAGGTCCATTTACGGACTCAAACAGGCATCCAGAGCTTGGAACCAATGTTTTGATCATGTTATAAAGTCTTATGGGTTTGATCAAAACAAGTTTGAAAGTTGTGTGTATAAAAAGCGTGTCGGAACTGCATTGGTATTCTTAGTACTATACGTAGATGACATTGTGATCATCGGGAACGATGTGAAGGTGTGGTCAGACGTAAGGGCATGGCGTTTCAAAATAGTTTGATATGAAAGACTTAGGGAAAGCCGGACACATCCTTGGGATCAAGATTACTCGAGATCGCAAGAAAAGGATGATCGGGTTATCGCAAGTATTCATACATTGACACTGGTTTTAAAACGATTCAACATGCAAGATTCCAAGAGAGGATTCGTACCTTTCAGACTTGGAATCCATCTATCCAAGAAAATGTCCCCTAAGACTTAAAAAAAAGGAGATAGATGACATGAAAGGCATTCCTTGTGCTTTGGTAGAGGAAACCTTATGTATGCAATGTTGTGTACGAGACCCAGGATATATGCTTTTGCAGTAGGCATGGTAGCAAGATATCGAGTAACCGTGGAAAGCGAATTGGATGACAGTTAAAAACATTCTGAAGTATCTGAAAAGAACTCGGGATAGAATGTTGATTTTTCAGTCAGATACTCCAATCCCCATCGGCTACATGGACTCGGATTTCCAATCAGATTTAGATTCCAGAGATTATCTGCCTCAGTTAGTGTGTTTCCATTTGGGAAGTGTAGCCATCAAATGGACGAGTGTGAAGCATAAATGCATCACTGACTCAACCATGGCACTTTCGGGTAAGTAGGCGCTTATGAAGGCGGTGAAAAAAGAACCGATTGGGCTCTAGATCTTCTTAGTGGACTTGGATGGTGTTTCAATTTGTCTAGCAATATCTCGCTAGGGGCGATTTGCAAGTTCAAGAGAACCAAGAGTCCACGAGTCAAACAAACACATTAAAGGAAAGACATCTTTATCGAGAAATCGTTAGAGAGAGATATAGATGTGGCAAAGATAGCGTCGAGGACATCTAGCGAGATCCATTCAAAGTCGCCTCTGAATACATTCGAGAGACATGTGAGTGGAATGGGTGTCAAGACATTACTAATCTGCTTTGAGTATAAGTGGGAGAAATTATTAGGTTTGTGTAGGTGACATTAGATGTCACGGACTACTCGAGGCGTGTTGTAGTATACTTAAAAGCGGACTTTGAGTATAAGTGGGAGATTGTTGGGATTATCTTGAAAAGTATGCTTTTACTTTGTATAATCAAACCGAATTTTCGGACTTATTTTTGAAATAAATTGTTTATCGATGCTTTAAATATGATTGAATGTTATATATATTTCTTGCATAACTGTTCAATAATTAAAGACGTGTTACATTTGTAGTTAATTTAGTGATACCGGATCACGAGAAGATTAAATTAACAGTCCCTTGTAACTAAAAAGTACGCCATTCACGACCGGATGGAAATGAACAACCATCGCGAAAGGTTGAGGTGTAAGGCTCAGATTGGTTTGTCTTGACCAAGAGATTACACTAGTGCATGGTGATCGATGTTGAATAGGACCTCTGAGGAGGATAAGTTCTTGAATGAACAAGGAAGAATTAGACCTCGGTGGTTCGTTGTTTCTTAACCTTCGTTCCTTAAATAGGATCACGTGGGATCGGTAACTATTGCTTTGACTTATCATGGGTAGCGAATCAGAGTGAGATTCAATTTTTTATCTTGGGCAATATTATTGGTCACATGTGATTGCTAAGATTTAATCTGAAGAATTGTGTGCAAGCACGCTTGCTTGATTTGCCCCTTGGGAGGTTCATAAGTTTTATCATACCAAATCTTGCAAGTGGAATTAGTTTAGGTATGGATAATAATGTTGAACCGTTCTCGACCAAGGACAAAAGATATTAATTAACGGAAAGTTATTTTGGTGGCTTGAATTAATTAATGGGCTAGATAATCTTAAACACGAGGAAATAATGACCAGGGAGCCATATTGACTGTAATATGGGTTAAGATGGATAGTGCAATATTAATTATGTAGTGGGATTAATTAATATTTATGGGCTTGAATTATATTGTGGCTCAATATTATATATTTAAGATCCATTAGAAGGTCCAATCTTAATTCTCCTAAAGGCCCCCTGAGTAGCCCAACATATAGTCCAATAACTAAAAAGGTGATTAAAATAAAATAAATATTGTTGCTTATATTTCCTCTAATTTTTCGAAAATTATGGATAAAAAGAGGAGAAAAGATTTTCTTTGAATTTTGTTATGGAATGAAGATATGTATTCTTGGAATACAAGATTATCTCATTAAATTCAAGAAATCTCCCACTTGGTTATCTATATAGTAAATTCGAAATTTTGAAAATATAGTGGGTAAGAAAGATTTTCTTGATTTTCTTGAAACGATATTATGGAAGATATGTATTTCTTGAAATACAAGGATATCTCATAAATTCAAGAAGATCCAAATCTTGGATTCTTGCATCATCAAATTTTCGAAAATAATGCCATAAAATAGAGGAGGTGGAATTTTTTGTGGAATATTTTAATTATGGGGAAAAAAAGAATATATGGGATATATTCAAGATTTCTTGGTGACCAAGAAAAGTCTTTTCCCACATTGAAAATTCACTAAAATTTCGTTCACCCTCCCTCTTATAAATGGGGATGATTAGTTCATTCCCAAGTACAATTCCATGTCGTTGGAAATATTAGCAAATCCACATAAGTGGTGCAACAAAGTTTATTTTTTTTCCTTTTGTTAATTGTTTGAGTATCCTTCCACCGGATTGTCGAGCAAGGGCTAAGGGAATACTTGGGAAGTCCTTTTGGTTAGTCCGTCCGACCAAAAGCCCTTTGCCATCCCGAGAAATGCGTTCACGTAAACCCGTAGATTCGCGTCGTAGGTTTTACGTGGCTTTTTATATGCATGATATGTTGTTGCAATTATTATTTGAATTAATATATGATTAATTCATGCTAGTAATAATTAATGAATTAAATTTGTATTTAAATATTCACCCCGAATAGATCTGTGTAACTCATTCCCCAACAGAAAATTGGTTTTTCGAAAAAATATCAGCTTCGATAAAATATCAAATATTTTGAAACGTCGACAGATTGTGCATTTTCGAAAAACGTCAATTGTGAGTGTACAATTCCATGTGCTGGAAAAATTAGTAAATCCACAAAGGTGGTGCAACAAATTTTTTTATTTTTCCTTTTGTTAATTGTTCACGAGCTTCCTTCCACCGGATTGACGAGCAAGGACTAGGAATACTTGGGAAGGCTTTTTGGTGTATTTTTATCAACGAGACCATTGCCACTCCAAGAGGTTAGTTCACGTAAACCCGTAGCAATTCGCGTCGTAGGATTTATGTGAACTGTTTTATATGCATGATTTGTTGTTGAATTATTATTTGAATTAATATAGGATTAATTCATGCTAGTAATAATTGTTATAATTAAATTTGTACTTAAATATTCATCCCGAATAGATCCGTGCAATTAATTCCCCAACAACTGGTATCAGAGCCTCGGTTTCGGGCTCTGAATTTTAAATTGTAATTTAATTCATTTTTATTAAATTTGAAATTGGATAGTAGAATTGCTAGATCTTTTTTGCAGGTATATAATTGTCAAGGAATTTAATGTGTTTATTTATGCATGCATATAAATTGTGGTTTTTAATTCGATTAGATTCGAATTCGTTTTTTTGCCTCGTGAGAAAAATCCACGAGTAGATTAGAATTTGTTTGATTTGATCAATGTAATAGACTAGTCTAGATCTAGGTTTATTTATTTTTGTAAATAAATTGTAAGGATCTAAAAGCGGAGGTGGAGCCAACGAATTAAAAAGCGGGATCCGAACCCAGGGCAAGGCGTGCGGTGTCACTTTAAACGTCTTAAGGAGGGAAGGCGACGCAGACGCCGGCAGATTGGGCAATTTGGGCGAGGGCGAGGGCGGGGGCCGAAGGCAAGCGGCGGATCCTGGTGTATGACGCGGATATGTGGGGCAAGCGACATTGTCGAGGGCACGCGGGCGACGCAGTGTGACGCTGGCGGTGGCGCTGGATGATGTGGGGGCGAGGCGGAGCGCGGGTGGATCGGCATGGCGGCGCGCAACGCATGTGCGACGCCGCCGAGATCCGCCAAAAGTCGCCGAAGGGACGTGCACCGCACGGGTGACGGGGCCGGCATTTCAAATCGTGCGGCACGGACGCCACTCTACACACGGGGGTGCTAGGCGGGCACTCCGACCATGGTGATGTCGATGACATGGCTTGACAAGGCATTTTTTAAGACGGTCAAGTGGGGAGCTTTTCGAGACGAACGATGAAGGCTATGAAGACGATTTCTCAAGATCAAGACATGACAAAAATTAACCATGACAATTGGATAAATGTGCCCAATATGTTTAATTTTTTTGTTTTGATGTTTATGCATTATTTTATGCTCATTTAAATTGTGTTTAAATTTGCGATGCATGAGAAAATGTTTTGAAAAATCTCACTTTCGAAAATTACTAAGTATGCTTAAATAATTAATTGATAATTTTATTCCGGATAATAAAATTGAATTAATTTTGACCTCCATGATTTATTTATTTGTGAATTCTTTTGGAGAAATTCCCCCCACGGGACGGTCAAAAGATAGCTTTCACATGAATAAATTCCAAATGGATGATTGTGGATTATTACTAGTGACGACGATGACCCTCCCCACGAGGCTCGTTCAAAGCGAAATAATAATTCTGTATTTAATCATGGTTATTACTTAGGTATAAAATTAATATGCATATACTTCCCCGAAGTCCCTGTCAATTTTATATTGGTCAAGTGGGAGCCAACTATTAATCTGGATATTAAAGGTTTGAAACTGTTCTTGTTTATAACCTGCTTGAATGTGTTTAAATAATGACCCACCCCACGTGGCTTATTTAAACTGTTTTGAGATGTTGGCTGATGCATATTCATATTTTTTTTAGATTTTAATATGAAACGTGTGATCAAACCTTGTGATATATATGTGCTTATGCATATAGTTATTTATTTCAGTTCAGCATGTCGTAACCTTTTAATCCACTGTTATTATACTTAAAGTCAATAGAATAAGTATGGAAACTATATTGATTGGAAACGGAAAATTATAATTGTCCTAACTGCACAAAAGTACAAGTGGATTCTTGACACACCAAAATCAGATGAGCCAACTGACGAGTCAAAAATGCGAGACTCGTCGGATCACCTTGCGAGAGATGTCGTCGCTGAAATTGGTGGAGGGCAAACCCGTAAGGGATTACGTCCTCAAAATTGATGGTCCATCTGAACAAACTTGAAGTTCTGAGTACAGATTATAATCTGGAGACTCAGATGAATTTGGTACTTCACTCTCTGCCCAAAAAGTTTTTGAGCATTTTGGCATCGCTAGCTGATTTGTTGCAAGATTTTGGTCTCGGCAGAGATGTTGATGAGGCACCAAACTCAAGCTTTGACGGCAACTGGTCCGTCTTCATTTTCTAGGCTAAGGGATGTCAAGAAGAAGAAGGTGACCAAAAGGCCATAAGCAATCAGACTCAACTGTTGCCATGGGAAATGGTAAGATGAGGAATGCTTGTGGTGTCAAGGAAAATCCAAAGAGGAAGTGCTTAAGCTACGGTGAAAGAGGACAATGGAGGTTTGCCTATTCTAACCCCAAAAGGGATGGAAAGAAAGGTAATTCTCACGCGCTAGTTGTTGAAACTTGTTTAGCGGCGTATACTTCTCATTCGTGGGTAGTTGATACGGGATCCACTAATCATGTTTGCTTCACGGGTTCAAACTGATTTGACAACTTAGTGGCAGTGAGATCCTCATCACACTGGGCGATGCTACGAGAGTGGCAGCTGAAGCAGTGGGAGAAGTGCACCTGTCTTTTGAAGACAGAGTTTTAATTTTAAGAGATGTTCTTTATGTTCCCAGTTTTAGAAAGAATTCACTTTCAGTTTCTAAAATTCTGTTAATGGATACTTAGTTTCTTATAATAAAAATGACATCATTTCTTGAAATGATGAGTGTATCTGTTATGGGACATTGATGGAAAATCTCTATAAAATTAACTGTGCACACCACTCACGAAATGCATCCTATAACACATCAACTGTTTTCGATAAAAGGAAACGTGAACGAGACACTTCTATGGCATCTAAGATTGGGACATATTAATCCAAAGAGGATCCAAAGGTTGGTAGAAGACGGTTCACTGGAGTCTCTCCAAGTTGAACCAATTCCAACCTGCGAATCATGTTTGGAGGGTAAAATGACCAAGAGGGCATTCAGAGCCAAGGGGAATAGAGCCAAAGAAGTGTTAGAAATCGTTCACACAGACGCATGTGGTCCAATGTCAACCAAAGCAAGAGGAGGTTATGAGTATTTCGTCACTTTTATTGATGACTACTCAAGGTACGGTTATATTTTCCTTATGAAGCATAAATCTGAGACCTTTGAGAAATTCAAAGAATTTAAGGCTCAAGCAGAGAATCGTAGGGAAAAACGTATCAAGTCTCTACGATTCGATCCTGGAGGCAAGTACCTCAGCGATGAGTTTTTGAACTACTTGTCTGATGAAGGGATTGCATCCCAGCTAACTGCACCCGGAACCCCTCTACAAAACGGGGTTGCAGAGCGAAGAAACTGAACTCTTTTGGAAATGGTTAGATCTATGATGAGTTATGCAGATCTTCCCAAGTCGTTCTGAGGTCATGCCTTGGAAACAGTGGCTTAAATTCTGAACTTGGTGCTATCCAAATCGGTTCCCAAAACTCCCAAGAATTGTGGACCGGGTTCAAGCCCAGTTTGAGACACATGAAAATTTGGGGGTGTCCGGCCTACGTGTTGGACAAGGAAGCCGGAAAATTGGATCCTCGATCAGAATTAAGGTTATTTGTAGGATACCCCGAGGGAACAAAAGGGTGTATGTTCTATGGTCCCGAAGATCAAAAGGTGGTAATAAGCACCCACTTTAGATTTTTGGAAGAAGACTACATGAACAAAAGAAGACCCAGAAGTGAGATTACCTTAAATGAGCTAAGAGGGCTAACCTCATTGCCAACTGTACAAGTTGACATACCAAACGACACACTTTCACAACCGGAACCTCGTCGTAGTGGGAGAGTTGCGAGACAGCCCGAGAGATTCATGGGGATAGGAGAGTCCTCGGACTTGATTCCCGGACAAGATGAATCAGAACCATGGACATATGACGAGGCAATCCAAGACAAGGATGCGATTTCTTGGCAAACAGCAATGAAAGCCGAAATGGGTTCTATGGATCATAACAGAGTGTGGGAGCTAGTCAAACCACTTAATGGGGTCAAACCCATTGGTTGCAAGTGGGTGTACAAGAGAAAAAGAAGACCGGACGGGAAGGTGGAAACCTTCAAGGCAAGGCTTGTGGCGAAAGGTTATACTTAGAAAGAAGTGATCGACTATGAGGAAACCTTTTCGCCTGTAGCAATGCTCAAGTCCATTTGAATTCTCTTGTCGATTGTTGCGCTTCTCGACTTTGAAATCTGGCAAATGGATGTCAAGACGGCTTTCCTTAACGGAAGTCTTGATGAAGAGATCTATATGCAACAACCCCAAGGCTTCATTGAAAAAGGCCAAGAACACCTAGTTTGTAAGCTCAAGAAGTCCATTTACGGACTCAAACAAGCATCCAGAGCTTGGAACCAATGTTTTGATCATGTTATAAAGTCTTATGGGTTTGATCAAAACGAGTTCGAAAGTTGTGTGTACAAAAAGCGTGTCGGAACTGCATTGGTATACTTAGTACTATACATAGACGAAATTCTGATCATCGGGAATGATGTAAAGGTGTTATCAGACGTAAGGGCATGACTTTCAAAACAGTTTGATATGAAGGACTTGGGGGAAGCCGGGCACATCCTTGGGATCAAGATCACTCGAGATCACAAGAAAATGATGATAGGCTTATCGCAAGCTTCATACATAGACACTGTCTTGAAGCGATTCAGCATGCAGGATTCCAAGAAAGGCTTTGTACCTTTCAGACATGGAATCCATCTATCCAAGAAAATGTGCTCTAAGACACAAAAGGAGATAGATGACATGAAAGACATTCCTTATGCTTCGGCTGTCGGAAGCCTTATGTATGCAATGTTGCGCACGAGACTGGATATCTGCTTTGCCGTTGGCATGGTGGCAAGATATCAAAGTAACCCGGGGAAAGAATATTGGACGGCAGTTAAAAACATTCTGAAGAATCTGAAAAGAACTCGAGATAGAATGTTGGTTTATCAGTCAGATAGTCTAATCCCCATCGGCTACACGGACTCGGATTTCCAATCAGACTTAGATTCCAGAAAATCTACCTCCGGTAGTGTGTTTTGCGTGGGGGAGGAGCCATGACATGGAGAAGCGTTAAGCAGAAATGCATCGCAGATTCTACCATGGAAGCCGAATATGTAGCTGCTTACGAGGCAGCGAAAGAAGCGGTTTGGCTCAAGAACTTCCTAGTGGACTTGGATGTAGTTCCGAATTTACCCAGCACAATCACTGTTTATTGTGACAATGCCGGAGCAGTTGCAAATTCAAGGGAACCAAGAGCCCACAAGGCCAGCAAACACATTGAAAGGAAATATCATCTTATACGAGAAATGGTTAAGAGAGGAGATATAGAGGTGGCAAAGATCGCGTCAGAAGACAACCTAGCAGATCCATTCACAAAGGGTCTGCCTCAGAATACATTCGAGAGACATGTGGAAGGAATGGGTGTCAAGACCGTTGCCAATCTGCTTTGAGTATAAGTGGGAGACATTATTAGGTTCGTGTAGGTGACATTAGATGTCACGCATTAGGAACTACACGAGACATGTTGTAGTATACTTAAAAGCAGCCTTTGAGTATAAGTGGGAGATTGTTGGGATTATAGTGGAAAGTATGCTTTTACTTTGTATAATCAAAACTGAATTTCAGACTTATTTACTGAAATAAATTGTTTATCACTGATGCTTTAAATATCATCGAATGTTACATATATTTACTGCATAACTGTTCAATAAATAGTACGCGTTACATTGTAGTTAATTTAGTGATACCAGATCACAGAAGATTAAATTAACAGTCCCTTGTAACTAAAAGTACAACATTCACGACCTAGATGGAAATGAACAATCCATCGTGAAAGGTTGAAGTGTAAGGCTCAGATTGGTTTGTCTTGACCAAGAGATTACACTAGTGCATGGTGATCGATGCTTTGAAGAGGACCTCTGAAGGACAAATTCTTGAATCGAACAAGGAAGAATTAGACCTCAGTGGTTCGTTATTTCTTAATCTTCGTTCCTTAAATAGGATCGCGTGTGGTTAGTAATTATTGCTTTGACTTATTACTGGTAGAGAATCAACGAGATTCAATACTTTATATCTTGGGCAATATTATTGGTCACATGCGATTGCTAAGATTTATCTGAACAATAGTGTGCAAGTACTTTGTTCGATTTGCCCCTTGGGAGGTTCATAAGATTTATCATACCAAATCTTGCAAGTGGAACTAGTTTCGGTATGGATAATAATGTTGAACCGTTCTTAACCAAGGACAAAAGATATTAATTAATGAAAAGCTATTTTGGTGACTTGAATTAATTAATGGGCTAGATAATCTTAAACACGGGAAATAATAACAAGGGAGCCATATTGGTATGTAATATGGGTTAAGATGGATAGTGCAATATTAATTATGTAGTGGGATTAATTAATATTTATGGGCTTGAATAATATTGTGGCTCAATATTGATAATTCAAGGTCCATTGGAAGGTCCAATCTTAATTCTCCTAAAGGCCCCCAAGTAGCCCAACATAAAGTTCAATAACTGAAAAATGTGTTTAAAAATAAAATAAATTCTTGTTGCTATTTTTCCTAAGAATTTCAAAAATAATGAATAAAATGGGAGAAAGATTTTCTTTGAATTTTGTTATGGAATGAAGATATGTATTCTTGGAATATAAGATTATCTCATTAAATTCAAGAAATCTCCCACTTGGTTATTTACTATGAAATTTCGAAAATTTTGAATAATTAAGGGAAAGAAAGATTTTCTTGAAAAGATATTATGGAATATATGTATTCTTGCAATACAGGTATATCTCATAAATTCAAGAAGATCCAAATCTTGGAATCTTGATCCTTATATTTTTTGAAATACACCATAACAAGAGGAGTTGGGATTTTTATGGAATATTTTAATTATGGAGAAAAGAATATATGAGATATATTCAAGATTTCTTGGAGATCGAGAAAAAGATTTTCTTCTTCTTATTCCATGCAAAAATTTCGAGCACCCCCCCAGTATAAATAGGGGATGAATGTTTCATCTCCAGGTGAACACGAAAATTGATTTTTCGAAAAAATATCAGCGTCGATAAAATATCAAATATTTTGAAACGTCGACAGATTGTGTATTTTCGAAAAACGTCAATTGTGAGTGTACAATTCCATGTGCTGGAAAAATTAGTAAATCCACAAAGGTGGTGCAACAAATTTTTTTATTTTTCCTTTTGTTAATTGTTCGCGAGCTTACTTCCACCGGATTGACGAGCAATGACTAGGGAATACTTGGAAAGCTTTTTGGTGTGTTTTTATCGACGAGACCATTGCAACTCCAAGAGGTTAGTTCACGTAAACCCGTAGCAATTCCGCATGCGTAGGATTTATGTGAACTGTTTATATGCATGATTTGTTGTTGAATTATTATTTGAATTAATATAGGATTAATTCATGCTAGTAATAATTGTTAGAATTAAATTTGTATTTAAATATTCATCCCGAATAGATCCGTGCATTTAATTCCCCAACATAAACGATTCGAGTCCATTAAAGAATTCTGGAGATATATTTCATTAATCGAACTAGGACCATACATCCAATGTAAACGGATGGAATAATCCATATCAACTATCTGTTTAAAATATTTATGAATTAATTAGTATTCAAAAACCTAATTAATAATTAATATTTCCTAAAAAATTCGGCAGGGTACCGTCTTATTTTATTGTATTCCCAAATTAATCAAGATCTTACGTGCATCCATTTTCGACTTAATCAATTAAAATTAATCAAGTCGGAACGCACATGTTCTACAATAAGCAATAACCAACATTCGTCAACATCAATCCCTCCACTCCAACACAATTAATATATTAAATAATATTAAATAATTAAACAACTAATTAATATTATATACACACAAATAAGATAAATTAAACTAAAACTAAATTAAGATAAACAATAATAATATACACATATATATTAGCTAGAAATTATGCTAAATATTACTAAATATGCAACTATCAAGTAAAATTAAGCAAAAATATACACTACAATAATATTACACTAAACAACTACACAATTAAACTAAAATATACTTAATTAAAATATAAAATTATCAATTATCAATCAAATTTAAAATATTACACTAAACAACTACACAATTATCAACCAAATTTAAAATATTACACTAAACAACTACACAATTATCAACAAAATTTAATTAAGCTAAATTAAATTTAAATTTAACCTAATACAACTAATACTAGCTAGATACATAAACAAATAATACGTACTAATTAAATTAATACACAATATACTAATACTAAATGATTAATAACTAATACTTACCTCTCCAAAGCTTTCGTCTAGCTCCACTCAATCTCCTCTCCTCTAGCTCCTCTAAAACAATTAAATACTAAACAATATTAATTAAAACAATTATATAATACTAAAAAATTAAATAACTAAAACAACTAATACAATATTAAAATAATTAAACTAACAATTAAAATAAAAAAACTTACCTGAGCTCTCCAAATCTCACGAACAAACTCTCCCTGCCGCCTCCTCTCCAAATCTGACGAACAAAATGGGAAAATGGGAGTTGGGGATATATGTAACAAGCCGAGGGCATTTAAGAGGGTAGTTGCCCTCGGGATCGCACCTCAAGCAGTGGTGTCACAGGTGTCAGAATTTCAAATTTACCGAGGGCGGTCAACACTCGTCAGAGCCCTCGGCAAATTTTGGAAGAGCTTTACCGAGGGCGTGTGCCCTCGTTGACTTTTGCGAAGGTTTTATCGAGGGCAGCCGGCCCTCGTTGAGTGTGCCGAGGGTTCTTCCCTCGTGAATGCCCTCATTAAACTGATCCCTCGGTAAAACCCTTGTTAAATACTGAGGGTTCCTTTCCCCTCTCCAATCCCCCTCGTTAAATTGATATTTTTTTGTAGAGCTCCATTTCTTTTAAAAAGTCAACAAAACACCAAAAATTAATTTTTTTTTCTTAAAATGTATGCACAAGTGAGGGTGCAAAATAGTGGGGGATGGAGGGAGTATATTATATGAATACAGAAAAAAAAATTAAAATTTTATGGGGGCACGTGCCCCATCAATGGGACGCGTGCATCCGTCTCTGCTATTAATTAATAAAACATAAAACTAGAAAAAATACAAATTCACCCCGGAGCGAATCTGATTAAATAACAACGTCCTTATAAAATTTGGTGGATACATATGATTTTTAGGATTCAGGCCGGTTTTTTTTAATTCAGTTGTAAAAATAATTTTTTTAGACTAATCATTTTTTACGATTCATGGCCGACTCTCGGTTCAACTGCAGAATGGGATGATCTTCTTCTTGTTTCGGCCCTTATTTTCCCAATCATCATTGTTTATTGCTTTATAATATCTTTAATTGTTTCTTTATTAGTCAAATACCTAAGTCACACTAAATAAATAAATAAATTATAATTTTAATAGTTATTATTTGAATTTGATTTTAATTTAACAGTAGTTGTCAAAATAATTTTCATACTTGTATACAATTACTCACTCAGAAGTATTGAATTCATATGATTTTCACTCGTATGTGCTCTTGTATACCACTATTCACTCTCTGAAGTATTGAATTCATATGATTTTCTAATTCACATGTTATGCATCATCATTCACTAAATTTAAAGAAACAATAATTTTTTTACGAAACTGTTAAAATTATTTCCGCATTCATATGATATATGCAGGGACATAATTTTTTTTTTATGTTGTGTGTCTTGACTAGACAAAAATTATGCTTTCGCCTCTATTTGACATAGTAAAAATTTAAAAGTAAATACGTTATTGTTCAAGAACCATTCAGATTCAAGATCGATAATTCCATTACCATTGATTACGACCCAATTAACCGGGGACATAGATCGTAAAATTTTTCAAACACATTATGTACGTAACCATAACTCAATCGCATTAATAACATAGGTTTGATGGGTGTTTATAATTATTTAAATTGCTCGATAAGTCACAACAAATTGTAAAAAAGGCATTGTTAATTTCTTCCTCGTGCTGGTAACTTTACAAGTAGATGAAATGGTGGAAGACAGTGAATACTTTTTGAAGGGAACTAGAATTGGTAATTCTCTTAACAGATGTAGAGTTTATTAATTTTCCCCATTAACTTCTTGTGAAGAAAAGTAACATTTCAAATTGGAAGAGATTCCTACCATAAAAAAAAAACTAACTACAATTGAAATTTCTGAATTAATTAATACTGGAAAATAAGCCACAAAAAAATTCTGAATTAATACGGGCGTAAATGGTGCCCGTGTAGCAGAAAGCAAGTACACGGGCACCCAACATAAAATTACCTATTTACGTGAATGCTGGGAAATGGCGATGGTGGAAATGGCAATTTTTCTTTGACTAGGGCAAGGTGACAGTGAATGCTGGAGCGGCGATTTTTTTTTTTTTTACGGCGATTTCAGTTTCACCGAGAAAGTGAGAGGGACTAGGGCAAGGTAAAAGCCCTTGCTATTTCTTTCCAATAGTGAAAATGGGAGAAATTGAGGATTTAGTGGCTTTTAATTGTTAGTAATTAATAGTTTAATTGGGACTTTCTTATTAATTTGTTGTTCAATTAGACAAGCTTGTGAATATATTTAGTTTCTTATAATTTTACCAATTTCCTCAATTTACGATAGCTTAATTTGACCTCAACTTATATATTTAGCTTAGTTTCTTTTAATTGAAATTATCACCACATGTAGTATTTTACTCTAATATTTTTTTAAGATGATTTTGTAATTTTTATCAATTTTTTTTTTTTAAAAATTTAGGGAGTATTTTGTAATTTGTCAAACTACGAGTTCTTTTGATACAATTAACAATCACAGTCAACAAAATAGTACTCAAATTAATATAAATGAGATTAGTTTTCAAAATACAGACATAAATGAGACAAGGAAATATAAATGAGTTAAGTACGTAGCATTTTATCAATCAGTTACCCCATCACTCTCACCAAAAAAGAAAAAAAAATCTTCTTCTTCCTCTATTTCTTCCTCATCTTCACCAGGATCTGCTATTTCAACGCCATCATCAGCAAGTTGAACTGATAAGTCACACTCAGTAAGGTCAACAACTGATTCATCAAATCTTGGAGGATCATCGTCTTGGTAGAAGTCTCGCTCTTGAGCTGTTTGGGAGACTGACGACACATTAATAATGTGTCTTGTGTTAGTGTTAGTGTCCTAGAGACAATCCATTGTAAGGACATAATAATCAAATAATATTCAGTGTTGGTTTAATATTATTATTTATTTAATATTAAATATATGGTGTTGCACTTATTAGAATATTATGTTTGATTGTTTGCAATTGTTCTTATCTGTGTTCCATTGAGTCACTGCTGTCATTGAGTATGTGAGAACTCAAATGCTCATGATGGATGCACAAATACCTTAGAGGTTCATGAATAAATGTGACCAATTAACCAACCAACAAAACTACTTGTTACAAATACCATCTTGTTGTTACATTTTGGTATACCCATCCGAGAAACCGTTTGATGTAGTTTCACTATATGTGTCTACGGGTGTCTCGGTTAGTGGGAGCGATGTGATACTCCTTTGACTTGAGATCAATAAGCACGACATGTGTGGAGTGATGAACTTTGACCATGACCGACGCTTGCACCCTTCCATAGGTAGATATGGCTTGTATTGGGTTCATCACGAAGTGCATGTGCGTGGTAGTTGAGCCAAGAAAATGATTCATTCCTCAAAGTGGATTTAGAGAGAATACTCATCTTCTCATCATAATTGGATTAAAGTCATTGACCAATGCATGTCAACTTGGACTTTGTGGCTAAGTGTGACATAAGTGATCAATTAGTGATTAGAGATAAATTGATTAAGTTATTTGAATAGACACTTCATCATGTTCAAGACTAATCGAGTATTCGTGAATGAAAGGAGGAGATCGCAATAGCCCATGTTTCAATTACAGGTAGTTGGACGTTTCTCGCACGTGCCTCATATATTGAGATTGTCTGATTTATTGTCTAGAGTTTAATTAAGACCGTTAGTTTGACTAATTGCTCGATATATGAGGGCCTATGAGTCACACAACAAGTAGTTCCCTTTTACGGATTATAGTTGGTTGATTAAATGTTAAATTGGATTTAATGTTTAATTTATGGAGAATTAATTAATAATTGATTAATTTGGAATTAATTATTATTAATATTTAATTAAATTTGATTTAATTAAATAGGAATTCCCAATAATAATATATGGAATATTATTGTAGGATTTAATATATATGGAAATAAATCGTAGAGATTTGACATATATGGGAATTAAATCCGTAGAGATTTTATATGTAGGAAATAAATCTAAGAGATTTATTTAAATAAAGATTAGGGATTTTATTTCCCAATCAGGTTAGCTTAAGATTTAAGATTGACATCTCCTATATATATGAGCTCTTGGGAATCCATAATACGGTTGTTTATATTTTCCCCATAAAATCTAAAGTTAGAATTTTCCTAGCAAATTCGTCTCGGGATTCAAAGCTGGCAAATCTGTGAATGGGGATTACGTGGATACCATAGTTGAGAAATCTTCCCTTGAATTACTGTAAGATTTCTTGTTATGTTTATTCGTAATCGTTTATGCAATTATATGTTCGTTGTTGGTGAACTGTTTAATTCCGCTGCGCATGTATTATGTGTTTACGTGCCTCTATATTCCAACACCTTGCACGTGTAGGACAAACCGCCCATATACCTATAAAATCAAATATGACATGATTTAGAAAAATAAAAAATAAAATTTATTTTTAAAGTACCTCTTCGATGACGATTTTGGACGGAGGATGGATAGCTGGAATAGTAAACTTGTGATGTATGTTCGGCCAAAATAAATGGCTCAATTGTCGGGAATATTTTGTTGAGATTTATATCTATTAAATTGTACCTCCGATGGTATTCGCTGCACTATCATCATACCAATCACACTTAAGTAAATAAATCCGTTGAGATGAATATCCAAAACCGTTGAAACTCATTTCGATCACTTCTTGCAACATCCCATAATAATCATTTTGATCATCTCCACCTATTGTAGCTTTCACACACACACCACTATTCATCGTCTTTCTATCACGTCCAAAATCCTTTGTATGGAATCTGAATCCATTGACTATGTAGCCCTTGTATGTATTAACAATTTCACGTGCACCTTGCACCAATACGTGCAAACTTCATGATTTTTTTCTAGTACAATTTTTCTAAACCATGGAAAAAACTCTTTAATCTGTTTCAACTGCAGTTCTTGATTGCTAATTCTCTCACCATATTGAGTATCTGCAATGTTCGTAAATTAAAACAGTTATTTATAATACCATCGATTCTCAAACAAAGTAATTAATTTTAATAAAGGTAAACATTTATTTGTTATACCTGATCCAGGGATCAAATTCTTCACAATTCATCATAATATAATAGAGAGCAGCCTTGTATTCTTGAGGTGACAAACTACGATAGGAAATTGATTTTCCCATGGGACGCCCTTTGGGAATGAAAATTTGCAATTGGTTGTCAAACTCTGGGGCCCATTGAATTTCGTTCCTCTTCAAACAGGTTATTCGTGTATCAACTTCTTTACTGAAATAATGCGAACAAAAGTTTGCAATCTCTAATACAAGGTACGTCTCACAAATGGATCCTTCAACACGTTTCTTGTTTTTCACCATTTGCTTAAGGAAAAACATTTGTCTGCATTAATGTGAGATGTATTAAGACATAATATTCATATCAAATGTATAATAACAAAGAATGGGTAGAAGTTGATACTGTTTAAATGGATACATCCAACGGTAAAATACAGGCCCTCCAACTCGTGCCTCATAAGGGAGGTGAATAGCTAGGTGCTCTATTGAATCAAAAAATGTCGGAGGGAAAATCTTCTCTAGTTTGCAAATAGTCTCGAGAATAGACCTTTCTAGCATTTCCATGTCAGCAACCCTATTTTCAGATGCACACAAGGATCGAAAAAAGTAGCTAACCTCTGCTAATGAACCCCAAATACCATCAGGTAAAAAGTCACGAAAGACGATAGGTAGGCATGCTAAAAAAAAATCGGAACCGGCGGTTCGAACCGGAACCACCGGTTTTTGAACCGCCGGTTCCACGGGTCCGCGGTTCCTATTCCTGAACCGAACCAAAACTGTAAAATACACGGTTCGGTTCCGGTTCCATCATTTCTAGAACCCATGAACGGGTCCCGATTCAATCGCCCGGTTCTGTTTTTTTTGTTTTTTTTTAATTCAATGGTTTAGATCTCCTTCAACTCAATCCAATGACTATAATAATTTGTAGTGTACTACTAGCCTTCTACTAGTTTTACTAATTTACTATTGTTGCATTTTAATATTGTTCTAATGTAGAATTATTTGATGATGTATCAATTAGACAATTATCATGTATTTATAATTATCTAATTATAAAATTATGTATTTTTAACTATTGTAATCTTCCATTTAAATTCCCATAACAATAATTTGCCATCTACATGTACATTTCTTCAAATTTTAGATCCAAAAATTAAAAAACTTAAAAAAAAAGGGGGAGGAACCGCCGGAACCGGCGGTTCGGAACCGGAACCGAAACCGCCTTGGCCACGGTTCGGTTCCGGTTCCACCCTCAAAAATTTTGGAACCGCCGGTTCGGAACGGAACCGGCGGTTCCGGAATCGTGAGCATCCCTAGCGATAGGCAACAATCTTTGCATAAACACATGACAATCATGACTCTTCATCCCAATTATTCTATTAGTGTCCAAATTGATGCACCGAGATATATTTAACACATAACCATCGGGAAATTGAAGTTCTTTCTACCATTGGCAAATTATTTTTCGTTGATCCTTGTGCAGCGTGTATGTAGCCTTTCTCTTCATGCGTCCTCCATCTGTTACAAATAATTCTTTTTTGTTCGTGCATAATTCGAGATCCATCCTACCTTTAATGTTGTCTTTTTTTTTGCCAGGATCATCAAATACCGTGGCCTTGATGTTCTCAAAAAAATTCTTCTCACAATGCATCACATCCAAATTGTGACGGATGAGAAGTGTTGACCAATAAGGAAGCTCCCAAAATCTACTTTTCTTCGTCCAATTATGTGTGTTACCAAATCCATCTGCTGGTTCATATCCTTTGCCAAACTTGTTATCTTTAATTAGCTTCACTAGCTTAAGCATTTCTGTACCGGACCTTCTCTCAGAGCATTTGTCCTTCTCTACTCGATTCTTGAAGAAATCATACTTGTTTTTTTCTGTGACGGTGGTTAGTGGGTAGAAATTGTCGATTACAATCAAACCAGCAAGGTTTTTGCCCATTTTGAAGTTGGAATGACTTGGTTTTTTCCATTCAATAGGGACACGCTAACCGTCCATGTGTGCTCCAACCCGACAAAATTCCATAAGCAGGAAAGTCACTAATTATCCATAAAACGGCTGCTCGCATTGTGAAATTTTATTTCTTGAAGCTACAATAAGTTAATGCTCCTTCGCTCCATAACATGTTCAATTCATCGATAAACGGTCGAAGCATTACATCAATATTTACCCCTGGACTTTTCGGTCCAGATATAATAAGGCAGAGAAAAATGTGTTCCTGAGTCATACACAGATCTGGTGGCAGGTTGTACGGTGTAACAAATACTGGCCAACAAGAATATGGTTTTGTAGAGGGGCCATGTGGATTGAAACCATCAGTGGATAATCCTAGTCGCACATTACGAGGCTCTGCAGCAAATGTAGGATGTAATTGGTCAAATTGCTTCCACGCCTCACCACCGGCAGGATGAATAATTTTTTTAGAATTCTCTGAACACTTCATAGGTCAAGTCATATGGCTGGCTATCTTGTGTGACATGTATAACCTCTGTAGTCGTGGGGTGATAGGAAAATACCATAGTTTCTTCCTTGCAACGTTTTTACCACGTCGATTGTTCTTTTCTTTGTATCTTGGTTCAATACAAAATTGGACAAAATTTGAGATATTTGCCCTCTTTGTAGTACAAGAAGCAGTTGTTTGCACAATCGTCGAATTTAACATGATTGAGCCCAAACTTCTTCATCAAGTTCTTCACATCATTATTGTCATCAGGGAACTTGTGTCGTTCTGCAGTTGGGGGCAGTTTTTTTACAACACTTAATGAAATTGTTCATGCGACTGCAATTGATACATTATGCTGCACTTTGTAGCTCAAAAGTTCTGAAACCCATTGTAATTTCGACTGGTCATTGCCTTCATAAATAGGTCGATCTGATGCACTCATCAACTCAAAAGATGTTTTTGCTTGAATATTGGGCTCTTCCGGTTCTCCACTAGTTTTGTAATCACAAAATTGAGGAAATCCATCAATGACCATGTTCCTATGGGAGCCAAAATTTTCTTCCACTATTGGCTCGGAAGTGCTAGAAGACTGCCCCATACCATGATATGAATTAATGTTATCAAGCATCTCACCATGACATATCCAAGTATAGTAATTTTGCACAAACCCACGTTTGCACAACTGGATCCCAACAGTGTGATAATTATGATATCGAAGATTTTGGCAATCGTTACATGGACATCTAATCAATCCCCCGCTATGATCACCAAGGTCCGAGAAAGCGAAATTAAAAAATTCATCTACTCCATCAGCAAATTCTTGACGCAATAAGTCATTGTGTTCTAAGCGATTGTACATCCAACTCCTATACATGTACATATTTCAGTATGTGAAAAAAGAAAAAAACGTATCAATACTTTTTTCAATCATAAATATGTATAATATATCAATAATTAAATTTCACAAATAAATAACAAAATATATAGAATAAATAAATAAATAAATAAATAAATAATTGAAATTTTATTAATACACTCGCAAGGTATTAGTTTGAAACCAAAACAATATTATCATATCTAAAAATGTTAATTTGTATTCTAAAAGGTATTAGTTCGTATTCTAAAAGGTATTAGTTTGTATTCTAAAAGGTATTAGTTACAAGAACTTGTGAACCAAGTACAATGACAACTATTTACATCAAAATATAAATCTTATATCAATAGACGAGGCATGACCTTCTTTTACTTTAAATAAATTGACATATGTTTTTCATAAATAAAACAGCATAATAAAAGATAGAACATGATATTTATATTAAAAAAAAAGGATAGAACAAGATTATGTATAGAACTTAATTTGAATCGTTCTCTACTATATTATATGTAAGAGAAATTGGATTGAGCAAAAGGAAAAAAATGTATTGCAACTATGTATGAGCTTTTAAAAGAAATAGAATAGCCACATATATTGTTTATTATCATTGATTATGAAGCTACTACTTCATTATAATCTTACCATGTTGTGCATATTAAATTATCATTTTCATCATCTTCTCTATCATAAGATTTATTCAAGCTCTAATGTAACAAGTCCTATGTATAAAAAAAAAAAAAAGATTTGTAAGTACTAAAATTATTAGCTAATGAAACCTTTAAAAAAACATGTATGATATATGAATTAAAATAAAAATATGAGTAGAAGTAGAAAAAATACCCGTTTAATTTGCTTTGCTTGACTCCTCAAAATACAAGATCAAAGGAAAAAAAATTGTGAAGAGAAGAATTGTGTTTGAAATTTTAGTGTTGATTAAGATATGTATGTATTGGAATTCAAAATCAAAATAAGTTGGTATATATTTCCTCAACAACTCTTACTATTAACTAGGAGGGAGGGGTTGTTATAATTAAATGAAAAATTAATTATTTTTGTACTTGTTAACCTTTTTTTGTGTATGGTACGTATGGATGGGGAAAAAGTGGTTGGTAGGGAAAAAATTGAGTATAAGAACAATTTAATAAAATTATAATTAAATATTAATATTTTTTAAATATAATTTTTTGACAGTTTCAGTTTGCAGGGAGAAAAATCGGGTGCTATATTCTAGATTGTTCCTAAGATAACTTTTGAAAAATAATGGCAAGGAATGCCTCTAGCACGTTATGTTGAATGTAATAATTACCGCAGAAGGAAGGCGCCTGATTTTGATTTTTTTTAGTAAATAATGGCAAGGGATGGTCTTGTAAAAGTATTAATTTGTAACAAATTTAACTTTAGCAAGAGATACCTCTTGCTATATAAATATTAACAGACAGAAAATGACCGCCACATATATATGGAGGGGGGAATTTTTTTTTTAGGAAACAATGGCAAGGGGTGGCTCTTGTAAATATATTTTTGATTTAATTTTAGCAAGAGATCAATTTTTGATAAAAAAAAAAAAAAAAAGGCGCCAAATGCTTTTTTTGAGAAAGACAATACCGCCATGATTTTTCATGAAAACACAGGAACGGGGAATTTGATTTTTTTTAGGAATATATAGCAAGGAGTGTTCCCTTGCTAAATTTATATCATTTAATTTTAAGAAAAAATAGCAAGAACAAGCTCTTGCTATTAATTGTCAATATCGTTTATTAACATCTCACTTCTCCAATTTACTCTTCATTGCCGTCTCTCTTCAATGCTCAAAGTTCTCTGCATCTTTCAACATTAATACAATCTACTCCATTGTAGGTAATTTTGCATTTTATTTAATTTTATATTTTATTTGTTATTTGTATTTCTCTTGCAGTTGTATATTTAAACATGTTATAATTAAATTCTTTTAATTTTTTATTTCACAAAATATACATCTATGGTAAGATATTTTCATCTTCTTTTTTCAAGTTTCAGATCTAATTCTCGATTTGGTGTAGAAGCTTCAAAGAGTAAGTATTTTACATCTATTTTCACATATAGCATCTATTTAGATTTCTAATTTTTTATTATTCATATATATATATATATATGTATGGAAAATTTAATCTTTATTTCTTCTTTTGAAGAAATACTCCAAATGTCACAAGCTATCTTCTCTACATACTCCATTGTTCTCTTTTTATTGTTCTAACAGGTAATTTAATTTTTGTTTGTTTATTGCAAATTTTATTTTGTTTCATTAAAATATAATTGTGTTATATATATTACAATTTGTAATTTTTTTCATGCTTCTTTTTTACAGGCTCAAAAATTACATGTGGAAGAAATTCAATTCTAAATGTATTTTTTACTTGTATTTTAATATTTTTGTATGTGTTTGTAATTATAATTACATTTGTATATTGTAATAAGTTATTTTTTAATATTTATTTGGTTCAAGATTAATAGGATGTCAAGGAACATTTTACTAATGTATACTTGTATTTTTTTTTGTTGATATCAATCATATTATGTATTTTTTAAAATAAATAAAGTGCTAATCCCTCCAAAAAAATAATAATTAATATTAAAATAAATAAACTAATATTCATTTCATAAATAGTAAATTTCGTGTTTGCATTTACGTATATTAAAAAAGGAATTATAAAAAAAAAGACAAACAACATGGACAAGTCCTTGCTAATAAAAAATTATCAATATTCTTTAAAAATATTAGCAAGAGTTTATCCTTACTGTAAACAAATAAATAATATTTTATTTTAATTTTAAAAAAAAACAATAGCAAGGACTGGTCCTTGATATAAATAAATGAACAATATTTTATTTTATCTTGAAAAAGAACATTAGCAAGGTTCAGTCCTTGTTGTATGTATAATAATGGTAAAACCATGTCGATTGTACATAATATCAAGGATTGGTCCTTGCTAATGTTTTCAGGCAAGAAGTTTTAATAGCAAGACTTGGGTCTTGCCATATGTTCAATAATAGCAAGGGCGGTCAACGCCCCTTGCTAATAAAACATTAGCAACGCCACATATTGCAAGAACTCAATGACAAGGAGTAGTCCTTGCTAATTGTACTAGCAAGGGGGTCAAACTCATATAGTAACAATTTAACCCCTTGCTATAACTCTCCATTTTTTGTAGTGATATATGCTAATTTATTTCTTTCAAAATTAGTTGTACTGTTGTAGGATCTTTTTTAAAAAAAAAAGGTAAAAAACTAAAAAGTTGCACATGAATTTGATCAAAATTAGGACATAGTATTCAAATTTAAAGGCATTCAACAAATTAAAAGCTGTCTCAAGATCACGTTGATTTTCTCCGAACCTTCGTCGTTATTATGTCATGGCTAATCAAATAATTGAACCTCGATCGTTTTCTTCAAAAAAAGGCAAAATGATAAATAATTAATTGCATTATCTTTGAGTGACAATAATTAGCTTATTGTGTTTCAACTCTTAATTAGTTGTACACTTAAAACAGGTGTCCATAAATTGCTTGGTTAGAGTATAATTTCCCTTTTTCTTTAACTAAATTAGATGCTTAAATACTAAGGCATACATCAAGTTAACAGCAAGACGGTGATTAATGATGCAGAATATACTTTCTTCTTGGTTATTTACGAGATATGAGCATCTTTTTCATGTTGATAAAAGCAATTATGTAGTCATGTTTAGATGAATTCACTGAAGTTTTAGATTATCAATTTATCAAGATGGTTAATAAATTGCCAACTCCAGTGTCTTAGACTGGGTATTGCACCCCATTTGATGTGTTGAATGTTGTGATAGCTTTTTGTATCCTCCTATCCCCCAATCTTGTGACCACTCTTTCCTTTTTCCATAGGTTGGTCACTGTACCTAAAAAAAGATGACTGAAAAACAACGTTGAAACCAAACACGAAGTGTGAGAGCACGGCTCGATACAATTTCATCTTCGAGTGAACAACATGGTCAGGATGTCTCATGACATCATCTCCCGAGGTTGTTGGAAGTCAAGAGCATCAGTTAACGAGGATGCCCTACAATGCCACTTCTTACCCAGCTCCCTCTTTTCAAGATCTCTTGTCAGGTGCTAGCTTTTGCACTCAGTTTTTTGGACAGTTTGGTCAGACATCTCCACATATATCTTTGATGGGCGGGGGTGCATCTCTTCTTAAACCTAGCCTTCACCAAGTGAATGGACTTATTGGGACTATTCCCAACCCGAGAGAAGATGTTGCTGATAGAGCTCATTCATCACATGCTAATGTTGGTATGGCAGACACATTAGACACGTCTAATAGAGAGTTAGCTCCTCCTCGTAGGGATAAACCTTCTGGCCCTCCATTGTGTCATGATCCACTCGTACGAAATTATTGTCCGGAGGAAGAGGATCTTCCAGCAGACTATGTTGATCTTGGTGTGATTAGTGGTCGTGGTCCTACTAAACCAGAGCCTGAGCACGATCAATATGAGTACAGAAAAGAAGTGAGCCAACCAATTGGTGAGGTAAAGTTTGAGCCAGATATTGCAAACAAGACGATTGCAGCACTTCTGCGCGAATAGTATAAAGGTGATACGAAGTGGGAATACGTCTCAAGGCAAACCAGAGCATCCTATGGCAAGGATTCGGTGTAAGTTGAATTGTTTCACATACTATTATATTTCATCATATAATTCTTTTAAGTACTTATAAACTATGTTTAAAAATGTAGATGAGGTTTCGGTGGGACTCAACTAAGGACAAGAAGATAGTTCAACTTTGGGGAAAGGTGAATTGCTCTTGTTTTTGGCAGTATGATAGCTTGCGCAAAACGAACTTGGAAAGTGCATAAGAAAAGGTAAAAGTGGTATTTAGTTACTAGATTTTACCGCCTTGTTCAATATTGGGAAAAACCTTAGGTTCAAGAAGATTCTTTAAGACATTCCCAGAATCGAGGCGTTGTTCGTAATGAGGAGGGACAGGTGGAGAAAAGGGCTGCTGCGACTTTTACCGGGGGATCAACGAGTATGTTACACCGAGATAAGAAACCGGTAAATTTGGTTTCTTTTAAATATTATGCTTTAATTTTCATAGTTTTTAAATTAACTTTATTAATAGTGTTCAGTGGTGCAAAAATCCTGATTATTTCCTATGTTGTTAAGCATAATAACTTCCTTCTATTTCTAATCATTGTTACCTTTTTCAACACATATTTTTTAAGCAGGCTGAGAATTCATCCACGGCGAATGTGCTTACAATTGACAACTTTAAAGCCACGCACATGACTGGATTGGGAAAGAAAAGGAAAAAGCGTAAAAGTCAGAAAGGTGTTGATGGTGTCAGTTGTTCAAGTCAAGTCGATTCCGAGAGTGCAATTTCAGAGGCACCCAAGTGGATAAGCCCAGAATTTGAGAAAATACATGTTCGTATCATAAATTATAGAAAGTTATTGTTACTTGCAAAATTTTTGTCTAATTGTTTTAATTGAATAGGAACGATATGAAGAATTGACTGCTATGAAGTACGCTGACAGGCCACATGACAAACCTGGTGAATGGGAGCCTCGTGACGAGGAGTGTTGGGCCAATGCAACTGATGGGCCCAAGAATGGTAAGGTCATCGGTGTTTCTAATCATTCTATTCTAGAAGCACTAGGTTACAAAATGAACAGACGGATGTCAAGTACGAACATACATTTGACAATCGAGTCCATCGAGAATGCATTCTAGAAGACACTAGAGGTCATGAATACTAAATTTGATGTGGAACGTCAATCTTATCAGTCCAAAATAGCACAGTTACGTCGGGAGACTCAAGAAACTCAGAGAATGATGATAGAATTTATGCCTAAACTCCCAGATCGTGACGCGCCATATCCTCCACCTAGTGATGCAAATGGGCATGATCTTTAGTCTTTTAGTATGGTGCTTTATTTGTAATAATTATCTAACTTGGAAACATATATATTTAACTCTACTAAATATTAGATAATTTAACGCTGCTAAATATTCTAGTTAAATGTTATTTACCTCTATTAAATATTAGATAATTTAAAAAGTGTGTTTCTTGTAAAAAAGTATAAGTGGTGAGCCTATTTTTACAAATTTGATTAGTATTATTAAATTTTAGTTGGTTATAATCATAATTAAATTGTCAAAATATTTTGAATTTATATTTACAAGTTACCTTGATTTTATTGGTTTATTGCAGTGATTTTGGAACCGGACCGGACCGGCCGGTTCAACCGGTTGAACCGGGAACCGGCCGGAAACCCGGTTCAATTCACCCCCAATAACCGTTTTTGCGGTCAGGCCGCTTAGAACCGGAAAAAATACGGTTAAACCGGATAATCGGCGAACCGGTCGGACCGGTTTTTCTTTTAAAAAAAAAAATCAGCCCTCGTTTCCAAAACCAGATCGAGCGCCGCTAATAAAACCCTTAATCTCTATGTCCACCCACGGCGTCACCATCGCCGTTTGCTTCCCCATCCACATTGTCGGGGTCCTGCGCTTCCCCACGTTGCCGGCATCCTCCAACAGGTTTGCTTTCTTCATAGTTTTTTAGAGGTGTCAATGTAAATAGTGTAAGAAAGAAATAGATTTCTCCCACAAAAAATGAGTGGAGCGGAGCGTGTGTATATCTCTTTACTGAATATTCTAGAGAGTATTCACATGTCATATCAATTGTTGACCAAATCAACATTATAAGGAAATATACAATAATATTTCTAGCTACAAGTCTCGGTTATTACTTTCATATAGGATATTGATTTTTAAATATATAATCATATATATTTAAGTGGTTAAAAAAATTAAGAAAGAAAAATGTGAAGTAGGTAGAATTGTAGAACAGGGGTCTGATATGTTCTGTTATTATTTGTTATTGTTATATTTTATATTTTTTTATTACTTATTTACCTACTAAAATAAAAGTTATTGTTTAGTTTATTTTATTAATTTAGGTGCTTAATTACATTTTTACATACATAGATTGTATAGTTTGTATAGAAATATATAATGTTAATAACATATAAAATGTTTATATTTTAATATGCAGGGATCATATTTAAACGGTTGAACCATCGGTTCGACCGGTCCGACCGGTTGAACCGGCAACCGGAGCCTAGTCCGGTTTGATCGTCGGTCCGGTTATGAAAACACTGGTTTATTGTTTTGACAATATTATCTTAATATTTATCTTTAATAATTATAAATGCATAACTACAATTAATGTTATACAAAAAAAAAATCGTAATTTTGATTAGAATGAAATTAATGGACAAATTAAATAACAAACTATAAATAATGAATAAATAAAAATAAATAAATCTCAAACTTGAAAAGTAGGAAAAAAAACCGTTGGGTAATATAATAAATGATTTTTACTATATATTTTTTTAATGAGAAATATTTAATAAAAAATACATTTGAATGAATGCTTACCTCTAACATTTGTTCAATAACAAGGAAAAGTTCTTACTATTTTATCTTATTCAAATCTCTCCTTAATAGCAAGAAAGATCTCTTGCTATTGTATTTTGTACCGATTCACAACTTGTTAAAAAAATGAAAGCATTTCAGCAAAAGTTGACCCTTGCTATTATATTTTATAGAGAAGTGTCAGCGACAACTGACCCTTGCTATTATATTATGTCAAAAATTTTGGCTCATTTAAACATGTTGGAAAAGGAAGATGTTTTAACAACAGTTGTCCCTTGTTGTTTCGTATTCTTTTTTATGTTATAAACTTAAATATGTCATCCGTCTTTGACCAACATATTACAGCCAATTGGGGAGTTCCACGTCATTTCTTTAGCAAGGGAAGGGAACCCTTGCTTTTGTATTCTTGCAAATGTTACAATTTTTTTTTTGTAGTGTCCTCATCCACAACATCTGTACGGAGCTGCTCATCCTCAACCACAACGATCACAACATCATCTGTGTCTCTGCGGAGCTCCTCAACCACAACGACCACAACATCTGGACTAATTTGGAAGGAAGCCATTTTTATTAATTTTGAGACACACAAAATTAATTCTGTTTATTGCAGATCCCAAGATTGCATGAAAATTAGGGGAATAGGGGCTTCAATTTATAAATATGGCCGCGCCGCCGCCGACTAGTTTGTTCTGTGGAACATAGTAGATACAAGGATATGGGAATCAAACAAGTTGATTTTCTATTTATTCATATCACGTTTTGATATTATCTTGATAGATCATATATATGATCCGATTTCACGTATCAATAATTAGTTGATTTTGTATCTTTATTTCCATTATTTTACGATTTTATTCGAGTTATCTTTGGCTTAGCCTACGAGTTATCTTTTGCTTAGATTATTCTCTATTTTACAGCTTCCATTCCAAGGCATTGATTTTATTCTGGGCCGGTTTTATCCCTTAATATTGAGCAAGTACACGCAGTATCAAAGTTGTTTGTCTCTTGATATTCCATTGTACACGCTTGAAATGCGTCATTAGCAACAAAACTTGTAATTTATAAATTTAATCCATAACATTAATGGCAAGGTTATTTGTCTCTTGAGATATATATATATATTAATGGCAAGGTTATTTGTCTCTTGATATATATATATATATAAAGACAATTTTTAAGTAAAATCATGGGGTTAATTGATATATATATATATATATATACTATATATAAAGACAAACTTTTAAGTAAAATCACGGGATTAATTGATCAGGTAATTTTTATATATATAATTTAGGGTTGAATTTCATTATTCTTAAAATTAAGTATTATATACGCCGAACTCAGTTTCCAATGTATTAATCCGTACAAATTGTCTTTTAATTTTTTTATTTTATTATCTTTGTTAAATACATGAATGAATTCATAATAAGAGAAGTTGTTTACCTTTGTCTCCCACCGATTCCATAAATAATACTACACGCCCATGTACTGCCACCGCCTTTGATGATTTTAGAACTAAGTTGTATGGATTTATAAGATATTTAAGATATGCAATAAGTTACATATGCTTTATTTACATGTTTTGAGTATATTTTATGTTTATGTTAATTAATTATTCACCTATTCACTTTAATATTTTTATGGGTAGTCCTGCATGTTCAAAAAAATTATTAACTTGTTTGGAGTTTTAGTAACTAATTAGTGTCTTTATATTCATTATGACATGTTATGTATATGTTTTCTATTTATGTTAATTAATTGATCACCTATTCGTCTTAATATTTTTATGGATCGTCCTGCATGTTCAAAACAATAATTTGTTTGGAGTTTTGGTAACTTATTTGTATTTTTATACCATTGTGATAAAATTGCATATAAAATAGAAGAAACAATGGGTAACAAAAACTCTTCAATTGATGGAGTTCAAACAACATCAACATGTAATTCTATCTTATTACATATCTTTTACATTCATATTATCATGTTCAAAGCAATAATTTGTTTGGAGTTTTGGTAACTTATTTGTATTTTTATATCATTGTGATAAAATTGCATATAAAATAGAAGAAACAATGGGTAACAAAAACTCTTCAATTGATGGAGTTCAAACAACATCAATAGATAATTCTATCTTATTATATATATTTTACATCCATATTATCTAAATATTAATTTTTATCACTAAATTTATTTTTTGTTATTATTTTTTGTTTTAATTCATACAATTGATTTTATCACGCATGCCCAAAGTGTACCAAAAAGGTTTTCCTTGAAAATGGAAAGTGGACTTGCGAGAAGTGTAAAACCAACCCAAGTTCAGTTAATACCAAGTAATTTTTATATTACGAATTATATCTTTCAAAATTTACTTAAATATATTTTGGTATTTAAAATATTGTACTTTAATACTTCTTTTAGGTTCAAGATCACAATGCATTATGCATATTTTTTACCAAACTGGATCAACATCTTTGATTTTATTCAACCGTGACGTGTTCAAATTGATTGAAAAAATGGTTTTTGATATTCTCAATGATAAAGGCGAGGTAATTACACAATATTTAAAAATTTATAATCTCACTAACAAATTCAATAAAACGAAGATGATGATGATGATTCTGTTGAGACTTATGTTTTGACTACTAAGCGGATCTTGAAGGTCAAACTTGAAAAGGAATAATACAAAATAAAGGAGATATAAAACAACCACCTTATAGAATAATAGGAAAGTTATTCATTATCATTATGATTTTTTAGCTGTTAATCCTCTTTTTAGTAGTAAAAAACAATTACAGTAAAATCTCTATAAATTAATAACATTGGGACCATGAAATTTTATTAATTTCGAGAGATATTAATATATCGATAAATTAATATTTTATTAATTAAAAGAGAGAGACTTTTTAAATTCAACAAATTTAGTACATATGTATTGAAAATAAATGAATTCATATATGTTTCATTGATTACATTCATGCATCAACCAGGTCTTTGCAACTAATTAAATATATTCATGTATAATATCAACTCATTGTATACAATTAACTATTATATTCAGGAACGCATGTATCATTTCATTGGAATGACTTAAATAAACCTGTTTACATTAATTTGTTGCACTTAAATAACTATTATAGTCAATTAAATATATTCATGCATGATGAATGAAACATATACTATATAAATCTCAATATGGAAATAAAATAATTCATAACACTCAACCATGTCTTCTCATCTAAAAGGCATCGCAAAATCACCCATGAATGATCAAATGCGTAAAACATTATGTGAGTATAAGAGAGACCATCCCACATACACTCAAAAAGATTTACAAAAGTGGGTTGATGAAGTCTCAAGAAAGGAGGCTTTGAGTGCGACAATAACTTTTCACAATTTTTTGTTGCAGCTAGAGAACTCGACACTGGAACTCTTGGCTGCAATTAAAAAAGTTAGGGATGAAATCCAATTAGATTTAAATTTTAAGAAAAATCAAGTAACAATATATTCATATTTTAGCAAATTACCATAATATTTATAATTGTAATATTTATGAATTATTAATTTAGAGTTTTAATGGGACCTAATATTTATAAAGGGGTTTTTCTAAAATTTATTTTTCATCATTGCTATGTACTAAATTATTCTCAAATTCATTTGGTAATATAAATTTAATTGACCATAAAATTCGTATTCGAGTTTTTGATATATATATATATATATATATATATATATATATATATATATATTAAACAACGTGTTTCGATATTTTAAACAATACTAATATACAAAATAAATTTCGACTAATGTACATAAAATTATTTCTTAATTCTGAAAAGAAAATACATATACATACACATACACAATTAATATAAAAAATAATTAAACTCAACAGCATAAAATTAAATTAATATAATAATTGTACTATGATATATTTCAATCCGCATACTACGTTGGCCTAAAAACTAGTATATATATATATATATATATATATATATAATTTTTATATGGAGACCACGAGTGGTCACCTTATGGAGCTCAATTGATGATTTGGCTTTCCACCTCAACTTATTACCTAATTAAATAATTTAAATTAATTTTAAAAAAAACTCTACACCCTAAAACCTAAATCATGAACCATTCGGACCGGGTGAACCATGAACTACTCGGGTCGGGTTCAGATCCGTAATTTAATTTACTTCATTAAATAATTTAAATTAAATTTTGAAAAAAATATCGCTTTGCACTAATTAAATAATTTAAATTAAATTACGGTTCCAAACCCGACCCGAGTGGTTCATGGTTCACTCTGCCCGAGTGGTTCATGGTTCACCCGGCCGAATGGATCATGATTTAGGGTTCATGATTTAGGTTTTAGGGTGTAGATTTTTTTTAAAAAAATTAATTTAAATTATTTAATTAGGTAATAAGCTGAGGTGGAAAGTCAAATCATCAATTGGGCTCCATACGGTGATCACTTGTGATCTTCATATCAAAACTATATATATATATATCCTATTATACACACTTTTATTATGTCAGTAGCAAACAAAATTTGTAATCTACGAAATTAATCCATATATAATGTCATAAATGGAAATTGACGATATAACGTTGTAGAAGAATCGAAGCGAATACCATTGTATTGGATTCGTATTCGTGAAATGATTTGAATATTGAATTTTTTTAACAATAATATTGTTTTTATTTGATTTCTAGATACTATAAAATTCTATTATTTTTTTATTGAGGCATACTTACGTGAGACGGTGTTACGAAGAGACGGAGCATACGCATTATTGCTTTAACACTTTAGGAAAAAAAGGGGTGTCTATTGTGCTAGTTTGTATACCCACTACTACACATTTGAGCTTGCACAGCTGCACTTGGACAACCCTTTTTTCAAACAGCTCTCCAAGCTATAGCTTGGAGAGCGATTTTAATTAAAAATAAATAAAAATAGACAGCGGTTCTTAACCGCTGTCCAAGTTTAACACTTAGACAGCGGTTGAGAACCTCTGTGCAAGTGTTAAGACAACGGTTTAGAACCGCTGTCCAAGGGAATAGTTTGGACAACGGTTCCAAACCGCTGTCCAAGTGTTTGGATAATTTAAATCCTTCCCAAATCGCGAACCAGACTTATATTTTTCCCCAAATTAAATCGCGCGTCCTCCTTCCTCTACCCTAAATCGAACTCCGTCGTGCGTCCTCCCCTTCCGCCGCCGCCTTCGTCTTCACATTAGCTCTTATATTTCCCCAAATCGCGAACCAGAAGCCCTATCCTCCTCCTCCCTCTCCCCCAAATCGAACCATCCGTCGCGCGTCCTCCCCTACCTTCCCTTCTTGCCACCTCCTCCCTCCTTCCTTCGCCGCCTTTCTCCTTCCATAGGTAATTATTCTTTATATATATATATATATGTTAGCTAGTATATATATATATATGTTAGCTAGTATATATATATATATATATATATATTGAATTATGTATATGTATATATATGTTGAATATAATTAATGTATATATATATATATTGAATTAATGTGTATATATATATATTGAATTAATGTGTATATATATATATTGAATTAAGTGTATATATATGTATATTGGTGTATATATATCATGTTGTATGTATATTGGTGTATGTATATTGGTGTATATATATTGGTGTTTGATGCACTCAAGGTGTTTGATAGTATGCTTGTGTGAGAATATAAGCATAAATTAGTGTTAATTTATTAGGATTAATGTTGTTAGTGTTAGAGATAAACAACTTGTTAGAGATGAATATATACTGTGTGGCTTGACTTGATTTTTTATGCTAACTTAGATATGAACAATTGATGCACTCAAGGTGTTTGATAATATGCTTGTGTGAGGATTTAAGCATAAATTAGGATTAATACATTAGGATATATTTTGGTTATATTAATTTGATGATTTGGTGAATGGATAGTAGTGTGTTGCTTTAGATGATTAATGATGGTACATTAGGTTATATACATTGTTTTGAGATGCAACAAATCCTTAGATACATGCAATATACAAACCTTAGGTACTACCACATTCTATATGCAAGTTTTATACATTAGGATTGTAATACTTTTAGGTTTAATACATTAGGATATATACATTATCTTGACAAACACTTCATATTGCCTTTTCTATAGGCATCTCTAGTTCTATATGGATCGAAAGTGGGTTCGAGCAGATCGATTATCAGATGAGTATAGTAATGGGGTGAAAGAATTTTGTAATCATGCAATTAGACCTTTGACCGACCCTCGGTACATTCCATGTCCGTGTTGGAAATGTATGAATGGAAAAACCGTTAGTGGTTGAAAAATTCTGTTTGACCACTTGATGATTCACGGTATTGATAAAACATACACTGTTTGGACATATCATGGTGAGAGAAGAGATAGATGTAGCTCAAGCAACCTAGAAACTGACTTTAGGTTTGAAGATATAGTGGATGCGGATATTTTCGATGATGTACCGACTGTTGATACATCGAGTGGGGATGACGATGATCTGCGAGATCACCCTTATATGTCGAGAATTTAAGGGATTCTATTTGGATTACCCTGCGGGTGGCGGGTGTAAGAAGGCAAACAAAAGTGTCAGCTGTGTTGATATTGTTCAACCTAAAAGCAGCTCACCAGTTGTCCAGATGAGTGCTTCACAAGTATCTTTGGAAATAGTTAGTGGTCTATTGTCTGATGGAAATGTCTTTGCCTAAGAGAGCATATGGTGTTAAACAAATGCTCAAGTCCATCGGGTTAACACATCAGAAAATTCATGCTTGTCCGGGTGATTGTATCTTATTTCGGAAGGAGTATGCAGACCTCGATGAATGTCCCAAGTGTGGGGAGAAGCGATATAAGAAAAATAAATCTCCCGCGAAGGTGTTGTGGTACTTTCCAATAATACCAAGATTCAGGAGAATGTATAGTAGCTCTGTGGATGCTAGAGATTTAACTTGGCATCATGATGATAGGATCAAAGATGGAATGCTAAGACACCCTGCTGATTCACCCCAGTGGAAGACATTCGATGTCAGGCATCCAGAATTTGGCAACGAGCCACGACACTTGCGTCTTGCACTCTCAACTGACGGAATGAATCTGTTCGGTATCCAAAGTACCAACCATAGTACATGGCCAGTGATTCTGTTAGTTTATAACCTCTCACCCGAGTTGTGCATGAAGCGCACTTACATGATGTTGTCTATGTTGATATCAGGATCCAAACAACCTGGTAACGACATAGATGTATATCTGGCTCCTTTGATAGAGGACTTGAAGCTCATGTGGGATGAGGGTGTCGATGTGTATGATGCTTGTAGAAAGGAGAATTTCAAGTTGAAGGACATGTTGTTTGGAACTATCAATGACTTTTCCGCTTACGGGAATCTATCTGGATATAGTGTGAAAGGGGCCGATGCATGTCCTTGTTGTACCAAGAAGACACATCACATTCGCTTGAGTCATTGTAGGAAGACCGTTTATATGGGACATAGGAGGTGGTTGGACCCAACCCATAAGTACAGAACAATGACCGATGCATTCGATGGCACAATTGAGACAGGTGAAGCACCATGTTTATTCTCAGGTTCAGATGTATTGAATGAGATGAAGAATATCGACACACAGTACGGAAAGATCTTCGGAAAGAGTGTCCCCACTAGCGGTTGGAAGAATGAATCAATTTTCTTTCAATTGCCCTATTGGAAAGAGTTGTATGTTAGACACTTCATTGATCTAATGCACGTTGAGAAGAACGTTTGTGCCAGCTTGCTCAACACTCTCCTAGCTGTTAAGAAGTCCAAGGATGGTTACAATGCAAGAATGGATATGATTGATATGGGAATAAGATCCTAATTAAAACCTGTGCCTAGAGAAATGGGTCAACCGTTCTTACCTAATGCTGCACACACCTTGTCCAAGAATGAGAGAAAAGAGTTACTTCAGCTGCTAAAGGATGTGAAAGTACCAGAGGGTTATTCCTCCAACATACAGAGACTTGTATCAGATGATGGCGTGAGACTGATGAATCTAAAATCGCATGACTATCATGTCATCATGGAGACTTTCTTGCCCATTGCAATATGTTCTATCTTGCCTGAAAATGTGCGCATAACCATAACAAAGTTATGTTGGTTCTTCAAGGCACTATAGGAAATCCCACATTCCGTGATGAATTTTTTTGTGACGACACAAAATTCGTCACAATATGTTACCTAAAGGTGACAAATTTAATTTTCGTCACTAAAAAGTGAGAATTCGTGACAAAATATTTTTTTGTCACCACTGATGTTGTTTTTCGTCACTAATTCACAATTTTCATGACAAAAACAAGATATTCGTCACAATAACCTTTGGTGACGATATGCATAATATTTAGTGACGATATTCAATGTCATAAAAGATTCTTTTTTTGTGACAACTATATGTTTTGTCATTAATTATTCAAAAGAATTGGTGACGCACTTAATTTGTCACAATTTTATTTGGTGACGATTGTCATTGTAATTAGTGACGATCATAGTCGTCATATAATATAAAATTTTCATGACAATTTTATGTTTCGTTCGCTAATTGTTTATAGTAATTAGTGACATATTCTTTCGTCACATAAAGTTAAACTTTAGTGACGAAATGTCATATTAAGTGACGAATTTTTGATGCCTAAGGTGACAATTTATGCGTCACAATAGATGGACACATTTAGGGACGATGAACTTTTTCGTCACCAAATGATGCCCTTTCGCGACGAATTAATATACCGTCACATTTTTCAAAATACCACGCACTATAAATGACGATCTCTGCTACAAAAAAAATCATCATAAATTATCAATTGTGACGAAAAATGATGTTTTAGTGATGAATATTTTCGTCGCGAAATCTCGAATTTCCTGTAGTGAGGCAATGAGTAGCAAGGTCATAGATCCTAGAAAATTGCTTGGTTTTCAGAGGCAGATTGTGGGGACTCTCTGTGAGCTTGAGATGTATTTCCCTCCATCATTTTTTGATATAATGGTTCACCTAACAGTTCATTTGGTACACGAGATAAGGATGTGTGGTCCTGCTCGTATGCGATGGATGTATGGTGTAGAGAGATATATGAAAGTGCTCAAAGGATATGTGATGAATAAGTTCAGGCCGGAGGGATGCATTGCAGAACGCTATTTAGTAGAAGAGGCAGTCGAGTACTGGTCTGAATTTATTCCGAATGTCGATGCAATTGGACTTCCAGTTACCCGGTACACCAATAGGATGGGTGGTGAAGGCATTACCGGTGGTCAACCTGTAAGTGTTAGCATGGAGGAACTAACACGGATGCACTTGTGCGTACTTCACAACACGGTCGATGTGCTTCCTTTTATTGACATGCACATGCAATCACTTGCTGAGAGAAATCCCACCAGAGATAGATCATGGATTGAAGTTGAGCACAATCGCACGTTTGTTGACTGGTTCAATGGTTATGTAGCAAATATGTTGTCACGGGAAACAGAATCAGTGAATGAAAGAGTTAAGTGGTTATCCAGAATGCCTTATAGACATGTGTATTCATACAAGTGTTATCTTAGCAACGGATACACATTTTATACCAGAGATCATGATGCCACAAGTACTATGCAGAATAGTGGAGTGTCCATTACTGCAACTGCAGTGGATCAATCAAATACTACTTACTTTGGACAGATTGTCAACATTTGGGAACTCGACTATATTGTTCACCGTCAACCAATCTTCGAGTGTAGTTGGGTGAGGATCCCTAACGGGGTCCAAGTTGAAAGTTCTGGGTTCGTACACGTTGATTTGAAGAATGTGGGATACAGAGATGACCCTTACATAATGGCCAGTCAAGCTCAACAAGTCTTCTATGTCCCCGACCCAGTTAATAAGAAATGGTCAATTGTGGTTCTGTCAAACAAATTTAACAATGGTTTTCAGATTAGCGACCATGTCGATGAAGATGTTGACACAATTGATGATCCTTTTCAGAACTTCACTCATTATGTACCATCTTTCGATGATTCTGCAAATCCACGTCCATACCAGAGAATAATTAGAGATGAGGATGAATATGGCAATCCGGATCTTGTTAACATTTATGGTCATGAACGAGAAAGGTCAACCAAAAAACGAAAAAGAAAAATAAGTGCTAAAAAGAAATGTACGACTTTATTGAATGTTGTTTCTTCTGCTATATTAAATGTTGTTTCTTTTGCTTTATTAAATAAAGTGAACTGGATCAACAGGTTCTGAGGCAACGAGATAATGAACATTGTGGACATTTTGTGTGTTGCTCTATTGAAGATATAATCCGCGCTTCTCTAACGAACATTCCTCTCAATGTAAGTCAATTTATCGATTTATTTAAATTATTATTGATTGAATAAAAATTCATACTATATTGATTGATTCGTTGTTTGCAGTTTGTCTATGAACGTGAGCTCAATTCTTACTCTAAGAATAGACTGGAGAAATGGAAAAACGTACACGAGATGGGGTACCTTTACAATCGATTCTTATATTCATACGATATTGAGTGAACGTTGTTTGAAATTTTGGTAGCATGTAATTAAATTATATATTTGTGATGATATATATTTCATGTTTTTGGTGTATTGGACGTATGTTTATGATTGTATGTTTATTTATTTCATGATGTGTATGTTTATTAATTTATTTGATGTTTTGGTATATATATGTGGTATAAGTTTTGGTTTATGATTTTGTAGGTCCCGAACGGGTTTTGTGAGGGCAGAAGTCTAGAGGGGAGGGGTGAATAGACTTCTGAAAATTTTTGTGCAAATCAGGTGTGAGGGCAGATAACCTGATCAGAGTGTGAGTGAATCAGTTTGGGCTGATAACCAACTTACTGATCGCCTGAAGGCAGATCAGTTCGGTAACTATCAGTTTAACTGATGTGTGCGGAAGCTTAAGTTTTACCCGTGTGAAAAACCAGTTTTGATAAATCAGATTCCAAAGTTAATCTTTTAATCAGTTGACTGAAGTGTCAAGTTTGATCAGATCAGAAGCTTGGTGCTAACTGATCTCAACTTGGAATATGTATGCGCTTTAAAGGTTGTGTGCGATTGTGTAATCAGTTAATCAAAGCGGTAAAAGCACACAAGATTTATAGTGGTTCGGACAAACCAGTCCTACGTCCACTCTTCCCTATCACAAGGGGCACCTACTTAACCAACTGGACTTTGTTTTATGTGTAAGTTCAACACAGTACACCAACTAGATGTTTAAGGAGTTCACACTCAACCGATCCCAGAGATCAGAACTAGAAACCCTAGTCTGAAATCTTGCTAAACAACTTAACCTAACTTGGGGGTTTGGGTAAGATTGTTTGGTTCCAACTATGAAATCTTTTCTTGCGTATGAGCAGCCTAACAGCTAGATGAAAAGATTTCTATGCTAAGAACTTATGGGATGAACACTTAATAAAAAAAATAATCTTCTTGTTCGTGTTCTTGTGCGGAAATTTGATATTAGCTTGAGCTTCTTGATTGTTCAGTGTTTCCGTTGTTTCACTCTAAAGTGTAATCCCATATATATAGACCTTGAAATCAAAGAGTCGTTGGAGAGCAATTTGAATTTCAGGCTATATTTGGTAGACTTGCAGGCTTGATGTGACGAGCTTCAGGAACTGCATGGCCAAAAAGCGTGAATTTGTACTTTGTAGCCGTTACAGAGAGGTAGCATCAAATCCCTCAATTGCCGGCTCCGATCATACGTGTCTTGTTCTTATTGGATAGCAGACTCACTTTTCAGTGTTGTTCTTCCAACTAAGCTTGACATTCTTCTTGTTCAGATCATCGACGTATGATTCGGTGAAATATCAGATTTCACCTGGTGAGCTGACCTGATCAGTCTGAACTGATCAGTCTACATGATGGAGTCTTCTGGTGCCGGTTGACTTAGCTTCAACTAGCAGACTCGGCTGATGTAGGTCTTCTGGTCTGATCTTCTGAAAGTCATCTGATCTTCAAGTATTCTGAGTTTGAGCTTCATGACTTCAGCTGAGATATCTGACTAGATCAGATCGATCTGATCTTCTGTTCTTCTCTAGCATTCTGGCCTGTCGGATATCAGCTGTCCTTTGAGTCTTCAGATCTGACCTATACATATTGAGTTTCCCCCTCAATATGTGACCTATCTATTTCATCAGTTGTTCTATACAATCATTATCAACTGGTCTCCTATAGCAGGTAATATAAACATCAGTCAGCTAACAGGTCTGACTGGTCCTATTACATGTGTTTTTGGAACTTTCATCAAAACTATAAATTTCCCAACAGATTTTATTATAGGATTTTGGGTTTATGGTTTATGGTATTGGACTTATATATAAGTTTTGGTTTATAGTTTTATTATAGGATTTTTAAAATATAAATTAATAAATAAAAAAAAGATATTGGACAGCGGTTAATAATCGCTGTCTATGTAAAATATAAGCGAAATTAAAAAAAAAATATATTAACTTAGACAGCGGTTGATAACCGCTGTCCAAGTGCTATTTTTGGACAGCGGTTTTTTATCAGCTGTCCAAGCTTGGACAGCTGATACTTGGAGAGCGGTTAAGGTCATTTTTCACAACTGTCCAAGCCCAAATGTGTATTAGTGACCGATCATGTATGAGATCGGTGAATTAATTCTCTCATGGTGTATATCAAAGTCAAATGTTTTCTAACCATATTAAACTGTCCACTCAATAGATCTCCTTCTAGTGACGGAGTAAGATAGTTTGGCCTAGGAGTGAGGAAGAATACTCTTAGAAAAATAATATGGACGAATTAATTTCATAATTTTTGTGTTTTACATATGGTCCAATTTAATTTTTTTAAATTGTAAAATATATAATACATACTTGTCATTTTAGTAAACATATTCCACATTGTATATATATGTTATTATTAACTCAAATATCAACTGTAAAGAGAAAAAGGTAAGATGAAAATTCTTTCAAACCTCAATAAAGAACAATAGAGATGATGATGACATGCAGGTTGATAATACGAACACTTGAACATATAATTATATAGCAGGGGAGCTACGATGCACGGATTCTTCCAAAAAAAACTATGGTGCAATATCGAATATTTTGCGGGTGCGGATGTGGGTGCGATTCGCGTGGGATTCGCACCGGATACGCCACGTGGCGAATCTGTGAGTAATTTTTTTTTAAAAAAAAATAGGATACGTGTATCCGATACGCTGGATATGCGTATCCGGTGATGGAAGGGTGTGTGAGTGGTTACTTTTTTAGAAAAAATAATTTTTATTTTTATTTTTTTTGTTTATTTTTGCAAATTTTAAGACTAAAATCTATATGGTCATTTTATTAAGTACTAAATGTGTTATTTGAATTGTACATTATTATGCAATATAATTTAAATTGAAAATATATCACTTGTTTTTTTTATTGAATTCCTTAATAGAACTTATGTATTGTACTGATGTTATTTGAATTAATGTTTGTTACTTAATTACGTACATTTGATATGCTAATTTTAAAATTTTCATATATCTTACAAGTGTTATATATAATAAAATATAAATAAACAGACGTATATTTATCGTATCGCACCCTAATATTTTTGAAAATCCGTATTCCCGTACCCGTATCTTATCGACCCACACCCCCGCAACCACACCTATGCAACACAGCAGGGAAGTCATCAACATAATATATTTCAAATGCTGTTTCGTTTTAATTATATTTTTTGTACCCTGTTTCTCCTTAAGCTTGAGCATTCGTTATGCTCGTGAGTTTTCAATAAATTGGCTTGTTACAAAGAAAAAAAAAAATATTTTAAATTATATAAGTATGTTTCTGTAAATTCCTTGAAATATAAGTATATCAATAATGATTATATATTATGTTGGGATAAACTCTTTTTTTCCCAATATTCATGGTTGAATTTTTTTTTTTACTCTATCCTTGATCATAAACTTTTTCAACTTTTTTGTCCTTTATATTTATACTTATCAAAAAGAATTGTGCATAGGTATTGCATGGATCGCATGGATCGCGCAACCTATGTACAACCTAGTGGGATCGAGGGATAAAAATTAATATAGTAAAGATAAAAATATCATAAAAAATTAAAAAAAAAATATTGATAATCGAGAAAAAAAAGAGTTTAAACTATCAATAATAAATGGCATTTTTGCTAATTTTTTATTTAAATTATATAAGTATGTTTCTGTAAATTCCTTGAAATATAATATGTATATTAATAGTGGATATATATATTTTGCTGGCTAAGTGGAGGCGCGAAGTCCAAATAAAAGCAGTTAAACCCGACGTCCAATTATAACTACCCTTCTCTCCCTCATTTAATTTCATCCAACTTCCATTCCATAAACCCTTCCCCCCAAACGGAAAAAAGCTCCGATCCATCAAATCTCAAGAATGTCCGGCAACGACTCCGACGGGGACTCCGACGAATACGAGCACATCGTGCGTCAGCAGGCCGTCTTCATCACCGACAAAAGAATCATGACCTTCATCACATCACGTGCCCAGCACGTGCGCAACTGGATCTGCGACATCGAGTACGACCAAGCCAATCCCCTCCGACTCATCGTCGGCCTCGACATCAAGCTCTCCAACCCCCACCCCCGCCGCCTCATCCCCCCACCGTCGCCGCCCGTCGCCGTCATCGTCCTCTGCGTCCACCGCACCTGCCTCATCTTCGAGCTCTCCTTCGCCAACAAAATGTCACGCTCCCTCGCCCGGTTCCTCTCCGACCGGGAAAACAACACCTTCGTCGGCGTCGGGATAAGGGCCAAGCTGGCGCGGCTGTACCGGGAGTTCGGCGGCCTCGGCGGCGGCGCAAGGTGGGTGGATTTGGGGCGCGTTATGGCGAAGCGGTACCGGCGGCCGGAGCTGAGGGAGGCGGGGGTGAGTGAATTGAGGATGTTTTTGCATGGGAGTGACGTGGAGAGGCCGGCGCCGGCGGTGGTTGGGGACTGGGATGATGAGCTGACAAGTGAGCACGTGCGTCAGGCGTGCGCAGATGCTTACGTGAGTTATGAGCTTGGGAGCTATCTTGTGTATCCGTTGAAGAGAGAAAATGAAGTGCAGTATAGGGATATAGGTTTTGTTTAGATATTAATTCTTGATGTTTCTTGTTCTTGATTCAACTAACTGTTGCATTTGCATATGAACTACTCGATTGATGCATGGATTAGAAATGTTACTATAATTGCGGATTACGGATAGTTAGGTTAGGTTGCTCTTTTCATCTTCATTGCTTAGTTTTCTTTGGATATTCTTGATCGATATTGTTTCTTGTTGTTGATTGAACTAATGACGTGAATTGATGCATGGATTAGAAATATTACTATATCTTGATATTCAAGATCAGTTTATTTTTGTTTAACGTAACAGATGAAATTAATTTAGGAGACATATGAAATGGTATATATATATCGATTTGTTTATAAATAATCGCATGTATATATGAATTAGTGAATTTACACATGGTCCATGGATTAGATCGTCTTTAGATTCCAGTGGTGTTTAAAGATATAAAATTAAGTTATAAATGGACATGTGAAATTGCAACTTCATATTGGTTTTTTTTTTTGATGAACAATTACATCCAGAATGCAAATTAATTAATTTGTGTGTGCCGTTTGATGAAAAAAAAAACTATTTTCTCTTTAATTTTCCTGTGTGTTATACTATTGAACAAATGTATGATTTATCACACAGAAAACACGTTTATATAAAAAAAAATGGTGATGTTTGCAAATTCTACTAACTATTAAGTACTGTGGCATAATGTAGTATTTTTTTTACGAGAATTAATTCTGTAAAATATTTGCATAATATGCAAATTTGTCATTTTTCAACTTGCATTTTTCTTGTCTGTCTCCTTAACTTTTCAATTCACAAATATACCCTTTCGTGACTATTTTACCCCTCTCTCTTAATCTCATTCCAATTCCACCACATATTCCAACTCTCAAACAAGACACGCCCGACAGTGGCGGACGTAGAAATTTTATTGAGCCGAGGCACAAACTTAAAAAAGTTTGCGTCTCCGTGCATATCATATGAATGCGAAAATAACTTTAACAGTTCTAAATACAAAAAAAAAAAAGGTTTTTTTTTCAAATTTAACGATTAATTATGATACATATCATATGAATGCAAAAATTATATAAATTTAATAGTTATAGAAATAATGTTGATCAGATATGATCTATCACCACTACTAAATTAAAATCAAATTCAAATTTCATATAACAACCAACAAAATTAGAATTTTTGGCATTCGGGCAAGCCTCATCTGACATATGGGCAAGCAAATCATGGTCTTGAATAAGAAATTATTGAACTTGATAATAATATCAGTAGGAGTCAGAATTGATTTAGTTGAAAACAAAATGTTTAATCTTAATATTAGTTGGTGTTTACTAATTTTAAAAAATATATTTAAAATTAATATATAAATAATTATAATTATAAGAAAAAATTGAGGCAGAATTGATTTAGTTGAAAACAAAATGTTTAATCTTAATATTAGTTGGTGTTTACTAATTTTAAAAAATATATTTAAAATTAATATATAAATAATTATAATTATAAGAAAAAATTGAGGCAAGGCATTTTTGTCATGCTTTGCCTCAACATAAATACGCCCTTGCGACCCAACCCGGACCCAACCTGGCCTAAATCGGCCCATGCGTGACTCGGGTCGAGTCGGATCCGTGCCGATTTCTGGATCGGGTTTAGGGTTCGGGTTGTGTTTAGGGTCATATTTGGAAGTTGGGAATGTGGTGGAATGGGGATAGGATTAAGGGAAGTTGGGAATGTGTTGGGAAGGATGGCGTCTATAACTCGTAAATTGAATTGGGTCTGATTTTTTTCAAAAAAATCATGAAAAGAAAAAAGATAGAAAAATGACACTCGTTAAGTTTCATCCGCTTCCCCTAGCTTCCATTTATATGCTTCCTTCTCTAATTGAGTTATGGCAAAGTATAGTGTGAATAAGTTTTACGGTGAAACAGGTTAAGAAGTGTGATTTATATTACTAAAGAGTGTGACTTTTTAATGTAAAGGGTGTGACTTTTTACTATAAAGAGTATGTGTGACTTTTTAATGTAAAGGGTGTGACTTTTTACTATAAAGAGTATTACTCATAAAAGTGATCGTGACTTATATTATAGCAAAGAGTGTCGTAGTGATAACTGAAGGGTGTGACTTATAATACTAAAGGGTGTGACTTATATTACTAAAGAGTATGTCGTTAAAAAAAAATCAGTTTCACGGTGAACAAGTTTTATAGCATATCAACTCTTGAGTTATATATATTTTCACGGACTATTGATATTTTATATAAGTATTTGTGATTTTTTATTGAACACGTGGTCTATCTAAACGTATTTTAGATATTATTTTTCAATCATATTAGACATATATATAGTTGAATATTTTGATTTATGTAATAATGAAACAATATTATACTGTTTTTTAAAAAAATTTGTTTGTGTGTAATTAATATATACAAAAACTAATAATTTCAGAACAAGGGTAAATTGCACTTTTGATCCCATAAGAATATTTTCAAAGCATTTTTGATATCATGGTTTTAAAATGATTTTTTTTTTTTCACTTTTGGTTCCAAACTGTTAAATTGTTAACACAATATGTTAGAACCTGTTAAGTGCCAATATTGGAGGGAAAACACATCTGGGGCTGAACTTTTGGAGAGAAATGACTCACTTTTGGCTATAAATAGCCCCATATCGGCCACCAAACTTAAGCACGGGCGTGTGTGTTTCACGCGTTTTACATCCGTTAAAATGTAATGGATTTTTTTTTTTAAATGAGGCTCCGTTTGGATAAGGAGAATTTAAAATGAATGGAATTAAAAAATAATAAAGATAAAAATGCATATATTTTAAATTATGAATTGTCAAGAGATGAGAAATAATAGGGATAATAACGGATAGTTATTTTCATTTATGATTTGTGTAGATATATTTGGTAGATATCTCTGTTGTAATTATAATTGATCTCGTTTCCTTGTATTGTGGAGATCTTGTTGTACCGCTACTCTATTAATATTGATTTCGTCCAATCACCTTATTAACGGTAATACACTATTCACTCTTACATGGTATCAAGTCAAAACGATCTAAAACCCTAGCTTCCCTCTACCGGCCGTCTTCTCTCTTCCGGTCGTTCTTTCTCTCCCTCACGGTCTTCATTGTTCTCTCCAATCCCTCTCCATGGCTACGAACACCGTCGACCCTATCCCCATTGCTGCGATGAGTGTCATGATCCCTATTTATCTCACTGCATCGAACTACATCACATGGAAGCGTCAAGCCCTTCCGGTTATTGAAGGATTCAATTTACTTGAATTCATTGATGGTTCCTCGGTCGCCCCCTCCCCTACCCTCATGGCGGTTGATGGTTCAATCTCGCCGAATCCGGCATTCAGCGCCTGGCACAAGAAGGATCAGAAACTTCTCAGTGTCCTCTTCTCTACTCTCACTGAAGAAGCCATGGCGGAAGTTGTGGACTGTACAACATCCCGCTTGACCTGGACACGCTTGAAGCGGCCTTCGCAAATTCTTCGGCGTTGCGTGCAACTCAACTCCGAGAACAATTTCTCTCTCTCCTGCGTGGATCTCTATTTGTTTAAGAATATGGTCGCAAGTTTAAGTCCTATTGTGATCAACTCTCTGCCATAGGTCGCCCTCTCGATGAATCTGATAAAAGCCATTGGTTTCTTCGTTGCTTAGGGCTATAATTTGCGGGTTTCGCTGATACTCGTCTGGTTATGGTTCCGGTTCTGGAATTTCGCACAATTCTCCATCAGGTTGTTCAATTAGACATTATGCATCGTACCATGGAGGAGTCATCGTCGTCTGTTCCAGCGGCTTTTCTTGCTGACAATGCTCCTCGTGGTTCCCAGGGTTCATCTAACCAGGCGGGTGGTTCTCGCGGTGGAGGCCAGCATCAGTAGCAGTCCCATGGACGCTACTTGGGCTCGGGTGGTCAGTCTCGTGGTGGTGGAAAGTCTAATGGGGGGTCATAATTGGGGCCGCCGACCTCCTCGCTGTCAAATTTGTCGCGGGGAGCACTATGCAGACAAGTGTCCGCAATTTCTCAATGCTCGTCCACACCCTGCTGCAAACTTAGCACAGGCTTTCAATTTGGCCTACAACATCTCTGAGCCATCCTCTGGTTGGTATTTGGACTCTGGCGCGTCCGCCCAGATGACATCTCAGCACTCTGCTTTGGACAAGTTTGAGTCATATTCTGGTAAAGGTTCAGTTACAGTTGGTAATGGTTATTCTTTACATATATCGCATATTGGCACTCATAAACTGACCCCTGATGAGAATTACTTGATGTGCTCATTGTGCCCCATATTACCAAAAATTTGTTATCTATCTGTTGATGTTGTCTTCTCTGATACATGTTTACGATTCAGAATCGGGCAACAAAGACAGTTCTGGATCAAGGTAGATGTGACAGGGGCTTGTACGTTCTTGATCGAGGGATTCCGACCTTGGTTCCAGCTCTTCGTACAAAGACTCTGAAAGCAAGTTATGATTTATGGCATTCTTGTTTGGGGCATGTCCCGTTTTCAGTTTTTTGTTTATTGAATAAGTTAGGACATTTATTTGTTACGTCCTTGTTACCAAATCCTGGCACTTGCTCCTCTTGTCAGTTGGCAAAGAGCAAGCGTTTGTCTTTTGCATTAAATGATAAACATTCATCTATGGTGCTTGATCTTATTCATTGTGATTTATGGGACCCTGCTCCAATTACTACATCTGATGGTTTTCGTTATTATGTTGTATTTGTTGATGATTTTTCACGCTTTACATGGTTGTTCCCTTTACGTGCAAAATCCGATTTCTATGATGTTCTGGTTCGATTTCACACCTTTGTTTGCAATCAGTTCTCTGCTTCAGTTAAAATATTTCAAAGTGATGGTGGCACAGAATTTGTTAATGCACGAGTCAATGAGTTTATGGTTAAACACGGTATTCACCATCGCCTTTCATGTCCATACACCTCTCAACAGAATGGTCGTGCCGAGCCTAAACATCGTCACATTTTTGAAACTGGGCTATCAATGATGTTTCACGCTAATGCTCCTGCTTCACTCTGGTTTAATGCCTTTGCTACTGTTGTTTTCATTATTAACAGGCTTTCGTCTTCAGTGCTTCATGACAAGTCTCCGTTTGAATTATTATTCGGCAGTGCTCCTAATTATGCAAATTTCAAACCGTTTGGATGTTGGGTATTTCCCTATCTACGTGACTATGCTGCAAACAAATTGGCCCCTAGAAGTCGTCTGTGTATCTTTCTCGGGTGCAGCAGCTCGTTTAAGGGCTTCAGGTGTTTTGATCCGGTTTCTTCTCGGGTGTTCACAACCCGTCATACACAATTCAACGAGCTTGAATTCCCTTTCTATGGGTCAGCCTCTGCTCATCCGTCTACAGACTTAGATTTGTCCACATTCTTGGACAAATCATTGCCGCATCAGCCCTCCCATGCCCCTCCCCCGAGTGCACCGACGCCTCCTGCACAACCCGAGCTAGCCCCTCGGACTCTCCCGCACCCTTCCATCTTACTCGATGATGGTGCTCCCATGCATGCACCGCCCCAGCATGTACCGCCTCATGTCGAGCCTGTGCTCGCCCCACCGCCCGACATGCTTGTTCAGCCTGATGCAGCCCCGCATCCGGCCCCTGTTCCGCCTATTACTCCATTACAGGTTGCACCAGCGCCCCAACCGAGTCACCATATGATAACTCGTGCTCATGTCAGGACTTTCAAGCCTCGTTATCCCGTTGATCTTGCCTCTACTGCCTTACTATCGGCCCTTGCCCTCTCGTCCGAACCTCACGGTATTAAATCGGCTGTAAAATCTCCTGAGTGGTTAGCCGCTATGTAAGAAGAAATCGATGCTCTCCGGTGGAATCAAACATGGGAACTGGTTCCACGACCTCGGGATACGAACATTGTTGGTTCGAAGTGGGTCTTTCGCACGAAGTATCATGCAGATGGGTCAATTGAGAGGCATAAAGCCCACCTTGTGGACCAAGGATTCACACAGGTTCCGGGTATGGACTTTCATCACACGTTTAGTCCCGTTGTCAAAGCAGCAACTGTCCGAGTGATATTGGCTCTCTCTGTCCAACACAGTTGGCCTCTTCATCAGCTTGATGTTAAAAACGCATTTCTCAACGGCATTCTAGAGAAACCTGTTTTTATGTCTCAGCCCCAGGGATTTGTGGACCCTCAATTTCCAGATCACGTATGTCGTCTGAAGAAGGCTCTTTATGGCCTACGTCAAGCTCCACTTGCTTGGTTTCAGCGCTTCAGCACCTATTTGTTGAGTCTCTGGTTCTATCAAAGTCGGTCCGACTCGTCACTATTCTTCTTTCATAAAGGTACTTCTGTCTTGTACCTTTTGCTCTACGTGGATGATATTCTTGTGATAGGAAATGATGCCTCTGTTCTTCGAAAGTTTATTGATCGAACTCACCGAGAGTTTGCTATTAAAGACTTGGGCAATCTGAGTTATTTTTTGGGCTTGGAGGTCTCGACCACGTCGGATGGATTGTTTATCGGCCAAGCCAAGTATGCTCATGATATATTGGAGTGGGCTGAGCTACTTGATTCGAAGCCCGTTAGTACACCATTGGTTCCTGGTGAAACACTTGTTAGTGATGGTACTGCTTTTCGAGATCCTACGCTGTATCGATCTCTTGTCGGAGCTCTTCAGTACTTAACCATTACTCGTCCGGACCTTTCATTTGCGGTTAATTTGGTTAGTCAGTTTCTTCACTCTCCCACAGGCGATCATTTCTTTGCTATCAAGCAGATCTTACGCTATTTAAAGGGCACCTTGAACTTTGGTTTGTCCTTTGTTCGTCGCCCGGATTCATCCATTATTGGGTACTCTGATGCTGATTGGGCCCGTTGTATAGAGACTCGGCGTTCGACTTATGGTTACTCAATTTTTCTTGGAGGCAATCTCGTCTCTTGGAGTGTAAAGAAACAGCCCACGGTTGCTCGTTCCAGCTGTGAATCGGATCATCGGGCTATAGCTAATGCTGCTGCAGAATTAGTTTGGCTCACAAATCTTCTTCGTGAGCTTCGCGCTCTTCCATCCTCTCGGCACCAGTTGATGTGTGACAATAAGAGTGCTATCTTCTTGAGTCAGAATCCTGTTGCACATAAACAGGCCAAACATATTGATCTGGACTATCATTTTGTTCGTAAATTGGTCTCATCTGGGAAGATTTCGACCCATTTTGTTCCTTCCCATCTTCAGTTAGGGGATATATTCACTAAAGGCCTCCCTCGACCCGCCTTTGAATTTCTTCGGTCCAAGCTTTGCGTATGCTTGCACCCCACGCAACGCTTGAAGGGGGGTAATAGTGATAATAACGGATAGTTATTTTCATTTATGATTTGTGTAGATATATTTGGTAGATATCTTCTGTTGTAATTATCCTTGATCTTGTTTCCTTCTATTGTGGAGATCTTGTTGTACCGCTACTCTATTAATATTGATTTCATCCAATCACCTCATTAACGGTGATACACTATTCACTCTTACAAGAAATAAGGAAAGAGAGTGAAGGGGGGAGATGAAGAATTTCAAATGACATGATTTTGATGATGATTTGAAATCCCTCCATTTTAATGTTGACTCAAATTTAAGTATTTGTAAATTCAGTTAATTAACTCAAGTGAAGAAAGTGGTGATTTGTGCGTAAAATTCACGGATTTCAAATCCTTTCATTCAAATGGAGCCCGAGATTATTCTTATAGGACCAAAAGTGCAATTTTCCATATTGAACAATAGAGACGACATGCGGGTTGATAAATATATTAATGTTTAATTTTATTTTTAGTGCAATCTTTTAAATTATATAAGTATGCATGTTTATGTCAATTCCTTGAAATATATAGAGTTTGAATTACAAATGGTCCCATAACTTTGACCTCAAATAGATTTAGTCTCATAAGTTTTTTTATCGTCAATTTAGTCCTAATAACTTTGATAATGTCCAATTTTAGTCACAAATCGGCCGAAACAACGTTATTTTGCTGTTTTTGTTTGGGCTTTTCGACGGATGTTGTGACTTGAATGTCACTTACTGTCACGTGTATTTTCAAGTGTGTTTGGTTAATTCTTGCCGTCAATTCTGTTTTAATTTTAAGTTTAAAATTTTAATTATATGCCTAAAATTTTAGCTGTTAAAAAAAAATTATACGTGGCAGTCCAATCACAGCATCTGCCGAAAAACCCTAAATAAAAAGGGCAAAGCGATGTTATTCCGACCGATTCGCGATTAAAATTAGACATTTTCAAAATTATTGGGACTAATTAATCGATAATAAAAAAAATTATGGAATTAAATTTATTTGAGATCAAAGTTATGGGAGAGTTTATGGTTCAAACTCTATATAATATACTCCTATTATGTTGGATAAGTGGACGTATGCGAAGAAGTACTCCAAATAAAATTAGTAGAATATGTTATTTTGGATAAGTGGACGTATGCGAAGAAGTACTCGAAATAAAATTAGGTGCAGTTAGGGGTAACGTCCAATTAATAACTACCCTGAAACCCGACTCTCATTTTCATCCAACGGAATAAAAGGTCAAGAATGTCAGACAACGACTCCGAGGGGTACGACGAAGAATTCGAGCACATCGTGCGTCAACAGCCAGTCTTCATCACCGGAAAGAGAATCATGACCACCATCACATCACATGCCGAGCACGTGCGCGACTGGATCTGCGACGTCGAGTACGACCAAGTCAACCCCCTCCGCCTCATCGTCGGCCTCGACATCAAGCTCTCCAACCCCCACCCCCGCCGCCTCATCGCCCCACCCTCGCCACTGGTCGCCGTCGTCGTTCTCTGCGTCCACCGCACCTGCCTCATCTTCGAGCTCGCCTTCGCCACCAAAATGTCCCGCTCCCTCTCCCGGCTCCTCTCCGACCGGGAAAACAACACGCTCGTCGGCGTTGATATAGAGGCCAAGCTGGCGAAGCTGCGGCTGGAGTACGGCGGCCTCGGCGGCGGCGCAAGGTGGGTGGATTTGGGGATTGTGACGGCGGAGCGGTACCGGCGGCAGGAGATGAGGGAGGCGGGGGTGAGGATGTTTTTGCATGGGAGTGACGTGGAGAGGCCGTCGCCGGTGGTGGTTCAGGACTGGGATGATGAGCTGTCAAGTGAGCACGTGCGCCAGGCGTGCGTCGATGCTTACGTGTGTTATGAGCTGGGGAGCTATCTTGTGTATCCCAATCGGAGAGAAGTCCAGATTAGGATGAGTTGCCCAGATGGTCTTTGATATTCTTCATTTTATTACTCCATGGCCCATCTTGTTATGAATATATACGTTGCTTAGTTTTTCTTTAGATATTCTTGATCGATGTTTCTTGGTTCTTGATATTTGAACTAATGACATACATGTATACAGTATATATAAACTCGTGAATTGATGCATGTATTACAAATATTACTATAGTACTCGAGTTTAATTAGCGTCTTCAAAAGATAAAATTATAAATTTAAAATAGACATATGAAATTGGTATTTTTTTGTAAACAATCACATTATATGCAGAATGTAGTTTGTATGCCGGCGCGTCACTGACCTAGGGCGAAAGGTTGGTAATTTTTTGGAAAACAACAATAAATAGAATCGGAGTAAAAGAGGTACTCAATCCATACAAAAACTAATACAACTATTACAAATTGAACTCAGCTACGTACACAATTATACACACATACACATTATGAATGAGGCAATTTTAAGCCATTATTTTTAATTTAATAGGATTGAGTATATTTCAAATACAATCTTTTAAATTAATTAGATAAGTTTAATTTGGATTAACACTTTAACATTTGGGGGGGTGTGTGTTGATTTGTGTTAGATTATACCTCGTCTTATATACGTGAGACCATTTCCTACTTATTTTTGTCAAAAAAAAAAAAAAATTGGTGTATGCAAACTCTATCAAGTATTAAGTGAGGCATAATGACTTTGGTTTATTTTTATTTTTTTTTTTTTTTACAGGACTTGGGTTTATTTTTTAAATGCTTATATATAGTAGATTTTTTCAAAAAGTTAAAAAATTGTTAGTAATTAGTAAAATTTGCATAAACAAAAACAAAATAAAACTGAAAAAAGAAACAATAAGAGGAGCCATAGCCCAGTGCGGTTTCTCTGTTTCACAAGTCTGTTTCATCTGGTGTTTCATGCCTTGGATTTGCGTCATATGTCTATGGGCCGGGTGAACCATCTATACCCTAAACACTAAATAATAAACCCTAAATCATGGTCTATTCGGGCCGGGTGAACCATGAACCACTCGGGCCGGGTGACGGAACGGAGTGGGCCGAAATGGACACGTGGCGCAAATTCAAGGCATGAAACACCAGATAAAACACACATGTGAAATAGGGAATCCGAGCCGGCCATAGCCCTGGGGCCATAAACCATCTCAACTCCCATGCAAAAAACAAAACTTGTTTCTCAATTAACCGCCTTTAACAAATTAACCAACCTCAAATTAAACTCTCTGATCCCTCCTTTTAATCTCAATTCCAGAAACCGTCCTCTCTCTCTCTCCCTCTCTCTCTCCCTACAATGTCAGACGAATTCCGACTGGGACGAAAACTCCGACTACATCCTTCGCGAACAAATGGTTCCCATCACCAACAAAACAATCACAGCCACCGTCACTTGAGAGGGCGGAGACGCAACCATCTGGCTCGACAAACTCCACCTCACCAACACGAAATCCCCGACTCCCTCGCCCGATTCCTCTCCAATCAGGACAACACCTTCGTCGGCGTCGGGATACTGCCCAAGATGCTGCAGCTGCGAGACGAGTACAATATCGGAGGCCAAGCGCCGTACGTTGACTTGGGTCGCTGTACGGCGAAGAGGTATAAGAGGCCGGACGGATGGCTTTGTGGGCTGGGCCGGGCTGTAGCCCGCCCTGATTTTTGGGGAAAAAAAATTTACCATTAAAAAAAAAAAAATTAAACTTACATCATCTAGAGTCGAACCTGCAACCTCAGGCATAATGTTAGAACGCTTCACCACTAGGCTGCTTGTGTCTTTGGTAATAAATTGCAAATTATAAATATAATACTGTTAAATAATTTAAAATTTGAACTAAATTAAAGGCTGAAGCCTGAAGCCCTAACCTCATTCCAAAATTCACGAATTTGTATCTTGTTGATTTAGTTCTTACGCTTTCTTTTGCCGTCTTTGACATCCTTCGTTCCATTAAGCCGCTCTCCGTGCCATTGCCGCCCATGCTGCCGGCCGCTCCTCCTCCTGTCATGGCGCCCATCAATTTCTCCTCTTATCTCTTCAAGACTTGATTCCTTTCAATTGTTGGGGTAAATTTTTGAATGCTTCAAATTCCATAGTTTTGTGTTCTTCTTTATTTTGGTGCATAGTTTTGTGTTGTTCTATTTGAGAACATTTCACTAAATTTTGGTGCATAGTTTTGGGGCAAGAATTTTGAGGAGAATTTTATATATGCTAATGTAGTGTGTCTGCTTAGGAGAGAATTTTGAGGAGAATTTTTGGGGCAAGAATTTTGAGGAGAATTTTATATATGCAGTGTGTTGTCAAATATTGATATTGGAGTTTTAATATTGATACTAGTGTTTTAATATTTATCGCCTACAATTATCGATAATATTTTATCTTTAACGCCTACAATTAGATTTCTCAAATATTGATACTAGTGTTTTAATATTTATATAATTACATTGGAGTTTAAGTTTGGGGAAGTAGTATATTGGAGTTTGGAGATGAGTGCTAAAAATATAACATAATATATAATTTTGTAATAGGTGATGGATAATCGAGAAGCTAAGAAAGGGAAAACTATCAAGTCACTCTTCATTAACTTCAAACGGAAGGAACCTATGACAAGTGAAGAGCATCTTACATCTAACAATGATAGTGTAGCTCCTCCCGATGTTCAACCTCCTCAATCACAAAGAATTGAAATTGATCTTAATTCACTTGAGCGTGATCCGTTTAAGCGTATTTCAATTTGTGAACATCCTGTTAATCAACGAGATGAAATAAGGAGAGCTTACTTGAAAATGGGAGCATTTCAACCCAATTTGGATGAATATAAGCCAACATTTGATGGAATTCAGAATCGTCGATTTCAAAAGTCGTGGTTTCGTCAATTTCCTTGGCTAGAGTACTCACCCTCAAACCATGCTGCGTATTGCTTTCCGTGCTTCATATTTGATAATTTGAATAACAGTCGTTGTGCATTTACTTTGGGTGGGTTCGATAGTTGGAAAAGGGTCAATGACGGGAAGAGGTGTTCGTTTTTAAAACATGTGGGGGATGTCGATTCACAACACAGTAGAGCGGTGGTTTACATGAACTCTCTAAAGAATGTCTCTCAGCATATTGACAAAGCAATTAATCGTGAAAAACCGGAAGAGGTAAAGAGAAATCGTCTGCGGGTTATGACTACAATTAAGTGTCTTCAATATCTTACTTTGCAAGCATGTGCTTTGAGAGGGCATGATGAGTCGGTATCTTCCAAAAATCGAGGTAATCTCATTGAATTGATAAAGCTTTTGGGAGAGATGAATACCGAAATTAATGAAGTTGTTTTAGAGAATGCTCCTTTAAATGCTAAGTATATATCACAAGACAGTTCAAAAAGAGATTTTGAGCATCTTTGGTAGTCGGGTGAGAAACAAAATCCGTGAGGAGATTGGTGATTCAAAGTTTTTCATTTTAGTTGATGAAGCTAAAGATGTATCTAACAAAGAACAGATGGCTATTGTGTTAAGATTTGTTGATGTTAATGGTATTTTGAAAGAGCGTTTTCTTGACATTGTACATGTTAAAGATACTACTGCTGTAACACTGAAGAAAGAAATATGTCTTGTGTTGAGTCGACATAACCTGCAAATATGCAATATGCGGGGTCAAGGGTACGATGGAGCGAGCAATATGGGTGGTGTATGGAATGGATTACAAGCCCTTTTTTTGAGAGATTGCCCTTATGCATATCATGTTCATTGCTTTGCTCATCGGTTGCAATTAGCATTAGTTGCTGCAGGTGGAAAAGTACGACAAGTTTATTGTTTCTTTTCAAGCTTGAAGAAGATCGTAAATATTGTTGGTGCTTCTCCTAAGCGTCATGCCGAACTACAATCCGCTCAAGCTATGGAAATTGCAGAAAAGATAACTACAGGAGAACGTGAAATAAGCAGAGGTGCTAATCAAATGGGTAGTCTGCATCGTCCAGGAGAAACTCGTTGGAGTTCTCATTTTGATTCCACGTGTAGTTTGATTGATATGTATGGTGCGGTGATTACTGTGCTTCAGCATATGTCAGATGAGGGTTCTTCTTACGATACAAGTGGTGAAGCTTATGGGTGTTTGATGGTAATGAGATCTTTTGAGTTTGTATTCATTCTACACTTGATGAATAAAATTTTGGGACTTTCAGATATGCTTTGTCGATCTTTGCAGCAAAAGTCTCTTGATATCTTGAATGCAATGGATCTTGTCTCAAGCACTAAAAGTTTACTTAACTTGTTGAGGGATGAAGGTTTTGATTGTCTTCTAGCACATGTTGAGTCAGTTTGTAGAGATTATCACATTGTCATACCAAATATGGATGATCGCTATGAAATGGGTACAGGGCGTTCATGTCAACAAGTGGATGTTATCACGTTTGGACATCATTACCAATTTGATGTCTTTAACGAGGCAATAAATACACAGGTGAATGAAATCATTAATAGGTTCAATGATGAGACGGTGGAACTTCTTAAGCTTAGTCTTTGCCTTGGATCCGAAAAGACAACTTGGGTTATTTAACTTAAGATCATATTTATGATCTCGCTGATAAATTTTATCCGATGATTTTTATGATCAAGAAATGCGCTATTTGAGAATTGAATTACAGCATTACAAAGTTGATATGTTTTCTAATGAAAGTTTTCAGAATTTGTCAACTATTTCTGAATTATCCCAGAAGTTGGTCGAGATAAACAAGACGGAATCGTATACTATGATTTCGAGGTTGATTCATCTTGTTTTGACACTTCCTGTTACCACAGCGACGACCGAACGGGCATTTTCAGCAATGAAGCATGTGAAGAGTGTTCTTCGAAACAAAATGGAGAGTGATTACCTATCAGATTCTATGGTTATCTACATTGAGAGAGAACTATTTGAAGACATTGATCATGATTCTGTTATCGATGAATTTTATCAGATAAAGAATCGTAGGGCACAGCTTATGTAAAAAAAAAATTATTATACTGTATTTATTTCGAGCTTTCAGCCCACCCTACATTTTGATCCTGGATCCGCCCTTGCCGGAGCTGACGACGTTTTTGCATGGGGGTGACGTGGACAGGCCGTGGCCGCCTGTGGTGGGGATTGGGATGCGGAGGAATTGTCGAATGAGCAAGTGCGTCAAGCGTGTATTGATGCTTATGTGTGTTATGAACTCGGGAGTTATCTCGTGTTTCCCGTTCGGAAGGGAACTTCGGGTTAATTAGGATAGGAGAATAGTTACGTTTGCTCTTTTCATCTTCATTTTACTTTACGATTTTGTCATGAACTTGCTTGGTTTTCTTTTAAGTATTCTTGATGTTTCTTGATCGAACTAATGGTGAAGAAAAAAATTTTGGTAGTAATCTGTTTTTTGTTTCAAAAAAATTACCTATCTCAATTTGGTCATCATCCAACTATCTCATTAGTTTGTCCAACTTTGACCCCTTTTCACAAGACGTGTGTCGATTAAATTGGGGGATTTTTCAAGCTCTCATAATCGACGTAGACGTTGACTTAAAAATATCATTTTTTTAACACAATTTAAAAAGAATTTTCTTGCTCTTTCTATTTATTTTTTAAATGATTTTTTTTTAAGTGTTAGTCAATGATATTCACTTAAGATACTGTAAGGTTAACCCTTTGGATGAGAGATCTCGGATAAAAAGGATGTCTATAACAATATATATGCTTCATTCTTGACTGCTTAACCGGATCAAGGCAAGTCGTGTAGCATTCATGTTATCAAACAAAATTAAGGTGGGGTCTGACAGTAATTGAAATGTTTAGCTCCTTAACAATCCAACCAACTTCAATCAACCGAAGCAAGTGTCTATATTCAGCTTAAATGGAAGATCTATATATATAGCCACCCCCAATCTGTTTTCTAGACCTCCATGGGAGAGAATTATCACCTAGCTAGAAATTGACTTGCTATCACTTAGCTAGGTAACTCCCCAAAATACCGATTGGATTTGAGTGAGAATTCATAAGATGATGAAGGCTATAATAGTAGAAAAGGGCATAATAGATACTCCACTTTTTTTTTATGGACGTCTCACTATATATATTTGTCACAGTCCATAAAAGGAAAAAGTGACACTCCACTAACTATTATTTTAATATTATTTCCTTCACTTTTCATCCCAAATACCTTCATTTTTCATCCATTAAATACTATAAAAGCCCACGATTTATTATTTTAATATTATTTCTTAAACAATTCAATAAAAAGAAGTGGGAGAAATATATACCGAGACGGTCAAAGAGAAAAAAAGAGTACTAACTCAAATAAAGGGATAAAAGAGTTTGTCAACAAGTTCCTCATTACAATCTTCACCTCAGAGAAGCCATCCGTTAAATGTCTGCAAATTCAAATTCTCTGCCTACATTTTTTTATAATTTGGGCGATTTACCATTTTTCGTATAGTTTAAAGATTATTGCACAAATCCAAAGTGTATCGCCCATGCAATCAAGGTATTAAAAATTGGGCTCATCAAAAACCTTTTAACTTAAAATTAGATGGGGCGCATATATAGGAAAAAAATTAGCAAAATAAATTGGTGTTAGCATACTCTACAAATATTAAGCGAGGTAAGTATATGGACTCATTTTTTACTTTTTTTCACAAATTATACCCAATGCTCTTACAAAAATTTACAATAAGTTGGTCTTATAAAATATAAAAAATAAAAACTGATAAAAGATACAAATTAAGTGGGGAGCCAGGGTCTTCAATTAAAGTGGGTCCAGCCTCCAACCAAAACGTCAGAAACTCAAAGCAATATATATGTGCGAAATTCTAACCGCTCTCTTTGAGTTAGCGCCAAGAAATTAAATCACCACTCACAAAAACAAGAAACCATTCTAATTAATCTCTCTACCCCATTTTCATCTGAATTCAACAACCTCTTTCTCTCTCTCTCTCTCTCTCTCTCTCTCTCCCCCCACCGGAAAAAGTTCCATCACAACTCAAACAATGTCAGACAAGGAAGAGTCCGATGGGGATGAGGACATGATGATGGGAGAACAATTCCATATTTCCATCATGGACAAAACAGTCACCACCACCGTCACCTCCGAGGCGGAAAACGTCCGCGACTGGATCCACGAAACGGAGCGCACCAACGCCGCCAATCGCCTCCGTCTCATCGTGGGCATCGACATCAAGCTCGGCCCTCCCCCGCACTTCCCGGTGGCCCTCCTCGTCCTCTTCGTCCGCCGCACCTGCCTCATCTTCGAGCTCACCTACGCCGACCAAACCCCTCCCTCCCTCGCCCGCTTCCTCTCCGACCGCACCAACAACACACTCGTCGGCGTTCATATACAGTCCAAGCTGGCCCGGCTGCGGCGGCAGTTTGGCGGCAACGGGGGCGGCGCGCGGTGGGTGGATTTGGGGAGTGTTACGGCGGAGCGGTACCGTCGGCCGGAGATGAGGGAGGCGGGGGTGAGCGAGCTAAGGAGATTTTTGCATGGGGGGGATGTGGAGAGGCCGGCGGTGGTGGGTGGGTGGGATGCGGTGGTGACGAATGAGCAAGTGCGGCATGCGTGTATCGATGCTTATGTGTGTTATGAACTCGGGAGCTTTCTCGTCTTACCCATTCGGAGAGAGCAACTCCGGATTAAAAAGAGTAGTTGCCCAGATGGTCATTGATAATCTTCATTTCATCCGCCATTTTGTTATGAATCACTACAACACATTTAGCATGCAAACAAGACTTGGACAATTTCTTTTTAAACAATTTCTCCAAGTTATAGCTTGGAGAGCGGTTTTATAAAAAAAAAAAAAAAAACAGCTGTTTAAAACCGCTGTCCAAGAATAAAATTTGGAAAGCGGTTTTAAACCGCATTGCAAGATCACTTGCACAGCGGTTAATAACCGCGGTCTACGTAAACACTTGGACAGCGATTTCGAACCGCTGTCCAAGTCGAGTTATAATTTTTAATTATCAGACGCGGGGGAGTCCAGAAACCCTTCATTCCATTAATATTTCTCCCCAAATTCCCTCTTCCTCCTCCTCTCCCCCAAATCGCTCGCCGCAAACCGTCGTCCGGTTTCCTCCTCCAACCCACATCGTCCAAATTGCCTTCGTCGCCGTCCTAGCTTCTCCCTCTCCACCAAATGGTCGCGCGCCCTCCTCCCTCCCTCTCCTTCCGCCTCCGCTGCCCTCCCCTACCGCCCCCGCCGTCGCCATCCTCCCCTACCGTCGCCGCCGTCGCCGTCTTCCTCCTCCATATATAGGTATTTTTTTCTTTTATATATATATATATGTATATATATTGCATGTGTTTATTTATATATATATGTGTGTGTTTGAGATTAATTGTTAGGATATATATATAAATATTGTGTTTATATATATATGTTTGAGATTAATTGTTAGGATTATATATATATATATATATATATATATAAATGTGTTTATATATATATGTTTGGGATTAATTGTTAGGATATATATATAGCTAATTTGTTATGATTAATTGTTGTTAGTGTGGGATTAATATTGGTTTAATTATATTGTTAGTAGCTTGGATTAATTGTTGTTAGTGGCTTGAATGAATTTTTGTTAGTGTTAGAAATGAACATTTTGTTAGAGATGAATAATGCACTTAAGGTGTTTGATAATATGCTTGTGTGAGGATTTAAACATGAATTAGGATTAATACATTAGGATATATTTTGGTTATTAATTTAATGAATGGATAATGATTAATGATGATTAATGGTGATACATTAGGATACATATTGTCTTGAGAAGTAACAAAAATTGTGAATGAGTGAAAAATTGGAAGGATTTCAAAATTAGAAAATTAAAATGAATGTAGATTAAGTATGGTTAGGTATGCTTTTAGGTTTAATACTTTAAGATAATTGTCTTGAGAAGCAGTCTTCATATTGTCTTTCGTATAGGCATCTCTAGTTCCTATAGTTTTTTTAATATTGTTTGTTTTTTGTTTATTAAATGTTGTTTCTTCTACTTTACAGAATCATGTCTCGTTTGCCATATCCCGGAGATGATGGAGATGATGATGGATATTCTGATGGAGATCATGACGCATATGATCATGGTGCATATGATCGACAAAGACATCCGATGACTTGAGAGAGTGTGACACCGATGCTCCCACCACCACTAGCGACTCGGGAGAAAGCGCTTTTCGGGGTATAGTCACCATATCATCTATTAAGAGAGCTCAGAGCAAGGGAAAACACTTCGTAATTTTATTACAATTGAGCAGTTTGAAATCGATAAATATATTGATTGATCGTTGAACATAATTAAATACTATGTTATTGCGAGTTATCGTTCAATGAGTTTGGATGAGCAATAGAAAAAAGAGAGTGAGTCGTTGTCCTTCATTACATTGAGCCGCATCGGGAGCGTGATCCCTATCGTCTTTGCCGACCAAGGATCGGGCGGCGTAGCCCCAAACTGACTCATTTGAAGGAAAGAATATGGGACGAACTTACGGTATGTTAATTATATATTTATTGAAAGTTGAAGTATGAACCTTAAATTTACTAAATTGTTATGTTATATGTGTATAGACTACATTCAGAGGTCTTGACCACACAAAGAAGAAGCAAATATTGTCGCAAGCTGGAGTAATGGCCAAGAATTTTCGGACTTGGTTGAGGTAACACACGAGATCCTAAACCGGTCTTTACTCGACTAGTCCGCCTCCCACAGATCGAATAGCCCTATGGTGGCTCCATACTGGGAGGAGTTTGTGAGCAGAGCTATGGAGGATGATTTCCAGGTAAAATTGATCAATGACATTTCCTCAATTTCTAATGCATATAGTTTTTTAGTGTTTATCATATACTGTAGAATCGAAGTAATAAAAATCGCGATCAAGCCAAGTCGATGGAGGCGCGATATTGTGGCTCGAACAAAGGTTATGCACGAATAAGAGAAAATATGGTGAGATCAAAATTCTAACTTTTAATTTTTTTTATATATTCACTTTTAATATATCTAATAAAGGGACATGTTCATCACTATCGTAGAAAGAAGAAAGAAGAAAAACTGGAGAGAGTGAGCCTATTGTTACCCGTTTCGACTAATTTTAGACTACCAGAAAGGGTCGAGACGGGAATATTCACGATCCCAGTGCACAGCCCATCATCGAAGAAGTGGTAATCTATCCATTAATTTATCTTTCAATTACAAACTATTATTTATAAATAAATAATTAAATAATAATCTTTTGTTTTTGTGATTCAGGAGCGTCTATCTCAGATCATGACGCCCGACGACATCCGCATTATCGGCCCTGATGATCTGTTTGGACGGGCTATAGGTCGCCAAGAGCATCCCGGCCGCTTACGGAGTGTCGGATATGGCGTGACGAAGACATCGTTAGCGATGGGACCTGGTCTTCAAGCCATGAATATGGTCGGTATACTAACGGAACAGGTTGCCAAGTTGTCTAAAGATGTGGAACGTTTGAGGTCCGAGAGAAGAACGAGCCGCGGAATGTCGTCGAGTGGAGCAAGCTGTGAACATAGTGTTGCTAATGCTATGTTTTCAGCTAACCCTAGGGACGACTTTATTGAGGCACTTCAAAACGTCTCTCAGGTATCAGATATGCATGTCTCACATTTGTTTTAATTAAAGACTAGTGTATTAAAATTTTCTAACTAAATATCTTATTCGAACAGCCAACGACCTTTTGCTACCTTTATTTGGAGGATCCCGATCGGTTGGTGGCCACAGGAACGTTGCACAGCTCCCATGGAATGATTCATGGTCATCCCATCACTCCTGGTTTCGTGAGGGCACATTCGATGTACCCGTAATCGGACAAGAGGATTAAGCGGTGCCAAAACCAATCGATGAAGTCGTCACAGTCAGAACAGCGGTCGGGCACTTCATCGAATGGCCGAGCAACTTGGTCTCTAGCACCATGAGGGTAAAATATATGTTATTAAAGTTCATTATCTTATTTGTGGTTCTAAATAATATTGCAAATTAATTGTAGAATCTACCGACACCACAAATGCCTCGGAAGAAATCACCACAAAAGGCTAAAGAGAAATCGAGGGGTGTCGTAGACAGTCAGAGGGGGAGAACGAGGGACTCTACTGCACTCATACTTGGTTATCCCATGACTGGAGACTTAGATCACGATGATTATGTACAATCTAGGGTGCACCGGATGGTATCGTGTAATGCTTTCGAGATCGTCACAGTTCCCATGCTTGCTCACTTTCATCAGAATACTTTCCAAGAATTCGTCAGTGAGGAACATGTGCGCGAAGTCTTGAATGACGAGTGGTTGAGTGCAACCACCATAGCCCTTTACCTCAGGTATGTGTTTACTAATTCTCAATATTCACTTTCTGTATAGTTTAATTTTCTTTTTAATATTAATTAGGGTATATATGTTGGTTAAAAATATTTGGGTGAGGTATATCTCTCCAGAGATGTCCGAGCAAGTGGAATGTATTCCTTCGTCTCCCCCCAGGTGTCTTGCATATTGGGTGATAGGGTACAGACCATGGATGGGTTAGTTAATCATATGTTGAATCAAACTGGGAGCGATCATCTCATTTTTTGGCCAACAAATGTGGGGTGAGTGATAAACATTTCGTTAAAATTTGAATTCATGTTTATAATATTTGCACATATATATGCTAAATTTGCAGTTAAGTTTAATATTCTCAATATAATATAGGAATCATTGGGTGCTGGTCGTCATACACGTGAATACATTAAGTGTGTATTTTATGGACCCAGCTCAGGATGGAGTTTATTCAAATCGCCCTGATCTCGTTTCATATATGGAAGCGTAAGTTCATTTTTAATATTCTATACAATGATTTGTTTTACTTTTAAAATTATGCATATTTAATCTATTTTTATTTTTAAATTATAATAATAATAGTGTGATGACGATGTATCGGAGTCGCCTTCAGAGTCAAGGTTCAAGATCTAAGTTAAATAAAGTGAACTGGATTAACATTAAGGTAAATTTAATTTAGTAAATTATCAAATTAATAGAAAGAAATCATAATTGTAATACGTGATTATAATTGTTAATCAACAGGTTCCGAGGCAATGAGATAATAAACATTGTGGACATTTTGTGTGTTGCTTTATTGAAGATATAATACGCGCTTCTCTAACGAACATTCCTCTCAATGTAAGTCAATTTATCGATTTATTTAAATTATTATTGATTGAATAAAAATTCATACTATATTGATTGATTCGTTGTTTGCAGTTTGTCTATGAACGTGAGCTCAAGTCTTACTCTAAGAAAAGACTGGAGAAATAGAAAAATGATTGGACGGGGTACCTTTACAATCGATTCTTATATTCATACGATATTGAGTGATCGTTGTTTGAAATTTTGGTAACATGTAATTAAATTATATATTTGTGATGATATATATTTCATGTTTTTGGTGTATTGGACGTATGTTTATGATTGTATGTTTATTTATTTCATGATGTGTATGTTTATTTATTTGATGTTTTGGTATATATATATATATGTGGTATAAGTTTTGGTTTATGGTTTTATTATAGGATTTTTGGTTTATGGTTTATGGTATTGGACGTATATATAAGTTTTGGTTTATAGTTTTATTATAGGATTTTTAAAATATAAATTAATAATTAAAAAAAAAAGATATTGGACCGCGGTTAATAACCGCTATCTTTCTAACATAATAAACGAAATTATAAAAAAAAAAAAAAGTTAGACAGCGGTTATTAACCGCTGTCCAAGCCTCCCTCTTGCAATGCGGTTAAAAACCGCTGTCCAAGACCAACTTTTGGACAGCGGTTTTTTAATAGTTGTCCAAGCTTGGACAGTTGTTACTTGGACAGCTATTATAACCGCTCTCTAAAGACTTTTTTAACAGATGTCCAAGCCCAAATGTGTATTAGTGAATATTTGCTTGGTTTTCTTTAGGGTATTTTCTTGATGGAACTAATGATCGATGCTTGTGTGTGTATATATGAGATAATGAATTAATGCATGGATTAGGAATTTAGGAGTACTATATGTTGATATTCAAGCGTTTGTGTGCAGTTTTACTTGACCTGGGGCTATGCGCGGTCATTTTCGTGTTTATTTTTTCAAATTTTTGATAGGCATTTTGTATTTTTGAATTTGTTTTTTTTTTTCTAGTATTTCAAAAAGAATAAAGAATTCTAGGGAGCAATTAATTAATGCAAAATATGGTTTTTCGAGTCACTTGTGAAACAAGTCTATACATGCATGAACTATATCACTGTTAATCTGCTATGCATAAAAACTATCACTATTTAAAAAAATATATATTTTTTAGATTGTGATAATTTTTATATATAACAGTGATATTGAAAAAATAGAGTTCTACCATGAACTCAGGTTCACATAAGTTTTTGTCTTTTCTGGACTATATTGTTTTTGGTTAGGTAAAATTAAACAAAAAGAACTAATTATATATCTCTCTACAAGCTCGGATTTTTAAATTACATTAAACTCTTTCATGGTATCATAGTCTTCAGGCTCACATCCACGTTTTGAGTTCAATTCTCGTTATAAATAACTTCATCCATATTAAATTCTCTAATCGATGGGTCTCCTTCCCAATGATGAAGTAAGAAATTTTGGTCTACAAGTGAGGGGAGTGCATCTGGTACATACAAGCCAAAAAATATTGTTACAATTCTATTTCTTTGGAGGGATCATGGGTCTTAAAAAGATAAAATTAAATGAATAGATCTCTTGTGCATCAAATAAAATATAAAGACAAATACCATTCAAATGCATTTTAAAAATATGCAGGTTGTTTCACTGTTGTAATTCAACTCTAATAAATATTACTCCCTTCATCCCGGATTCAATTGAACAATTGTTAAAAGGGCCGTCCTGAATTAGATTGAACATTTTCTAAAGCTTTTCGTGATCTTTCTTTCCATAGGCGTACATTGTAGTCTAACTTGCTTTCAAGAATAAAGCAATTTAATCAATTTAAATTATTTCCTCCAAATATCTCAATATTATACCAATTTAAATTGTTTCCTCCAAATATCTCAATATTATGCTATATGTCTTTTTTTCCCACACTGAAAATAATTGTATCTCCTTTTATTTACAACCCATATCATTATTTTACCATTTCATTCTTAACAAAAAATAATTTATCATAATAAATAACTCTCATATTATATTGCGTAGGGGTAGAGTTATAAATAGTCTAAAGTAAAAAGAAACATTCTTTTTTGTCACTAAATTTTATTTTGTTCTTTTTTAGCCAAGAGAATAATTATTTGGACCAATATATCCTTTATGACTTAACTAAAAAGAAGAATAAAAAAACCTACGCTAAAAACTTGTGGCCCGAACCTCCATATATATGTTAATCTCGTACTACTATTTATTTAAGCTCATACCACCATTTTTCGCCCGTACCACACTTTATTGAAGCTCGTACCACCATTAATTTACCACGTATTTAAGCTCGTGCCATCACTAATTCACCTCGTACCGCATTTTATTTAAGCTCGCACCACCATTAATTCACCGCGTATCACATTTTACTTAAGTTCGTACCACCATTTTTTCGCCCGTACCACACTTTATTGAAGCTCGTACCACCATTAATTCACCACGTACCATATTTTATTTAAACTCGTACCACCATTTTTTCACGAGTATCACACTTGAACGAAGCTCGTACCACCATTAATTCACCACATAACGTATTTTATTTAAGACTGTACCACTTTTTTTAGGATTGTACAATGATATTTTTAAGCTCCTTGTATAGTCATACAATTAGGCTTGTAGCATCCTATATCCCAAACCCTAAATGTTTGTTTTAAGATTTAGGTGTGCGGGGGGAAGTCATGATTTCGAAATCCTATGGATTTGAAAGTCTTGGTGAATAATAAAGTATATGTGTTTGTTTTGAGAATTTGATAGAGTGAGATTTTACTTTATGTCAAATCAATGTTTAATAATGATTGAAGTAGTATTATTATATTGTGTTGAGAGTGAGAAAAGTAGTGATGTGATTGTATTGAATTTTGTGAAAAATAGTGGTGTAGGATTACTTTATAGGAGATGATTTTGAAGTCTAATTTTAAATCCCAAACTATAATGGGACGTGATTTTCAAAGTCCTAAGTCCATCCGGGTGGGTCCAGAAACAAACATAAATGAGAGAGTGCCTGTTAATTTTTCCTGGGTGAATCTCAAATTGGAGGAATATGACAAATAATGGGATTTTCTTGGAATTCAATAGACTCGGAGAGTGCTTAAGAATGATATTATTAACATTCAATTTAATTATTTAAAGCCGTAAAAAAAATCATTTTAAAAAGAGATGGAACAAAATTGATGAGAAAAATAATACCTTATTGAAGCCTTGAAGAGAGTAATGATTCATTTGTTCTCAAGGGAATGAAAGAAAAAAAGAGTGACAAGAGATGTAGTAGTGAAAAAGAAAATAAAATATGGAAGAAAAAAACAAAAGAACATGTCTTTTTAGAAAAAAAGAATGAGGTTATAGTTGGTAAAAAAAATATCTCTTGCCTAGAAAAGAATAAAATTAAAATCATTAATAAAAAAGAACTTTTTAAAATATAATTGACTAAAAAATGGGGTTCCGTCAACTTACGTACAAACAGTAAATGTTCAATTGATTTCGTGACGTGGGGAGTACCATAAAATTCGATATGCACAAACACCCACAAAAAAAATGGAAAACACAAATCCAAGGTGGGTCCAAGCCCAAGTAAAGCCCATGAAGCCAACGTCTAAAACCCAAAGCACGACTAGCTCAAAAGCATTGGCTTCATCACCAAACCGCTCTCTTTGAGAGGTAAAACCGTAAAAGTTGGCCACTCACAACAAACTATCCAACCTGATAAGCCCTTTCTGACTTTCTCTCTCTTATTTTCATCGTTATTCAAGAAACCCTTATATATCTCTTTTAAGTTTTAACCACCTAATAACTCTCCCACCCTCTCCCTCTCCCTCTCCCTCTCTTTTACACTCCACAAGGGCTCAAAAATGCCAACCAGCATCACAGCGCACGACACCCAAGACCACTCCATACAAAAAAAAGGACGATAATTTTGATATTCAAGAGCATTGTTTTTATCTGTCAAAAAAAAAAAAAAAGAGCATTGTTTTTCTAAAGAATCACATGCAGAATGCAATTTGTGTTACGATTAAAAAAAAAAAAAAAGGAATGTGTGTTTCTTGTTTTAGTTAATATAGGTTAACTTCGAGTTAATTAATATAACTGCAACTCTTTTTAGCCATTCATGATCGGTAAAACATATCAATAATTTATAATTAAATTCAGCTTCTGGTTTCGAAGATGCTGCGGTGATTGAAGACTAAGGACTGAGGAGCTTGTGGATTCGAATTTCTCCAGATGCAAAATATTCATGTTTTTGCTCTTAAAACTATATAGGCTGGTTAGCAAACTTTTTGGATTTATGCATGAATCTAATTCACCAAAACAGAACATCAACATCCAAAGGGAAAATCCCCTAATTAAAGGAAGACTCACATGTTGCTACAACAGATAGCACAACGTTACAACATAACTGCATCACTATATCATAGATCATGGAACAAAAGAACACAACACTCCAAGCTCATTGGGAATAAATATAAAGGATATAAATGATACATCACAAGGGTTTTGGAGATAATCACTAAACATATGGGAGACGAGAAGCAATAGCCAAATCATGAACGATATTGCGGACCAAAAGAAAGATAATTTTTTGACACCTGATGGTTCTATATAAGAGACTGTATTTCAGTGTTGAACTCTTTCATATGGACTTAATACTGGTTGTGAATACATGTCAGACATTATCGTATCAATCCTGCACCAACCTCGGATTAATGTCTCTGAAGCAGCTTCCACAATAACTGAAACACCACAGGCAGGAGGTCTACAAACTGCATTTACCAGGGAGATGATTTAAAATAATATCACACTAAATCATCTGTCCAATGTAAGAAAACATTACTTATCAGGTATAGAACAAGTTACAAATTATTTATGCAGAAATGAAGATAACAAATATAGGAAGACAGCCTTATAGTAGAATCAACATTATACTATAGAAAATACTTATCTTTATTTTATTTTTTTTATATTTTCCCTGTTTATTCTGAAGTGAATGTACCTTCTAAAATTTGAAACTGGTTTTAGAGTCCACTGGTGTTGCCTTGATGTGTATTAAATAGCGAGACATGGGACTAATGCCATGATAGTATGAGAGTGATCACGCTAGAGAGGGTGAACTGACACACTGTCAACCGACGGAGAAAAAGACTAGGTTTATTTTCCATAGTTTTGGAACAACAAAACCAGAATTGAATAAGTAGAGAAAAAAGAGTACAGAAGTGCGTGAAATTGCAGTGTGAGTTGGTCAAGTTATTTAAAGAAATGGTATATTTGCATTTCGAAAGAGGAAATAACACAAACCTTCCCCATTAAATTGCTCTAAACAAGGAAGACGGAGATATAAAGTGTTATTCTGTTCTATCATCCAAGATATATTTACAAAATAATTGAAATAATTACTATTTATCTCAGTAGTTGTAAACTCGGAGGAGAAAATTGAAAAAATGAGCACAGTGGCAGTATGGTCGAAAACGAGGGCGGGCAAGCATGAGCTGGGCAACACATGAAAGAGTACATGAAAGCAAATGTGACTTGCTACAACAAGTAAATGTCGTTATAAAGCCCATCGTTACTTATCTTAAAAAGAAACATCATCCACAAAGGAAATATTCACTACTGGAGGGCACAGCAGGTCTTCACAACGACTACTATGTAAATCAAATTTTGTTGACTTAATGTATGATATTCATATAAAAATAATAAGTTTTATACTACGTGCATATAGAACGTTATCTTATACCAAAACAGACAAGCACTACTTTTGCAATTGTTGAAATGCAAGTAGTCTAAATAAGCTACATACCTGGTTAACCTTGAGCTCAGCTAAATATTGAACTCCCATCTTGGTCTTAGTTTTGTTGAAAAGCTGCTCAGAGTATTGCAGAATTTAAACCAACTTAGATACGACCTTGTTAGCCTGTTTAGTTCATATACAGAAACTTCAAGCACCAGGTAATGACATATCTCTTAGTGCCCGTTGCACATCTTCAAGACAAGCTACAAGATCTTTAAATTCTTCAGTGTCAGAAAACGTTGCTGTAGCCTGTTTAATTGTACTCTTCAAATGCATTTCAGCAGCAAACAGTTCTCTACGACTGCTGCCAAGTAAGGCAAGTTCTTGATACACCTTACAGAGTTCCAATGAAGCATGTGCGAACTTCACAAAACGGTCCCTCTCCTTCCATAAATCAGAACCCTGATATGATCTAACTTGCTTAAGTAGAGCCTCCGAACACATTGCCAGATCCCCTTTCAGTTTATGCCACCTTGCATATAATCCCCATATCTCAGCATTCCCACCACTTTGAACAATCTGTTTTAAGATATTTCCCAGCAATTCAATCAAGTGATCAGTTTCCCGGCCTCTAGAAGATTCAATTTCCAAACCCCTCGTTTCATCGGTATTATCAATAGATGGTCGCCCTTCAATCTCCAGCATGATTCTTTCTAGCAACTCGGAGTCAATTCTCTTCTTTTTAGAAATATCAAGCACCTTCTGTACAGCTTCCAGTTCCTGGCTTAAGTTTCCAATATCGACAGCAACATGGCTATAATTCTCCCACATTTGCCAGCTGTTTCGCTTTAGTTTAAGTGCTTCCTTAAATGCAATAAAAGACTCCTTGCTTCTCTTTTTAACCATGTGTAAACAAGCAATGCTATTCCAAGAGTCTCCATTTTCGGGATCAAGTTGAACAGAGCGTGTGAAAGCATCCAGGGCCTTGTTAACATCCCTCGACTTCAAAGCAGCAGCACCGAGTGCAAACCAACCATCGGGATGCATGGAATTCAAAACCATTGCAGACTCCCATAAGAGCTTTGACTTCTCATACTCTCTTCGGTTGTAGGCAGAGCGGGCAAGAGATCGGAATGCTCGGGCAGATCGCCTGTTTGAGACTTCAAGGGCCTTCTCATAGGACGCATCATCATTTGTAACATCACCAAGAGAGCACCATAACCTTGGGTCAGATGGCCTCTCAGATAGGCATTTCTTAATGAGTTCAACAGCTGCTGCTTTCTTATCCATTAACTGGTAACAGTATATTAGATTATCCCATAGCTCAAGATTCTCGTAAATTCTAATAGCTTCTCCAGTCAAGCCACAACTCACAAGAAGGTCACAATATTCCCTGCGTAAGAGTTTAGTGTCAGTCATATACTGAGAAATTGTCAAATACTCTCGCCGTTTAAACAAATGAGTCATGTTTCTCCAAAGTACAACTTTTTATTTTAGATGTTCTAAATAAAGATGCAACCTTTTATACATCCTCAATTTTTACTCATGTCCCTCCTTCTAGTTGTTAGACTTATTCAACTGTATTTGACTTTTGAACATTTTTTTTCTCAAGGGCATTATAGAAATGTCAACTAATAACTGTCTTCTAAAACATGACATTTGAATGGACAAAAAAAGTTTTACGAACATGACTATTTTTTAGATGGAAAAAATATAATGGATATCAGAAAATCCTTTCTTTTCAGCTAAAATTAAAGGAAGGATCTCAACCAACAATAATTAAAAAAAAAAGATAGCAGCATACTTGCGTATTGCAGGAATTGGAGGCATATTAATCGCAAAACAGTAATGTAATTGCTGAGCAACTCCAGGAGATTGGTTGTGTACACTTTCCACCTGTTATAGGACAACTCAGACAATTTTAAAAATCAATGTACACAATAAGGGCAGCCAACGATAGCACAATATTGAGATATAACCACAGAAATTAGACCAGTAAAAAATGTGCATGCTGATTGCAAACAATGATATTACTAAATACACATATTTACAACAATTATCCCTTACTGTGACAGTGATGGGGTTAGCTAAAGAAATATGACTCATTGTTAATCAAATTGAATTGCAATCTTCACCAACAACGAATTCAAATACAGCAGGATCCAGACAGTTTTTTGGGCCAGTAAAATACAATAATGGTTCCCAACTCCAAAGTCTTTATACGCTTGGGGCAAAAGCACTTGAAAGGTAAGTGGTATCATTACTTTAAGCAGAAGGGTATATTTGAAATATATCCATTTAAGGAATGAAGCTCTATGTTTTGACGTCCCACAGAGGTAATAGACACAATTTAGCAACAATAATAACATACATAGCCTTTATAACTGTATCCGGGGTTACTATATCTTGTAGTCACTTTCAATTGAAATACATGTAATCATTTATATTCAAGTATAGCATGTCTTTTGTAATAGTTTAAAAGACTTGGAATGTCCTAAAAGACTCGGAAATAAACTATTACCAAAGACTATTCTAAAAGTCTCATATGCACATGTGCAAACCATTCCATACCACAAATTTTCTTTTTAATACATGCATACCTTATTCTATCTAATACAGTGTGTCGAGACATTGATTTCAATATTCCCCCATTTTTATTCATGTTCATATTCGCCTGTTACTCTGATGCACTGAACATCGCCGATCCACCACTATTTTACAGAGTTTTCCCTTCGATTGTTTTAGCAGTATTTTACAATCACGGAACTAACAAGCAGTAAGCACATTTGTAATGTATATAAAAATATTCTTCCTATACTTCTTTAAGAAAAATCGGTAGATACTAAATTAGTTAGTTTTCACTAATTAAAAGAATTAAATTCAAAATATATCAAATCTTAAACCACAAAATTAAAGCAGGATGAAATTTGACATCATGAAGTCTACAGAGTGTTTGCAGAATCAAATTCAAATATAGCATGGAAATAGAAAAAACTGAATTTGCATAATTTCACATGGAGTTATATAGAACACATACGAAAGGCAGGACAAAAGTAAAACAGACATTATTAATGGTAAAGTAGAGCAGAATTCTGACAGTGACAAGAACAATGAAAAAAGAGCATACCAGCTGATCCATCATCATCAGCACCCGCTGCTTTTTGTTCTACCACGACTGGACTCCCACCTGACACGTAGTAAGCTGCAGAAACATCGAAGCTGAACTAAATTGGTCAGATTGTCATTAATAGAGGTCCAGAAGAAGAATTATTAATATACATAGCTGATCCTTGAGCCTGCGACAAAGGTATTCTGCCATCAAAAATGGCTAAAGAAAAAATGGAATAGGCTACTAGTTTTGTTCTTCACTGGTATATTAAAGACAAGTAAAAATATCATCAAGCGTAAAATGGGAAAGATACCCATTACAGATATGTACTCCCAAAGGTAAACTTATGCTTCACAGTAACAAAAGGCAGCAATCTACTAGTCGGTAAGAATGTTCGTTGCATAAACTTCCATATGAAAGTTTTTTTTCTGACCCTACATTCTTTTCTTAATGGCAGATAGCATTGGATTATCTCACTCGAATAATCGACATCAAAAGTAGACTAGCATATTTTCAAATTTTCAAAGTAAACTACATCGTAGAAGAGATTACATTAAATAAGCCAGTTAGCTTGGATCGAAAGGCTTCACATGAACCTATAAAAGGGTGTTTGTTTTTTTCCTTGGGAATGCCCTAAAGTCACAGTTTTCATTATCAATATCATCATTTCACTAGTCCTCCCGAATCTAGTCCTGATCTGATAAACTTAAATGAATCACATAAGGAACAGTATCCATAACTGTCCCTCTATGAAGCACCCAAAGCATCTCAAAAAACATAGTACTGCATCTTACAAAGGCACACCAAAAAAGTACATGAGCTAAATCTTCAGCATGCTGCATGCAGTATTATGATCATATAGCACCGTACGTATCTCCAAACCTTCTTATTAAATTTATGCCGTATGAATTTTGCAGTTTTTGTAAGTATGAAAGCGCGCATACACACTCACATGCATAGACATATAAATGATGGGCCGATGGAGTGCAAAACTCCAAATAGAACAGAAAGAATAGGATTATATTGGGAACAATTATTTAACATAAAAAGCATGTTCAGTTCATCAATTTTCATAGTGAGCCAAATCTCAGTAATCGGTTTCCATTCTCTTCATCAATGTAGCCAGTGGAACTCTTCGGATATTAGATTCTGTGAATGAACCTAAGGTTATACAGATTATTTATTACTAATTTTAATGATAAACATGTACCAAACATCAAGGATAAGAAAAATGGCATTAATACTAAAATATTGGCTTGTTAACAAGAGCAGCATTTAGTAGCAGAGTGATAATTTTTTGCTTACCATGAATGGGGTTGAGCTCTGAGAATCAACAGCCTCTATATAAGGAGCCATTTCCCACTCTGAAACAAAATTATCATCATTAATAGGGATTCAACAAAAGATATATGTCAAAAGTAAATGTTTTCAGAAGTGTGACAGACAACTCAGTGGTAGACATAGGATATTTATAAATTTTACAAGTTATCTCTGTGGTCTATATTGCAGAAACAGAAAGTTATTAACATTCTTCAAGATGGTATTCTAATATGCAAGCCATCAGGTGCTAACACAATTTACATCATCTAAAGCCCATTTTTATGAGAACCATTATATTGACAGCAACCAGCACTGTGCCGGAAAGCCTAGTAGGAAGTAAATACTCACAAGAGCTACACTAGTATCTATAACATACAAAGGAAGTCCAACAGAACAACTTTACATCATACGGAACTCATGATATGAAAAAACCACAGAGATAAGTTTTGAATTGCACAAAATTGAAAAGGTCAAGACACAAAACACCAAACTTTCTAACAAGCGTAGAAACCCAAACATATGGAAAACAAGAAAATGAACTAATCAACTTATAAGAAAGCTCCCAATACCCTCCACCTCCGAAGTAAGCATTCATGAAAGTTGTGTGTCCAAGCAGAGGCAGAGTCACAGTCAAAGTTAAAAAAAAAAAAATAAGAATGCCACATAGAGGTAGTAGGCAATAAACAGGAAGGTAATCAATCTCATCTCATCTGTAGATATGCTCAAAAGTCAATTGTGGAACTTTCCTATCCTTATATAAGCAGTATAAGATGATATGTTTGCATAAACAGCCAAACTACACATAGTACCTGTACATAAGAACCCAAGGCTACACATAATGAGGTAAATGACATATGGACGGCATCAGCAGAAACTTGTCTGAAATTTAATAATAATTTCTAGTGCTTCATGGCAATTAAAATAGTATCTGAGAAAAGGTGTCTGAAGAAAATGGTTTCAGTAACTGAAAAGAAAAGTCGAGCCACCCCTTCTCAAAATATATTAAGAAGTCATGTTGGGAGTCTTTATTGTCATAGGAATAACTAACCAAGTGGAAAGTTTTCATTTAAATGCATGCCTCAGTGAGAAGATATTGATACATAAAATGTGCAGGCCAGTATAATAACTAAATTTAACATGGGCGTCGTTGCAATGTAAAGATATTTTGCATATGATTTTTTTTTAATTACTAACGTTCTTTATCTATAGAAAAGTGCCCTCTCTTTAATAAACCCTATCAAAAGAAGAATGAATATGCAATCTCACCAAGAACCTTAGGTCATCTCTATTTGAGCAGAAGGAAAATAGAATTACAAAAACAATTGAGTTGTAAATCAGCTTCAAAGAAAGAACACGAGCATACTTTGCATTTCATCATTACGAGCATTTTTCTCAATTAAAAGTCAATGTGCCAAAATCACTGCTTGGTGTACTGCCTTCAATGGGGAGACTGCGATAGCATGAGATTTATCATCCTGCTCAACACTCTTAGAGTTTTTCTCATCTGCTACAAACCTAGGGGTCATGAATACATCAGAAGCTTCATCCGTTTCATAAGATTGATGAAGTGGAGGATTGTCCAAACAGCTGGGCTCATGGAAAATTGGCGAACTGAAGTCTCCACCACTTGCTCCAGAAACAAGACGGAGTTGTGCTTTTGGTTCCACCTATACCCAACAATCATTAGTGGTTACAAGGAGAGACAAGAATCTATTACAAATTTCAAGTGATACATGTAAAATATTTACCTGATGCCGAGTACGAAAACCCAAAGCACCACTCACAAAAAAAACTATAGTTGGACACATCTGCAGCTGATTCAAAATGCACCCTGAAATACAATATTTTGCCATGGAAAACAGTCAGTATGCAGGCTTACTTTTGATATAACAGTGCAACCCTTATTTTGCTAAACCTAATTCAAATATATTACATACTAAAATATATCATGCAAAAACGAAATGTCAGCCATAGGAGTTAAAATGAAAGACCTATTTACAGGTTTGTTGAATTTCATTTATTACATGAGAGATTTAGATGGGCAAGGGTATCAGCCAGAATGAAAAAAGGCATGGGTTTTATGAATTAGCAGATTGAACCATCATAGAAGCTACTAAGATGGAACATAACGCTAGCTTGAGGCTTTGAGCATCAAATTTTATATACCTCAACAATAATACAACATGTTCCATCACTCCAAATTTTCAAGTACCTAGGGATGAGCATGTTCTATAACAAGCACTATAAATTTAAAACAAATTCAGTTATGAAGGATATCTGGTCAGTATAACCCAATCACATTAAATTTTCAGCACCTAAAGAATTCTTTATCTCTTGAAACATAATAATATGAAAAATGCATTAGCCTCACAAAATGTAAATACTTGTAAGATGAAGGTAAACACCATCATATGAAAACTAAGTGGTTGCTATAATGCATTATGTTAAGGCTGGTAACACAGTACTCAATGTACAAGAGATTTGAACAGAAGTCGGTCCAACTCTGACTGGTAGTCTGTGAAAGAAAACTTCTATTGTTTTCAAAATGCAGGAAGATACATCAATAAAGTTGTCGTTTGGTTTATGTACTATAAAAAATATTTTATTCTTCCCTATGAGTTTATTTTCACTGAAAATAAGGATGAAGTTAGAGGTCACTAGTGCTTCATAAGTTCAATAATTATCATTGAGTTTCCTTAATCGAACTTCAGACTAAACGTTATCATCACTTATGCAATTATTCACACTTGATAGCATCAGAATGTGGTCTGACTACTGATCTGCACACAAGACAATGTTTTCTTTGTATCAACATGTTTTGATGTCTTCGGTCATCATGACCCCCTAAAAGTTATCATCTTATGCCAGTTTGTGAATATGATCGCTGTTAATTCACAATTTACCAACACAAAAATGTTGGTGTGGCAACAAATTAATTAAAAAAACAGCTAAATACTTAATAAAAAGAGTATGATGACTCACTTGGAAGCATCTACACGCCCATAATAAAGTTCCAGTATCCCCACTTCCAAATGAAGCGATGACAGAATAGTTGAACAATCTTCATTTGAAGACCAATAGTCTTTTATCTTCTCCAAGGTGCCCAGAAGAAAGAAACTTTCTTTTGTATAAACTTGTAACAGATCATAAAGAAAAGATGAACGGTCATCCAGCAATTTCTGATGCAAGAAAAAAGCTCTGGCCAACCACCATGGCATGCTTCTCAATCCATCAATAGAAGAATGGCTTCCTTGAAATAGCAAATCTTTCATTCTCATCAGCAGAGTCTTTCCATGTATTAAGTACTGCAGGTGAAAAAAAGATTGGTAAATACCTTTAAACACACTGAAACTGCTGTCTCCTTGACGCGTATAACATCCAGTTTAGGGAACAAATATGAAGAAATATACCATCCATAGTATTTGGAGTGCAAGATGAATGAAAAGAAATACATCGTTCATAGCTACTATGTTTGATCCTTTGGTTCAAGTCAATATTCATATTAGAATAAATCTTGATGTCAACTATGCTAGGTGGATTGATTGAAACCCATCCATCTCCTTCAAAGTTGGGGCTATATAATGCTATGAAGCAAGAAGATATTGGGACTCGTGCAATATAAATCAAAGGCACATTAGTATTTTAATTTGTATCACAAATGAAGCAAGAAAATAATGGGAACTTGTGGAATACAGGCACCAAGATCTTGCAAAATGAGATGGCAATCCATTTTCAGAAAATAATAACATTAGGAAAACAAACAAGATTTAGACTGCAGGGAGATACCCAGGATCTTCATATACAACTGAATATTGGATTACGGAGAATAGGGCTATCATAAACATAGCAAGATAAGGCCCGGGGAGTACACCTCAAAAATGTGACACCGAAATAGACATAAACTATAATAAATATTGTCAATAAACAAATAGACAAGAAACAGAAACAGTGTAAAAACATATATTTGTTTATTAGAATTACATAAGATAGCTACATTGAAAATCCGAAATAGGCAGTCAATAGTGGACCTCCAAAGATTAATATCGAATGACATTCATAAAGGAAAAACATTGTAAAGAACAAAAGCTTCAAGTACCTGTAAATCAGAGAATTTTGCTCGCAGGTCAGAACCAACAGACATGAGTTCCTTCTGTGCCCATACTTCCCATTCCATCCAATCAACAAGTCCTATTTCGTCCTTGTGGGTGGATAATTCCGCCAGTGGCATCAAAGGAATGTTATCCAGTGGTCTATGACAAGTATGCAACAAAAGAAAAGAAGACAAAACTTTGGTCATAATTTTAAACTGGTGTGAAATTAAAAAAAGAAAAATATTTATCTTGCTATTGAAAATGCAAATAAATGTCAGCATACATTTGTATGGACTTTTTTTCTTGTTAAAAGAATGACAAATGAAACCCATATGCGATGTCCAGTAATTTATTACTTATACCCCATACTTCCTGGCCACTGGTCTCCTCAATTGAGTGGGAGACCCAGGCTCGATTCCCTTTGGGAACGAATTGGAGTATGGGAGTTATAAGGTGGCTTGGTGAATTTGTGGAGTGTTTGGGTACTTGGTGTACTAACTACTAACAATTAACAACTAACTTTGTCCTATCAAAAAAAAAAAAAAAAACTTATACCCCATACTTAATAAAGTCAATTAATCTCATACAACACAAAACGAAACTATTGATTGCACACATTTAGGTAGAAACATACAAAGTTAAATAATCATTCATCCTTTTAAATCAGTGCACACAATTTTCAGTGAATTATCACCACAATGTTTTTTTATTTTTCATTTTTTATGATAGTTGTGCATACTGCATTTCAACGATCCCACTAGCCAACTAACTGCCCTTCCAATAATCCCTAAACAATTGATGACATAGCATCAGATTCAAAGAAGGGGCATCAAATAGTATTATTGGCTTGGTCGAAACAGATTAGGGAGGCACAAACTGCATATATGTTAACCCACTGGTATATTGAGCTCCAAAGCTACTACCTTTTCTAGTAGTAGGAGCAGATTAAGGTAACGATACAAATCCAAAAACATAATATAATCTCACGATTAATCGTGGAAAAACCATTAACTAGTAAATTAACAGAGATAAAAGAAAACGATAAATAAAGCGAGGCTAACCCAGTAAAGTTGCATTGGGTGAAGGCAAGCAAAGCAGCAACTCCAACAGCCATCACAAGCAACGCTTTATAACCCAATTCCACTGAATCATCATTTCCGTCGATATTTAAAAACGAGCCGACGCACTCGGGGAGTGTCTCGGAGTAGAAGAGGTGAGCGGACTCGGACGAGTCGAATTGGAGATTCGAAAATAGGGTTTGGGAAGCAAGAGAAGAGGTGAGGGCTTGGAGATAGTGGCCGGACTCGATTAGAGCCACAACGTCGTTTAGTATGGAGTGGAGGTGAGAAAACGCCGGAGTAACAGGTGGCGATGATTGGCTAGGTGAGAGATTGTCAGACGGCATAGAACAGCGGAGGAGGCGGAGCTCCAATGAGCGGAGGAGGACGGCGTCGTTACCAGCCATTTTTGGACGGGAGAGAGGGTTTTGGATTTGCTGGCGGCAACACACAGGGTTTAACACATCAATGGAGTATCGTTTTCCCCTTCTTTCTTATTTTCTGTTAATTACTAATTAATCATTAAAATTTTATTACTTCATTATTAATTTAAATACTTTAGCAAATTTTGTTGTGCACCATTTGCATTAATTTTGATTTTTTTTCAATTCAATTTTTTTTTTATCAGTTTGATTTTTTTTACGGCCCGAGCCCAAACCCGCCCCAAATGGTTCATGGTTCACTCCCCCGAATAGGTCATGATTTAGGGTTCATAATTTAATATTTAGAGTGTGTAGATTGTTCATTAAAATTAAAATTGAATCAAGATGCAATTGGTCCACACGAATATTACTTATATATTATACTCTCTCCCTTCTTTATTCTAGGCTCGAATTATGCTCTGAGCTATTTATCAAGCTGTAATTTTATTTTATTTTGGTAAATAGTAATAAAAAAATTTAGTAAGAAATAGATAGAGTATATAACTAGTACTTGTTTTATTCATTAAAATATTAAATACACATAGAGTGAGCTTGAATACGAAATCAGACCTTAGCTGCATTAGATTTAATATGTTTATGTAAATTTATGTAAATAATATTGTTTTCGTTTCACAAAATAGTATCTATTTAGTTATACATTGTTGTTTTGGCTCATAAGCAAATATCTTCATTGCATTTTTACGCAGTGGATAGAGGATAGGGTTGCACTCACCAAATGATGTCGGTGGCGCACTTATTATATTGACATGTGTAATTTTATATTCTTATATTATAAAAGGAGAGTTGCACTCACCAAATGTTGTCAAGTGGCACTTATTATACTGCCATGTTCAAGAATGAGGAGCATGATGAAGTATCTTGTGATTCAAGAGGTTAGTTCCATTCATGTTATTTAGACCTTTATTTCGTATGAGTTCGCCCCTCGTGTTGAACATATACACGATACTAATGTATAAAGATTTCCGTCTCCTTGAAGTAAAATTTTAGATCCGTCCCGAATTTCATTGTGCATAATCAATAGGGGAGATGCAGAATCCTAATCAAGAATATACACCAACTATCACAATCTTGAATTCAAAACCACATTGATGTGCAAAATGTGGTCAAGAGATGACCTAAAATTCAACGGAGATTCGTACGTTGAATGTTCAAAATCCTTCAAGCTTTGACTGCAAGGACCTCGTCAATTTCCACGTAGGTACCTGAAAAACACGCCAGAGGGGGCTCCGGCGCGGGCTCTCCGACGCTCAAGTCAGTTCTTACTCTTAATCTTAGGTGAAATAGCTCAACTAACGTATTCAAGTGTAATTAAGTAAAATCAAGTGATTGTGTGTGATTCGTGATACCTGGGAGGGATATTTATATCCCTCCAGAAGGAGATAACGGTTATGCCCCTCTCAATCCACTTTCTGCGTCGTGCCCGGCCATCTCTTTCTCCCCCCGGGTTCTCAGGAGTGCTTCACGATCCACTTCTCTCTCCCTCTCCACGCGGATTGTCGCATTCTGAGCTCTTATTCTCAATCCAACTGTTCTCCCTCCTTCTCGGACTCTCCAGCTTCCTACTTGTAATCCCCTGAATATCGGAACTGCCCTCTGCAGCCCACTACTCAACTCTCGCGGATCAATGCTTCTTAGTCGTTGATCTCTTTCTATTCACGGTTATGATCATCTCTTGCCTCCTTAAATCTCAACTCTCCTCGATCAGCTCCCTGGAATATCTCAACCAACTCCTGGGCAAAAATCCGCCTTCGTGGACCGCTGCTCCCAGACCCAATATGCTTGAGCCCATATCCACAACTTGGTTCAATCTCATGGACTTCTCATCTCCAGGCCCAGGTTAGCTCCTTGTGCCCCGTCTTCTAGGCCTTCTTTCCTTTATTGGGTCCTGCTCTTCTTCAAGCCCATTATTTGGTCTCCTCCAGTCCACTAGAATTTCAGGATCCTGGGTTTCCAAGCCCCTTTCTCTATTATTCCGACCCACTCGGGGTATGGTCAATGTTCCAGTGTCTTCTCCTTATTAGACGACATAAATATTCCCCATCACAAATGAAGATGTTTAATATCTCTAAAATCAACTTGGAAGAAGGCATTTGAAGTTTTAACTACATATGTGTATTTGTGTAATATACAATATTAGTATAATTAATATCCACATTCACAATAAATGTGTCATTGCCATACAAATGAGTTCCTGTCCAAAATCCACCTTCACCATAAAATGTAGGTATGTTTGGTCCAAGCTCGATAGATCCGCTTGAGAATTTGTCAAGAAAAAATATGTTTGCATGTAGGATTATGCTAGTTAAATTTTAAAATTCACAAAATCATAATCTATAATAACTACACTTTTTATATTCCCTTCATACTTTTTCTTTAACTAGGAATTTACCACGTGCTTCGCATGTTGCACGCAATTTGTCTATATAATAATTAGAGTGTTTGTCGACGTCAAATTTTTACGTGTATATTTATGTCATAGATTATCCATATCCTTTGATTGTTGTTGTATATGAAACAATCATGAATTCAGTATATGAAACTAACCTTTCTTAGTTTCCGAAGCTATGTACGAAGAGTCTGCTTCGTAGATACAATCTCAAAATATAGAATTCCTCAAAACGATATACATATCATGGATTTACTCAATCAAATCGTTGATTTCTTTTTTTCCCCTAGAAGCATATAAACAATGATTATACAAAAATAATTTGAATATTTTTGGTGAACCAACTGGTCACTCCTCTAGTTGAAGTATCGTAATCAAATATTGTTCATATATAATAATTTGAATTTTGTTGAAGATATATTATGAACCAAGTGAAAAAGCGATTGAATATTGTTGGCTAATTCTCCTTAATCTCCACAGTAAGCTACTTTACACATCAACAAAAAGTAATCAACCCAAAAAAAAGAATGGCCCATAAATCAAAAAATATCATTCTTGAATCTTGATCTTTAAATTTGAAACAAAAGCAACATTTTTTTATGATTGACCGCCTTCAGTATCCAAACTCACATGCAAATTCCTAATGCAAATAAGTGATGCTACAAAGGGGATTTTTTTACATTGGTTATACATAGTTGAGGTCGACACTCTGTGCTTTCGTGTATGTGTGGTGTGTATATAATAGGGCAAAATCAAAATCACTCAAAGCAAAGATGGAGTTTGTAATGATGGGGAGTTTTTTCACCTGATAAGCTCTATTTTTTTTATGGTCGCCACCCCATCCCTCCCTCGAGTCATTGTCGTCGATCTGCGCACCATAAATCCTTGGGCACCCATCGTCTCCTTTGTCATACAACCAGATTCGCATTTCATTCCCGAGTTTTTTAGGTGCTTTCCCTCAAGCCGGCCGAGCTGCAACCGTCTCACCGTCGTACAGCCGCAGCCGCGCATTACACTCCCTCAAATGCCTTCCCCGGCCCTGAATCTGCCACCATCCCTCCCTCGAGTCATTGTCTTCCGATCTGCAGCCGCAAATCCTTGGGCACCCACTGTCTCACTGTCATATAACCACCGTTGCGCATTTCATTCATTCACGAGATTTTTATGCTTTCTCTCAAGCCGGCGAGCTGCAATTGCCTCTCATTTGTTGTCGTCTGTTGACCCAGACATTCTGATCCCTCAAGTGCCTTCCCCGGCCCTGAAGCCGCCACCATCTGTCGTCTCTCGCCAGTCGTAGATCCCATCTTTTCTCGACGCTCTCGATGGAATTTTCTCGCCGTCTTCGTCTTCAATTTAGTCATTTGTGTGTATCAGTTGAGTCCTTTTTTTATCGCTTCGTTCGTATGGATCAATTTGTAGGATTTTTTTTTTTTTTAGAGTTTGGATATGAATATGAATTAATATGAAGAGTTTTAGTGTTTGTATGGATTATTTTGCAAGTGTAAATTTTTAGAGGGGTCAATTGATATGTTTGCATGGATAGATTTGTAATGTGTAAAATAATGGAGGGTCAATGTTGTCGAAAAATGTTTCCCCAAGGCTTGCCACTTTTTAAATAGTATAGATATATATATAGATAGATAGATATAGATATAGATATAGCTATAGATATAGACGTCTTCATCTTTAATTTAGTCGTTTGCGTGTATCAATTGAGTCCCTTTTTTTTTATCGCTCAGTTCGTATGGATCAATTTTCAGGGATTTTTTTTTTTTTTTAGAGTTTGGATATGAATATAAATTAATATGAAGAGTTTTAGTGTTTGTAGGGATTATTTTGCAGGTGTAAATTTTTAGAGGGGCCCGACTAAATTGAAGATGAAGACGTCTATATCTATACTTCTATATTTATCTATATTTATATTTATGTTTATTTATACTATTTAAAAAGTGGCAAGCCTTGGAGAAATATTTTTGGATAACTTTGCCCCTCCATTATTTTACACATTACAAATATTGTTCATATATAATAATTTGAATTTTGTTGAAGATATATCATGAACCAAGTGAAAAAGCGATTGAGTACTGTTGGTTAATTCTCCTTAATCTCCACGGTAAGCTACTTTACACATCAACAAAAGGTAATCAACCCAAAAAAAAGAATGGCCCATAAATCAAAAAATATCATTCTTGAATCTTGATCTTTAAATTTGAAACAAAAGCAACACTTTTAGTCATTTTTGTGTATCAGTTGAGTCCTTTTTTTTATCGCTTCGTTCGTATGGATCAATTTGTAGGGATTTTTTTTTTTTTTTGGATATGAATATGAATTAATATGAAGAGTTTTAGTGTTTGTAGGGATTATTTTGCAGGTGTAAATTTTTAGAGGGGTCAATTGATATGTTTGCACGGATAGATTTGTAATGTCTAAAATAATGGAGGGGCAAAGTTGTCCAAAAATGTTAACAAAATTCAAATTATTATATATGAACAATATTTGTAATGTGTAAAAAAAAATAATGGAGGGGCAAAGTTGTCCAAAAATATTTCTCCAAGGCTTGCCACTTTTTAAATAGTATAGATATAGATATAGATACACACTTTATTTTTCACAATATAATAGATCTAATCATCACTTATTTTTTTACCATATTTTTTCTTAGTTCTACTGTATTACATCTTCAATCAATATATGAAAGTTAAATTCACTGTTTCACTATTAACGGATTTTTCAATAAAAAATTTCTCAATCTCCTTGTAACAAACAAATATGACTGTAGTATTTTGATGCATAAATCTATACTTACGGAAGATTAGATCAAAGAGGGAAAGTGGCTCCCCTTAAAAATAGAAAAAGTTGATTGATTCATTCATTCATTAATATTTGCCTAATTAGTTGGAGTTGAAGTAGTAACAACTAATACAATCCTATCCAATCTTAAGCATTGAATGAAGATGGTGGCACACACACATGATGTGCACGTGGTGAAAGCATAAAAAGCAAACACCAGGTGCTGGGAATGGGAGTGGAGATGAATCAGCTTGCACCACTATCAGAAGAACCATTTGACGAAGAGAAATCAAACACACCACTATCAGAAGAACCATTTGACGAAGAGAAATCAAACACCAAGTGCAATCGTACATGGAAAAAATGGCTCAGAATTCATTTTCCTCATAAGAAATCAAACACCAAGTGCATAATCCTAATCAAGAATATACACCAACCATCACAATCTTGAATTCAAAACCACATGAAGATGTTGATACTAATACTACATCAGAATATCAAGAAGATCAAAGTTGTTCACTATCTTTATTACAATGATCTTTCAGGGCTTAGGTTGGTCTTCAATTGCTTTAATGTCGTGTTGTTTTAGGATCCACATCAGCAACATAGTTCCAAAGACATTTTCAAGGGTCGGAGCAATATAGTTCATGTGGAAATCAAGCAATAAACCAGCCCACGACTACGACCAAGATTTCTTAGCAGCAACATCCCTAAGAAGAGATCAATATCAGTGGGATTAATATTAGTGAGTCAAACTAAGAAGAGAATGACCAACAACAACAAAATGTCTCTTCCGCCACCTCCCACTCTCAAATTATGCATTTCATATGTTGGGGAATGAGTTGCACAGATCTATTCGAGGTGAATATTTAAATACAAATTTAATTCTTTAATTATTACTAGCATGAATTAATCATATATTAATTCAAATAATAATTGCAACAACATAGCATGCATATAATAAGCCACGTAAAACCTACGCATGCGGAATCTACGGGTTTACGTGAACGTACCTCTCGGGATGGCAGTGAATTCGGTTGGACGGACTAACCAAAAGGACTTCCCAAGTATTCCCTTAGCCCTTACTCAACTATCCGGTGGAAGGACACTTGTCGAACAATTAACAAAAGGAAAAAATAAATTTTGTTGCACCACTTATGTGGATTTGCTAATTTTTCCAGCACATGGAATTGTACTTAGGAATGAAACAATCATCCCCTATTTATAGGAGAGAGGTGGTCGAATTTTTCAGTAGAAAATCAATGTGGGAAAAGACTTTTCTTGATCACCAAGAAATTTTGAATATATCTCCTATATTCTTTTTCCCATAATTAAAATATTCCACAAAAATCTCACCTCCTCAATTATTATGGAATTTTCGAAAAAATGGTCTTGCAAGATTCCAAGATTTGGATCTTCTTGAATTTATGAGATATTCTTGTATTTCAAGAAATACATATCTTCCATAATATTTTTTCAAGAAAATCTTTCTTGCCCATTATATTCAAAAATTTCGAAATACCTTCATGAATAACCAAGTGGGAGATTTTTTGAATTTAATGAGATAATCTTGTATTCCAAGAATACATATCTTCATTCCATAACAAAATTCAAAGAAAATCTTTCTCCCTCTTTTATCCATAAATTTCGAAAATTTAGAGGAAAAATAAGCAACAATATTTATTTTATTTTAATCACCTTTTTTCAGTTATTGGACTATTTGTTGGGCTACTCAGGGGGCCTTTAGGAGAATTAAGATTGGACCTTCTAATGGACCTTGAATATCTAATATTGAGCCACAATATAATTCAAGCCCATAAATATTAATTAATACCACTACATAATTAATATTGCACTATCCATCTTAACCCATATTACAGTCAATATGGCTCCGGTCATTATTTCCGTGTTTAAGATTATCTAGCCCATTAATTAATTCAAGCCTTTGAAATAGCTTTCCATTAATTAACATCTTTTATCCTTGGTCGAGGAACGGTTCAACATTATTATCCATACCTAGGAAACTAATTCCACTTGCAAGATTTGGTATGATAAAGCTTATGAACCTCCCAAGGGGGCAAATCAAACAAAGCGATTTTGCATTGCGATTCTTCAGTATTAAATCTTAGCAATCACATGTGACCAATAATATTGCCCAAGATAAAAAGTATTGAATCTCTTTGATTCGCTACCCATGATAAGTCAAAGCAATAGTTACCAATCCCACGTGATCCTATTTAAGGGACGAAGATTAAGAAACAACGAACCACTGAGGTCTAATTCTTCCTTGTTCAGTTCTGAAGAATTTATCCTCCTGTAGGTCCTATTCAGTGCATCAGTTATGCACTAGTGTAATCTCTTGATCAAGACAAACCAATCTGAGCCTTACACCTCAACCTTTCGCGATGGGTTGTTCATTACCATCTAGGTCGTGAATGGCGTACTTTTAGTTACAAGGGATCGTTAATTTAATCTTTCGTGATCCGGTATCACTAAATTAACTACAATGTAACACGCATTTAATTATTGAACAGTTATGCAAATAAATATATGTAACATTCAATCATATTTAAAGCATCAGTGATAAACAATTTATTTCAGTAAATAAGTCTGAAAATTCAGTTTCGATTATACAAAGTAAAAAGCATACTTTTCAGTATAATCCCAACAATCTCCCACTTATACTCAAACTCTGCTTTTAAGTATACTACAACATATCTCGCGTAGTCCGTGACATCTAATGTCACCTACACGAACCTAATAATTTCTCCCACTTATACTCAAAGCAGATTGGCAAAGGTCTTGACACCCATTCCACCCACATGTCTCTCGAATGTATTCAGAGGCAGACTCTTTGTGAATGGATCTGCTAGGTTGTCCTCAGACGCTATCTTTGTCACATCTATATCTCCTCTCTTAACGATTTCTCGTATAAGATGTCTTTCCTTTAGTGTGCTTGTTTGACTCGTGGACTCTTGGTTCTCTTGAATTTGCAACTGCCCTTAGCATATATTGCTAGACAAATTCAGAACACCATCCAAGTCCACTAAGAAGATCTAGAGCCCAATCGGTTCTTTCACTGCTTCACAAGCAGATACTTACCCGACTTCCATGGTTGAGTCAGTGATGCATTTCTGTTTCACACTTGTCCATTTCATGGCTACATTTCCCAAATGGAAACACACTAACTGAGGCAGATAATTACTGGAATCTAAATCTGATTGGAAATCCGAGTCCGTGTAGCCGATGGGGATTGGAGTATTTGACTGATAAATCAACATTCTATCCCGAGTTCTTTTCAGACACTTCAGAATGTTTTTAACTGTCGTCCAATGCGTTTTCCCTGGGTTACTTTGATATCTTGCTACCATGCTACACGCAAGAAAGCGGATATCCGGTCTCTCGCATACAAAGATTGCATACATAAGGTTTCCGACAGCCGAAGCACAAGGAATGCCTTTCATGTCATCTATCTCCTTTTGCGTCTTAGGGGACATTTTCTTGGATAGATGGATTCCAAGTCTGAAAGGTACAAATCCTTTATTGGAATCTTGCATGCTGAATCGTTTCAAAACCAGCGTCTATGTATGAAACTTGTGATAACCCGATCATCCTTTTCCGGCGATCTCGAGTTATCTTGATCCCAAGGATATGTCCGGCTTTCCCTAAGTCTTTCATATCAAACTATTTTGAAAACCATGCCTCTTACGTCTGATCACACCTTCACATCATTCCCGATGATCACAATGTCATCTACGTATGGTACTAAGAATACCAATGCAGTTCCGACACACTTTTTATACACACAACTTTCAAACTTGTTTTGATCAAACCCATAAGACTTTATAACATGATCAAAACATTGGTTCCAAGCTCTGGATGCCTGTTTGAGTCCGTAAATGGATCTCTTGAGCTTACAAACTAGGTATTCTTGGCCTGTTTCAATGAAACCTTGGGGTTGTTGCATATAGATCTCTTCATCAAGACTTCCGTTAAAGAAAGCTGTCTTGACATCCATTTGCCAGATTTCAAAGTCGAAATGCGCAGCAATCGATAAGAGAATACAGATGGACTTAAGCATGGCTACGGGCAAAAAAGTTTCCTCATAATCGATCCCTTCTTTCTGAGTGTAACCTTTCGCCACTAGTCTTGCTTTAAAGGTTTCAACCTTCCCGTCTAGTCCTCTTTTCCTCTTATATGCCCACTTGCATCCAATGGGTTTGACCCCATTAAGTGGTTCGACTAGCTCACACACTCTATTATGAAACATAGAACTCATTTCAGCTTTCATTGCTGTTTGCCAAGAATCTCCATCCTTATCTTGGAGTGCCTCGTCATATGTCCGTGGGTCTGATTCGTCTTGTCCGGGAATCAAGTCCGAGGACTCTCCTATTCCCATGAATCTCTCGGGCTGTCTAACAACCCTTCCACTACGACGAGGCTCCGGTTGTGAAAACGTATCATTTGGTATATCATCTAGTACAGTTGGCACTGAGGTTTGCCCTCTAAGCTCATTTAAGGTAATCTCACTTCTGGGCTTTCTTTGGTTCATATAGTCTTCTTCCAGAAATCTAAAGTGGGTGCTGATGACCACCTTTTGATCTTCGGGACTATAGAACATACACCCTTTTGTTCCCTCGGGGTATCCTACAAACAGCCTTAATTTTGATCGAGGATCCAACTTACCGGCTTCCTTGTCCAACACGTAGGCCGGACACCCCCAAATTCTCATGTGTCTCATACTAGGCTTGCGCCCGGTCCACAATTCTTTGGGAGTTTTGGGAACCGATTTGGATAGCACCAAGTTCAGAATGTAAGTCGCTGTTTCCAAGGTATGACCCCAGAACGACTCGGGAAGATCCGCATAACTCATCATTGATCTAATCATTTCCTAAAAGAATTATGTTTCTTCGCTCTGCAACCCCGTTTTGTTGAGGGATTCCGGGTGCAGTGAGCTAGGATAAATCCCTTAATCAGATAAGTAGTTCAAAAACTCATCGCTGAGGTATTCACCTCCACGATCAGATCGTAGAGACTTGATACATTTTTCCCTATGATTCTCTGTTTGAGCCTTAAATTCTTAGAATTTTTCAAAGGTCTCAGATTCATGCTTCATAAGGAAAATGTAACCGTACCTTGAGTAATCATCAATAAAATTACTCATAACCTCCTCTTGCTTTGGTTGACATTGGACCACATACATCTGTGTGAACGATCTCTAACACTTCTTTGGCCCTATTCCCTTTGGCTCCAAATGCCCTCTTGGTCATATTACCGTCCAAACATGATTCGCAGGTTGGAATCGGTTCATCTTGGAGAAGCCCTAGTGAACCGTCTCTCACCAACCTTTGGATCCTCTTTGGATTTATATGACCCAATCTTAAATGTCAAAGAAGTGTCTCGTTCACGTCTGATGAACGTTTTCTTTTCTCGAAAACAGTCGATGTGTTATAGGATACATTTCGTGAGTGGTGTGCACTGTTAATTGTATAGAGATCATTCAACAACGTTCCATGACAGATAAATTTATCAAAAAGAAAAATGGTAACAACTTTATTAAAAAAGTAACCGAATATCCATCATAAAAAGTTTAGAAACTGAAAACAAATTCTTTCTAAAATTCAGGAACGTAAAGAATATCTCAAAATTAAAACTCTGTCTTCAAAAGACAGGTGCACTTCTCCCATCGCTTCATTTTGCCACTCAGAAGACATCGCCCGGTGTGATGAGGACCTCACTCCCACTAAGTTGTTGGGTCCGCTTGAACCCCTGTAATGTGAAACAAACATGATTAGTGGATCCCGTATCCACCACCCACAAAATGGGAGGCATACACCGCTAAACAAGTTTCAACAACTAGTGCGTGAGAATTACCTTTCTTTCCATCCCTTTTGGTGCGGAACAGTCGACCTCCAATGTCCTTTCTCCACCGCAGATTGAAGCACTTCCCCTTAGTCGGCTTGTTCACTCCACCACCCTTCTTCACCTTATCTTTGCCATTGGCAACACTTGAGTTCACTTGCTTGTGGCCTTTGTTCCTTTTCTTGTTCTTACCACCCCTTGGTCTAGAAGAAGAAGAAGGTCGTTTGCCACCAAGGCTTGGCTCTTTCGCCTAATATCGCCTCTGCCGAGACTAAAGCTTGCAAATGGCATCGGGCATCGAGAACTTTTGATTATTCATCCGGTAGTTCAACCCGAATCGTTTCAAAGCTTTTTCGGCAAAGAATGGAGCACGTAAATCGATTTGGGTCTCGATATCGTATTCGATTGCCAAGTACCTCAAGTTTATTAAGGCGAGCCATCATCGGAGAACGTGCTCTTACGGGCGTTCCTCCACCATTTTCATAGAGAGCAAGTCCCTCATGGTGATCCGATGAGCCACACGGTTACGATGTTGAAACATCGCTTTAAGATTAGTCATGATTTCGCAACGGTCTCAACGTTCGTGGTGTTGGTGTTGCAACACATCGACATAAAGCCAAGATGGTACACTTTACCATTTCGTTTAGACCGCCCAAGTCAAGATACTCTTTTCTTAACCGTTTTAGTGGACTCATCTCGATGGTTTATCCGGTTTAGGGTGTGGTCGAGAACCCAATTATGGCTTTTGTACAAAGTGAGGACAATAGTGAGTTTTCGATTCAATCAACAAAATTTTCTCCGGTGAGCAAATTATCTTTTAGTATATTGAGCGATTGGATTAAAAGGTTGCGACATGATGAATCGAAATAAATAATAATATGCATAAGCACAAATATATCACAAGCTTCGATCACATGCATCATATTAAAATTTCCAAAAAATATGAGCATGCATCAGCCAACATCTCAAAACAGTTTAAATAAGCCACGTTGGGTGGGTCATTATTTAAACACATTCAAGCGAGTTACAAACAAGAACGATTTACATAAACCTTTAATATCCAGATTAATAGTTGGCTCCACTTGACCAATATAAAATTGACAGGACTTGGGGAAGTATATGCATATCAATTTTATACCTAAGTAATAACCATGATTAAATACTGTGATTATTATTTCGCTTTGATCGAGCCTCGTTGGGAGGGTCATAAATAAATCACTAGTAATAACCCACAATCATCCATTTGGAATTCATTCATGTGAAAGCTATCTTTTTGACCGGTCCGTTGGGGAATTTCTCCAAAAGAATTCACAAATAAATAAATCATGGAGGTCAAAATTAATTCAATTTTATTATCCGGAATAAAATTGTCAATTAATTGTTTAAACATACTTAGTAATTTTGAAGGTGAGATTTTTCCATTTGGCAACCCTCATGCAAAACACATTTAAACAAATTAAATAAGGCATAAGATAGCACAAATAAATCAAGCAAAACAGAAAAATAAACATATTGGGCACAAATTATCCAATTGTCATGGTTTGATTTTTCTTGGCTTGATCTTGAAGAAACACGTCTCGAATTTCTCCCACTCGTTCGTCTCGAAAAAAAATACTTCATCTCGAACGCCACGCCAGCGGCTCAGGCAAGGGATGCACGCCCAAGATCCGCCGGCCACTTGGCCAGAACGACCTCTTGACCTCGGCACGCCCGGCGGGTGGTCGTGGTGGTCACCTCAACACGCCTTAACACGCCGTAAGCGTCGGCGGCTTAAGAAGGCCGCATCCATCGCATCCTTGAGGCGCCTACAAGATCCGCCTCGCCCGCGATTCGACCTGGCGTCCCGCCCGCCGCATCTAAGGCCCGCCCGCATCGACAGCCGATCTTGGCGCCGCTTAGCGACCGTGTCGCAAGGCGCTGCCCGTCTTTGGACCACATGTTCCTCATCGCGCTCGGCCGGCCGGCTTCAACCCAGCGCCCGTTAAGCGTGCCGGTAGCGTACCGCCACGCCATTCTACGCTGGTTACGGATTTTGTCCTTTAATTCTTCGTCTCTTCGTTCCCGATCCGGTTACAATTTATTTACAAAAAAATAAATAAACCTAGATCTAGACTAGTCTATTACATTGATCAAATCAAACAAATCCTAGTCTACTCGTGGATTTTCACACGAGGCAAAACAAATCCGAACGAATCGAATTAAAACCACAATTTATATGCATGCATAAATAAACACATTAAAATACATGACAATTGGATACCTGCAAAACAGATCTAACAGTTATATCCAATTTCAAATTTAATGTCCACGAATTAAATTACAATTTAAAAAATTCAGAGCCCGAAACCGTGGCTCTGATACCAGTTGTTGGGGAATTAGTTGCACAGATCTATTCGGGGTGAATATTTAAATACAAATTTAATTCTTTAATTATTACTAGCATGAATTAATCCTATATTAATTCAAATAATAATTGCAACAACATATCATGCATATAATAAGCCACGTAAAACCTACGCATGCGGAATCTACGGGTTTACGTGAACGTACCTCTCGGGATGGCAGTGAATTCGGTTGGACGGACTAACCAAAAGGACTTCCCAAGTATTCCCTTAGCCCTTGCTCAACTATCCGGTGGAAGGACACTTGTCGAACAATTAACAAAAGGAAAAAATAAACTTTGTTGCACCACTTATGTGGATTTGCTAATTTTTCCAGCACATGGAATTGTACTTAGGAATGAAACAATCATCCCCTATTTATAGGAGAGAGGTGGTCGAATTTTTCAGTAGAAAATCAATGTGGGAAAAGACTTTTCTTGATCACCAAGAAATCTTGAATATATCTCCTATATTCTTTTTCCCATAATTAAAATATTCCACAAAAATCACACCTCCTCAATTATTATGGAATTTTCGAAAAAATGGTCTTGCAAGATTCCAAGATTTGGATCTTCTTGAATTTATGAGATATTCTTGTATTTCAAGAAATACATATCTTCCATAATATCTTTTCAAGAAAATCAAGAAAATCTTTCTTGCCCATTATATTCAAAAATTTCGAAATACCTTCATGAATAACCAAGTGGGAGATTTCTTGAATTTAATGAGATAATCTTGTATTCCAAGAATACATATCTTCATTCCATAACAAAATTCAAAGAAAATCTTTCTCCCCTCTTTTATCCATAAATTTCGAAAATTTAGAGGAAACATAAGCAACAATATTTATTTTATTTTAATCACCTTTTTTCAGTTATTGGACTATTTGTTGGGCTACTCAGGGGACCTTTAGGAGAATTAAGATTGGACCTTCTAATGGACCTTGAATATCTAATATTGAGCCACAATATAATTCAAGTCCATAAATATTAATTAATCTCACTACATAATTAATATTGCACTATCCATCTTAACCCATATTACAGTCAATATGGCTCCCGGTCATTATTTCCCGTGTTTAAGATTATCTAGCCCATTAATTAATTCAAGCCACTGAAATAGCTTTCCATTAATTAACATCTTTTATCCTTGGTCGAGGAACGGTTCAACATTATTATCCATACCGGAAACTAATTCCACTTGCAAGATTTGGTATGATAAAGCTTATGAACCTCCCAAGGGGGCAAATCAAACAAGCGTACTTGCACACGATTCTTCGTATTAAATCTTAGCAATCACATGTGACCAATAATATTGCCCAAGATAAAAAGTATTGAATCTCTTTGATTCGCTACCCATGATAAGTCAAAGCAATAGTTACCAATCCCACGTGATCCTATTTAAGGGACGAAGATTAAGAAACAACGAACCACTGAGGTCTAATTCTTCCTTGTTCAGTTCTGAAGAATTTATCCTCCTGTAGGTCCTATTCAGTGCATCAGTTATGCACTAGTGTAATCTCTTGATCAAGACAAACCAATCTGAGCCTTACACCTCAACCTTTCGCGATGGGTTGTTCATTTCCATCTAGGTCGTGAATGACGTACTTTTAGTTACAAGGGACTGTTAATTTAATCTTCTGTGATCTGGTATCACTAAATTAACTACAATGTAACACGTACGAATTATTGAACAGTTATGCAGTAAATATATGTAACATTCAATCATATTTAAAGCATCAGTGATAAACAATTTATTTCAGTAAATAAGTCTGAAAATTCAGTTTCGATTATACAAAGTAAAAAGCATACTTTTCAGTATAATCCCAACATCATATTCATTCCTAAATCCTCCAATCATCAAGATTTAATCCGAGTCCTTGAGCTAAGCTCTAAATTTCAATAACCAAGTCATTAAATAGTTCATACGATCTAAACATATCATCGATATTGAAATCACTCCATCAATCTCACAACTTGGCAAACTTTCTTATACAATATTCAATTCATACCTTTTAAATTATTGCACTTCTTCTTCACTAACTTCTTCATTAACACTCGAATTAGTCATCTAAAATAAACTATGCAACAATTATTGTCATATTGATGCAATGTGTTCCACGCTCAAGAACTCAAGAAATATGATGATTCAGAAATAGAACAAGCAATTAGAGCTTATTAGAAGCATGCTAGTGTTATTATCTTCTTCTTTGAATTTGAATTCCGCTTCATTATATAAACTGAGATCTAAAATATATCCATATATTTATTTGTTTGAAGCTCCTTTGCAAGGTCTACTTCAACTTGGCAAAACCAAACACAAATACGTAGAAACATGGGATCTAAACTGTATCCATATATTTATTTGTTTGAAGCTCCTTTTCAAGGTCTACTTTAAGACTCAGAGGACTAAAATTCACAACTTGGCAAAACCAAACACAAATACGTAGAAACGTACGTAAGCAAATATACAAAGTGTAGGCCTAATCACATGAGTAATGTTGTATATTTTTCAATATCAATAATCATATAAAAACAAGTCAGCAGCTAAAAGGGAAACAACCAGTAGATCCTTCAAACTTTCTAACACGTTTCAAAAATATTTGATATTCTTTCGACATTGATATTTTTTTGAAAAATCAATTTCTGTGTTATTGGAATCATCACATGAGACTGAAAAAATCAGTCCCTTATTTATAACATTAGGGGGGACGAAATTTTATCTTGGAAACTATGGGATATGGAAATATTTTATTTTCTAAGAGATAATTATATCTTCTCCACATATCTTCCATATTTATCTTTTTCTATAAAAGTTTCTCTCATCCTTATCTATAATTTTTGAAATATCCATCAAGAAATCAAAGTCAAAGATTCTTGAAATTATGGGAAGATCCTGTTCTCTAACAAACCTTACATTCCTTCCATAATATATTTTCAAGAAATCTTTTCTTTAATCTTTAAAAAAAATTACATATATATATAAATATAATTTTCAAAATTATATTTTCTCAATATATATATCTTTTTGCAACAATTAATTCTTTTATTTTAACCACATTTTGTTAATGGACTTATATTGGGCTACTTGAGGTGCCTTTAGAAGAATTAGGATTAGACCTCCCAATGGGCCTGAAAATCAATATTGAGTCATAATATTTTTCAATCCATTAATATTAATTCATTCCACTATAGAATTAATATTGCACTATCCATCATAATCCATATTACGAATATGACTCCCTATTATTATTTCCCGTGTTTAAGATTCATTGTCCATTAATTAATTTAAGCTACTGAATGCTTTAATTAATTAATATCTTTTATTTCCATGGAGTAAGGACATCTCACCCATTATTATCATACATGAATTTAATCCATTATACATGTTTGATATGATAAACCTTGTGAGCCCACCAAGGGGACAAAATCAAACAAGACTCTCCAAGTACACGATTCTCTATTTTAAATCTTGGCGATATGTCATGTAATTAATAATATTGCAAAAAATACAAAGTATTGAATCTCATTGACTCGCTAGCCATAATAAATCAAAGCAATAAATATTAACTACATACAATCTCATTTAAGTAACAGAGATTAAGAAATTACAACCACTGAGTTTAATTCTTCTTTCTCAAGTCAGTCTAGAAGAATTTCCTCACTGTAGGTCCTATTAAGCACATCATTATGTACTAGTGTAACCTATTGGTCAAGACAAATCACCAAGCATTATACATCAACTTTTACCAATGGATTATTCAATTCCATCTAGTTTTGAATCAATTATACTTATATACAAGGAACTGATAATGTGATCTTCTACACACCACATTATCTACAATGTAAGTACTGAACCATTGTGCAATAAATATGTAACATTCATGATATTTAAAACAACAGTGATAAAAAGATTATTCTCATAAACAAGTGCAAGAATCAGTTTATATACATAAGTAACATTCAAAGCATACTTGCTAGTATAACCCCAACAGACGTATTCAGCAAATGGAGATATTATTTATCTCTATAATCTAAAAAAAAAGAATATAGTATTAATTAGATATTTCTCTCTGTTTGTCATGCCTCTCTGCATCCTCTCTCTGTTTTTAATATCCTTAAAATGGATACACCTACCCACCCATTGAGACACTTCCAAATGGGTATGTACGCATTTATATTTTTCTGGGTAATTTGCGGGATGTATAATATTTATATGCGAATAGATCTTAGACATCCAATTATATCATTATAGGGTCTGAGTAAGAACCTTGAACAATGGACAATTACTATCCTCTGGAATTATTGCATACCTAACTTGTCTTCAGGACAATATATGATTTTATTTACGTGGTACTTCTTTGAACTATGCATTTCTATTTCTACTTATACAACACCTGCACTATTTTTCAGGTGAGTCACATTGGCTATGGACTCCTGCTGTATATTTTGTCTTCCTTGATTGAGAGATTCTTTTAATATTTATACAGGTTGTGTTTTTTGGTGTATCTACAAGTTCTAAATCTTGGAATTTATAATTTGAGAGACCTTTGATTTGTTGTGTTTTCATTTAGTATAAGTGTTAATGGTTGTTTATAAGTATTCTTACCTGTTGTTTGCATGAAGTTATTTTATTTTGGAAGAATGCAATGTATGTTGCTAATATATATTACCGAAGAGGATGTTTAGGGAACTGCTAATGGGAACAGAGATGAATGTTGTTTGTGTAAAATAGATGAGAACTAGATTTTTTTTATGGTTGTCCTGCAACATTCCTTTCTAGGTATGTAGGGGTTGTCAGCAGTCTCTTGCTCGAGAGTGATGTTTGAATTTAGAGGCACATAAACACGTAATACATGCGCAGCGAAAATAAACAGTTCACCAACAACGAACATATAATTGCATAAACGATTACAATAATCATAACGAGAAACCTTACAGTAATTCGATATCAGATTTCTCAACTATGGTATCCACGTAATTCCCGTGAACAGATCTGCACATATTTGCCAGCGTTGAATCTGAGACGGAATTTGCTAGGAAAATTTATATTCTAGATTTTATGGAGAAACTAGGTTTTCTTGTTGTAGTGAATAATGAATCTTGGGAAGTCATATATAGGGAGAGACTGATTTAAATCTTAAGCTATCTTTATTAGGAAGATATCCTAATCTTGCAAAACAAATCTCACAAATATGTTATTCCCTACGGATATTTTCCTATAATAATATTCCATAATATTATTTGGGATTCCTATTTAATTAAATCTAATTCAATTAAATAGTAATAATAATTAATTCTAAATTAATATATTATTAATTCTCCATAAATTAACTATTAAATCCAATTTAATACTTAATCAACCAACTATAATCCGTACACGAGAGTTACTTGCTGTGTGACCCATAGGGCCTCATATATAGTCAAACTAACGGTCTTAATTGAACCATAGACAATAAATCAGACATTCTCAATATATGAGGTACGTTGCGAGAAATGTGCAACTACCTGTAACTGTAACATGGGCTATTTCGATTTCCTCCTTTCATTCACGAATACTCGATTAGTCTTGATCATGATGAAGTGTCTATTCAAATAACTTAATCATATTATCTCCGATAACTAATTGATCACCCATGTCACACTTGGCCACAAAGTCCAAGTTGACGAGTTGACGTGCATTGGTCAATGACTTTGATCCAATTATGATGAGAAGATGGGTATTATCTCTAAATCCACTTTGAGGAATGAATCATTTTCTTGGCTCAACTCCCACGCACATGTATTTTGTGATGAACCTAATCCAAGTCATATCTACCCATAGACAGGTGCAAGTGTCGGTCATGGTCAAAGTTCATCACTCCACACATGTCGTGCGTATTTCCCTCAAGTCAAAGGAGTATCGCATCCCACTAACCGAGACACCCGTAGACACATATAGTGGAACTACATCAAACGGTTGCTCGAATGGGTATACCAATACCCTCTAAGGTATTTGTGCATCCATCATGAGATACCTAATATCTCGTAGTAAGTGAGATCTTACTACACTCTCTAAGAGTATGATGCAGATCGCACACCAATCTCTATTGGATCATCAATATCCCATTCTTGATGATCCTTGATCGGGGCTATTTGAGAATCATACTTAAGTCATCTGAGTTCTCACTGTTGGGGAATAAATTGCACAGATCTATTCGGGATGAATATTTAAATACAAATTTAATTCTTATAATTATTACTAGCATGAATTAATCATATATTAATTCAAATAATAATCCAACAACATATCATGCATATAATTAATTCACGTAAATCCTACGCATGCGGAATTCTACGAGTTTACGTGAACGTACCTCTTGGGATGGCAGTGATCTGGCTAATTAGACTAACCAAAAGAACTTCTCAAGTATTCCCTTAATCCTTGTTCGACTATCCGGTGGAAGGACACTTGTGAACAAATAACAAAAGGAAAATAAATTATGTTGCACCACCTTTGTGGATTTACTAATTTTTCCAGCACATGGAATTGTACTTGGGAATGAAAGAGTCATCCCCTATTTATAGAGCATAGGTGGTCAAAAATTGTGGCAAAAAATAATGTGGGAAAATCTTTTCTTGATCTCCAAGAAATCTTGAATATATCTCCTATATTCTTTTTTCCATAATTATAATATTCCACAAAATCCCACCTACTCTATTTTTATGGATAATTTCGAAAATAATGAGGCAAGATTCCAAGATTTGGATCTTCTTGAATTTATGAGATATTCTTGTATTTCAAGAAATACATATCTTCCATAATATATTTTCAAGAAAATCTTTCTTGCCCTTTATCTTTCAAAATTTCGAAAATTCTCTTATGAATAACCAAGTGGGAGATTTCTTGAATTTAATGAGATAATCTTGTATTCCAAGAATACATATCTTCATTCCATAACAAAATTCAAAGAAAATCTTTCTCCCCTCTTATCCATAATTTTTGAAAATCACTAGGAAAAATAGGCAACAATATTTATTTTATTTTAAACACCTTTTTCAGTTATTAGACTATATGTTGGGCTACTCAGGGGGCCTTTAGGAGAATTAAGATTGGACCTTCCAATGAATCTTGAATTACCAATATTGAGCCACAATATTATTCAAGCCCATAAATATTAATTAATCCCACTACATAATTAATATTGCACTATCCATCTTAACCCATATTACAGTCAATATGGCTCCAGGTTATTATTTCTCGTGTTTAAGATTATCTAGCCCATTAATTAATTCAAACCACTGAAATAGCTTTCCATTAATTAATATCTTTTATCCTTGGTCAAGGAACGGTTCAACATTATTATCCATACCGGAAACTAATTCCACTTGCAAGATTTGGTATGATAAAGCTTATGAACCTCCCAAGGGGGCAAATCAAACAAGCGTACTTGCACATGATTCTTCGAATTAATTCTTAGCAATCACATGTGAACAATAATATTGCCCAAGATAAAAAGTATTGAATCTCATTGATTCTCTACCCATGATAAGTCAAAGCAATAGTTACCAATCCCACGTGATCCTATTTAAGGAACGAAGATTAAGAAATAACGAACCACTGAGGTCTAATTCTTCCTTGTTCAGTTATGAAGAATTTAACCTCTTGTAGGTCCTATTCAGTGCATCAGTCATGCACTAGTGTAATCTCTTGGTCAAGACAAGCCAATCTGAGCCTTACACTTCAACCTTTCACGATGGATTGTTCATTTCCATCTAGGTCGTGAATGGCGTACTTTTAGTTACAAAGGACTTTTAATTTAATCTTTTGTGATCTGGTATCACTAAATTAACTACAATGTAACACGTACGATTTATTGAACAATTATGCAGTAAATATATGTAACATTCGATAATATTTAAAGCATCAGTGATAAACAATTTATTTCAGTAAATAAGTCAAAAATTCAGTTTTTGATTATACAAAGTAAAAAGCATACTTTCCAGTATAATCCCAACAATCTCCCACTTATACTCAAAGTCTGCTTTTAAGTATACTACAACATGTCTCGTGTAGTCCGTGACATCTAATGTCACCTACACGAACCTAATAATTTCTCCCACTTATACTCAAAGCAGATTGGCAACGGTCTTGACTCCCATTCCTTCCACATGTCTCTCGAATGTATTCAGAGGCAGACCCTTTGTGAATGGATCTGCTAGGTTGTCCTCAGACGCTATCTTTGCCACATCTATATCTCCTCTCTTAACGATGTCTCGTATAAGATGGTATTTCCTTTCAATGTGTTTGCTGGCTTTGTGGGCTCTTGGTTCCCTTGAATTTGCAACTGCTCCGGCATTGTCACAATAAACAGTGATTCTGCTGGGCAAATTCGGAACCACATCTAAGTCCACTAGAAAGTTCTTGAGCCAAACCGCTTCTTTCGCTGCCTCGCAAGTAGCTACATATTCGACTTCCATGGTAGAATCTGCGACACATTTCTGCTTGACGCTTCTCCATGTCACGGCTCCTCCCCCCATGTAAAACACACTACCAGAGGTAGATTTTATGGAGTCTATGTCTGATTGGAAATCCGACTCCGTGTAACCGATGGGGATTGGACTATATGACTGATAAACCAACATTTTATCCCGAGTTCTTTTCAGATACTTCAGAATATTTTTAACTGCCGTCCAATGATCTTTCCCTGGGTTACTTTGATATCTTGCCACCATGCCTACGGCAAAGCAGATATCCGGTCTCGTACACAGCATTGCATACATAAGGCTTCCGACAGCCGAAGCATAAGGAATGCCTTTCATGTCATCTATCTCCTTTTGCGTCTTAGGGGACATTTTCTTGGATAGATGGATTCCATGTCTGAAAGGTACGAAGTCTTTCTTGGAATCTTGCATGCTGAATCGTTTCAAGACAGTGTCTATGTATGAAGCTTGAGATAAGCCTATCATCCTTCTCTTGCGATCTCGAGTGATCTTGATCCCAAGGATGTGTCCGGCTTCCCCTAAGTCTTTCATATCAAACTGTTTTGAAAGCCATGCCCTTACGTCTGATAACACATTTACATCGTTCCCGATGATCAAAATGTCATCTACGTATAGTACTAAGAATACCAATGCAGTTCCGACACGCTTTTTATACACACAACTTTCAAACTCATTTTGATCGAACCCATAAGACTTTATAACATGATCAAAACATTGGTTCCAAGCTCTGGATGCCTGTTTGAGTCCGTAAATGGACTTCATGAGCTTACAAACTAGGTGTTCTTGGCCTTTTTCAATGAAGCCTTGATGTTGTTGCATATAGATCTCTTCATCAAGACTTCCGTTAAGGAAAGCTGTCTTGACATCCATTTGCCAGATTTCAAAGTCGAGATGTGCAACAATCGATAAGAGAATACGGATGGACTTAAGCATGGCTACGGGCGAAAAAGTTTCCTCATAATCGATCCCTTCTTTCTGAGTATAACCTTTCGCCACTAGTCTTGCTTTGAAGGTTTCAACCTTTACGTCCGGTCCTCTTTTTCTCTTGTACACCCACTTGCAACCAATGGGTTTGACCCCATTAAGTGGTTCTATTAGCTCCCACACTTTGTTATGAAACATAGAACCCATTTCGGCTCTCATTGCTGTTTGCTAAGAATCTGCATCCTTGTCTTGGATTGCCTCGTCATATGTCCATGGGTCTGATTCGTCTTGTCCAAAAATCAAGTCCGAGGACTCTCCTATTCCCATGAATCTCTCGGGCTGTCTTACAACCCTCCCACTACGACGAGGTTCCGGTTGTGAAAGTGTGTCGTTTGGTATATCATCTAGTACAGTTGGCATTGAAGTTTACCTTCTTAGCTCATTTAAGGTAATCTCACTTCTGGGTCTTCTTTCGTTCATATAGTCTTCTTCCAAAAATCTAAAGTGGGTGCTTATGACCACCTTTTGATCTTCGGGACCATAGAACATACACCCTTTTGTTCCCTCGGGGTAACCAACAAACAACCTTAATTCTGATCGAGGATCCAATTTTCCGGCTTCCTTGTCCAACACGTAGGTCGGACACCCCCAAATTCTTATGTGTCTCATACTAGGCTTGCGCCCGGTCCACAATTCTTTGGGAGTTTTGGGAACCGATTTAGATGGCACCAAATTCAAAATGCAAGCTGATGTTTCCAAGGCATGACCCCAGAACGACTTGGGAAGATCCACATAACTCATCATAGATCTAACCATTTCCAAAAGAATTTTGTTTCTTCGCTCTGCAACCCCGTTTTGTTGAGGGGTTCCGGGTGCAGTGAGCTGGGATGCAATCCCTTCATCAGATAAGTAGTTCAAAAACCCATCGCTGAGGTATTCGCCTCCACGATCAGATCGTAGAGACTTGATACGTTTTTCCCTATGATTCTCTGCTTGAGCCTTAAATTCTTTGAATTTCTCAAAAGTCTCAGATTTATGATTCATAAGGAAAATATAACCGTACCTTGAGTAATCATCAATAAAAGTGACAAAATACTCATAACCTCCTCTTGCTTTGGTGGACATTGGACCACATACATATGTGTGAATGATCTCTAACACTTCTTTGGCTCTATTCCCCTTGGCTCCAAATGCCCTCTTGGTCATTTTACCCTCCAAACATGATTCGCAGGTTGGAATTGGTTCAACTTGGAGAAGCTCCAGTGATCCGTCTTTCACCAACCATTGGATCCTCTTTGGATTTATATGACCTAATCTTAGATGCCAAAGAAGTGTCTCGTTCACGTCTGATGAACGTTTTCTTTTCTCGGAAACAGTTGATGTGTTATAGGATGCATTTTGTGAGTGGTGTGCACAGTTAATTGTATAGAGATTATTCGGCAACGTTCCATGACAGATAAATTTATCAAAAAGAGAAATGGTAACAACTTTATTAAAAGTAACCGAATATCCATCATGAAAAAGTTTAGAAACTGAAATTAAATTCTTTCTAAAACTTGGAACGTAAAGAACATCTCTTAAAATTAAAACTCTGTCTTCAAAAGACAGGTGCACTTCTCCCACTGCTTCAGCTGCCACTCTCGTAGCATCGCCCAGTGTGATGAGGATCTCACTCCCACTAAGTTGTCGGGTCCGTTTGAACCCCTGTAAAGTGAAACATACATGATCAGTGGATCCCATATCCACCACCCATAAATGGGAGGCATACGCCGCTAAACAAGTTTCAACAACTAGTGCGTGAGAATTACCTTTCTTTCCATTCCTTTTGGGATTGGAACAGGCTGACCTCGATTGTCCTACTCTCCCGCTTTCCAAAACTTTCCTCATTCTTGATTCCATGCTATTATTTCATGTTGAGTCTGCTTGGTTCAACTTTCTTCTCTTTTCATCATCCTTATCACCTCTTGACCTAGGATGAAAAGAAGATTTCTGTTTTGCCAAGTTCTTTTCCTCGCGCTCCCTTTCCTTTTCAACCAAAGTGAGAGCATTTACAAGATCATCCACTGTAAAATCTAGATCTTCCATTAGATACTCAAGATAGTGGTGATTATAGCTCTTTGGTAAGGATTGGAGAATGAAATCAATCTTGGTCTTGAAATCACATTTTTCGCTGAGGATCTCAAGTTTCTCAAATAGCACCATAACCCTAAGGACGTGTTGCTGCGCAGTCGTCCCTTTTTCCATTTTTAATTCAGCAATTTCTTGCTTCACACTTTGGATTGCCATATGGGTCTGATGTGCGAACATCGCTTCGAGATTCTGTAAGATGTCTGCAGCTGACTCATATTCTTGATGAAGGTGTCTCAACGCATCTGACAGATGTGCCAGAATGGTATCCTTCATCAATTCATTTGCCAACTCCCATTCACCATAAATCATCTCATCCCATATTCCGACGTCCTTAGTTAGTTTTTCGGGTTTTGGTGTATCAAGTACCCATTTTTCGATGCGGTTAGGAAGTTTTAGTTTGTATTTCCAATCAAAATAGTTTTCACCAGTAAGCAAATTGTCTTTAAGTATATTGGACAGTGGATTAAAAGGTTGCGACATGATGAACTGAAATAAACAATAATATGCATAAGCACAAATATATCACAAGGTTCGATCACACATCATCATATTAAAATCTCAAAAAAATATGAACATGCATCACCCAACATCTCAAAAAGAGCTTTTAAATAAGCCAATGGGGTGGGTCATTATTTAAACACATTCAAGCAAAAGTTACAAACAAGAACGATTTACAAATCTGACCAATATAAAATTCGCGGGGACTTCGGGAAGTATATGCATATCAATTTTATACCTAAGTAATAACCATGATTAAATATGGGATTATTATTTCGTATTGAAAGCCTCGTGGGGAGGGTCATCGTCGGCACTAGTAATAACCCACAATCATCCATTTGGAATTCATTCATGTGAAAGCTATCTTTTTTGGCCGTCGGGGGAATTTCTCCAAAAGAATTCACAAATAAATAAATCATGGAGGTCAAAATTAATTCAATTTTATTATCAGGAATAAAATTGTCAATTAATTATTTAAACATACTTAGTAATTTTTGAAGGTGAGATTTTTTCATTGGGCAATTCTCATGCAAACACATTTAAACAAATTAAATAAAGCATAAGATAACCACAATAATAAATCAAGCAAAAGCAGAAAAATAAACATAACAAATTATCCAATTGTCATGGTTTGATTTTTTCTTGGCTTGATCTTGAAGAAACACCGCCTTGAATTTCTCCCACTCGATCGTCTCGAAAAAATACTCGTCTCGAAACACCACTCCAATGAACGCCAAGATTTTTCTTTGCTTCACCTCCCTAAATTCTTATGATTTCGAAGATGATTAAAATGTGCCTTTGTTGGAATCTCTCGCCCGATTCTGGATTTTCTCCTTTAATTCTTCGTCTCGCCCTCGATTTTTTGATCCGACATTACAATTTATTTACAAAAAATAAATAAACCTAGATCTAGACTAGTCTATTACATTGATCAAATCAAACAAATCCTAATCTACTCGTGGATTTTCTCACGAGGCAAAACGAATCCAAACTAATCGAATTAAAAACCACAATTTATATGCATGCATAAATAAACACATTAAATTCCATGACAATTGGATACCAAAAAAAGATCTAGCAATTCTACTATCCAATTTCAAATTTAATGTCAACGAATTAAATTACAATTTAAATAATTAGAGTCTCCAAACCGTGGCTCGATATCATTGGGGGGGAATAAATTGCACAGATCTATTCGGGATGAATATTTAAATACAAATTTAATTCTTATAATTATTACTAGCATGAATTAATCCTATATTAATTCAAATAATAATCCAAAAATATATAATGCATATAATTAATTCACGTAAATCCTAGGCATGCGAATTCTACGAGTTTACGTGAACGTACCTCTTGGGATGACAGTGATCTGGCAGATTAGACTAACCAAAAGAACTTCCAAAGTATTCCCTTAATCCTTGTTCGACTATCCGGTGGAAGGACACTTGTGAACAATTAACAAAAGGAAAATAAATTATATTGCACCACCTTTGTGGATTTACTAATTTTTCCAGCACATGGAATTGTACTTGGGAATGAAAGAGTCATCCCCTATTTATAGAGCATAGGTGGTCGAAAATTGTGGCAAAAAATAATGTGGGAAAATCTTTTATTGATCTCCAAGAAATCTTGAATATATCTCCTATATTCTTTTTCCCATAATTATAATATTCCACAAAATCCCACCTACTCTATTTTTATGGATAATTTCGAAAATAATGAGGCAAGATTCCAAGATTTGGATCTTCTTGAATTTGTGAGATATTCTTGTATTTCAAGAAATACATATTTTCCATAATATCTTTTCAAGAAAATCAAGAAAATCTTTCTTGCCCTTTATCTTTCAAAATTTTGAAAATTCTCTTATGAATAACCAAGTGTGAGATTTCTTGAATTTAATGAGATAATCTTGTATTCCAAGAATACATATCTTCATTCCCTAACAAAATTCAAAGAAAATATTTCTCCCCTCTTATCCATAATTTTCGAAAATCACTAGGAAAAATAGGCAACAATATTTATTTTATTTTAAACACTTTTTTCAGTTATTGGACTATATGTTGGGCTACTCAGGGGGCCTTTAGGAGAATTAAGATTGGACCTTCCAATGGATCTTGAATTACCAATATTGAGCCACAATATTATTCAAGCCCATAAATATTAATTAATCCCACTACATAATTAATATTGCACTATCCATCTTAACCCATATTACAGTCAATATGGCTCCAGGTTATTATTTCTCGTGTTTAAGATTATCTAGCCCATTAATTAATTCAAGCCACTGAAATAGATTTTCATTAATTAATATCTTTTATCCTTGGTCAAGGAACGGTTCAACATTATTATCCATACCGGAAACTAATTCCACTTGCAAGATTTGGTATGATAAAGCTTATGAACCTCCCAAGGGGGCAAATCAAACAAGCGTACTTGCACACGATTCTTCGTAATAAATCTTAGCAATCACATGTGACCAATAATATTGCCCAAGATAAAAAGTATTGAATCTCATTGATTCTCTACCCATGATAAGTCAAAGCAATAGTTACCAATCCCACGTGATCCTATTTAAGGAACGAAGATTAAGAAATAACGAACCACTGAGGTCTAATTCTTCCTTGTTCAGTTCTGAAGAATTTATCCTCCTGTAGGTCCTATTCAGTGCATCAGTCATGCACTAGTGTAATCTCTTGGTCAAGACAAGCCAATCTGAGCCTTACACTTCAACCTTTCACGATGGATTGTTCATTTCCATCTAGGTCGTGAATGACGTACTTTTAGTTACAAGGGACTGTTAATTTAATCTTCTGTGATCTGGTATCACTAAATTAACTACAATGTAACACGTACGATTTATTGAACATTTATGCAGTAAATATATGTAACATTCGATAATATTTAAAGCATCAGTGATAAACAATTTATTTCAGTAAATAAGTCCGAAATTCAGTTTTTGATTATACAAAGTAAAAAGAATACTTTCCAGTATAATCCCAACACTCACTTCACTCAATGACAACAGTGATTCAAGGGAACACGAATAAGAACAAATGCAAACAATCAAACATAATATTCTAATGAGTGTGATGCCATACATTTAATATTAAATAAACAATAATATTAAATCAACACTGAATATTATCTGAGTATTATGTCCTTACAAGGGATTGTCTATAGGACACTAACACTAACAAGTGATTGTTAACCTCAAATGTTCTATTGAAAAAGATAAGTTGTGGATGAAAGTTGGAAATAAGTTATTTCAAGTAGCAGAACTGTTGGACATCGATTCTTATGGATGACTATAGTTGTTATGGTTGTCTTTTAGGGTACGTTCTATTTAATAGACTTTATTTATTTTATGTACGAAATAACTTAGGTGATATTTGTATTGGGTTTAAAGTGACTTTTAAAAATTAATTTTTGAATTCCAAAGGATTTTTTATGTTGTATTATTATATTATTTTTTAATGAATTGTAATTATTAGATTATGTGAATTGTGATTTTAAATATATTAAAGTGTAAGAGGAGATAATTGATTGTACATGTGTTATTATTAAATAGCCACTATATATTTATTCACAGGGTTTTCCCATACTGACGACCTATGTAGAGGTAGTCAAGGTCTTTCTTATTTCTTTCATATGTACATTTTTAATTTAAATAAATTAAAAGAACAATAAGTTTAAATCAGCCTAAAAGAATATTTATACCAGGCCCGTGCATTGTACGGAAAAAAGCCTAGTTATAACAATGTTTACTCAAATTGGTAGGTGTCGCGAGTCGTTTCGGTTGATGAATATTATGTGGCTAATTTAATTACAACTCACAAACAAAACATATACGTGTAAAATGAACAGTAAATAAGATGAATTTGTTGACTGGTTCATCAATATATGACTACTCCGGGGGCATACCAAGCCGTGATGTAGTATTATGAGCTTTACACACAGTTCTTGATACATCTTACGAAGATGAATCGTCTGAGTTAACGAATGAGTTCTAGGGGTTTTTCATATATGTGGATGAACAGATTTTTCTATTCCTCACCTCTCAAGAGGATTTTTTGTAGGCTATCTTTTCGGGATTATTTTATGGACCAACCCTTTCTTCTTTTTTTTTTTCTTCCATTTATCGTCTTACGTCAAGCATGATTTGGATTTAAAAGCATGTCTTTGGATTCTTTGGATCATGCAAGAACTCGGTTGGTGTTGCCCGCGTTTCGACTTCATCTTCTAGATAAACGTAATCAATGATTAAATTAATCTTTTTGTTGGTTGGACTTTTTCGCTTTTAAAAGATTTGAGTTATGGTTATGTTTGTTAGGTGGGCAAGGAGCCGATCATTTGGCGAACAAAAAGTAACTCATCCATTTGGCATGATTATATTCAAAATGTCACTCTTTGATGTTCGATTAATTCGATTTATTATATCGAACAACAAATAATCGCTTTGATTCTACATTGATAAATATTAAAATCTGATTAGGGCAATGTTTTCAAAAATAAACTTGAATTAGTACCGGTGTCTATTTAAATCTTATTTCTCCACTTTAAAAATTACTTTTCTATCGTCGTGATTCGAAGATTTTTGAAGGATTCATTGCTCGTGAAGAAAAAATTCAATGTAATTATTCTTCTTCTACTTTATAAACATTTTTCCCCATTAGTAGAATCTCCCGTAATAATGTAAGTAAATTAAATTTAATTGGCAATTTCGCAAAGTTTTTTTCTTCTAACTCCGATAAAGCCCAAACGAGTCGGATGGGGTTTTAATGAGTTTGACGATTTTAAACCCAAATTCAAATTAGGTCTATGGCTAATAATGTTGATGTAGATAGAAATAATCTTTGAGGGGGGAAATTTTAGAATCGCAAATTTAGTCGAATCGAACATAGTGTAGATAGATGGGCAAAACTCCTAACTTGGTATATTCCAACATATAAGTATAATTCGTTATAATAACAACCTCATAGGAAAGTGTAGAGAACAATGAGCAAAATGGCGAAAGCATAATTGATGTAGATTAGAATTTATGAAACCCCAAGGAATTCGGGCACCCGGTCCCCGATGAAGCAGCCGACCAACCCCCCGAGGGTTGTGTTGCCGTGAATTTGGACACCATGGAGGCTGGACTTCGATTTCCTCTCCATCCGGCAAATTACCCGGTTTGCTCGTGGAATGGAATATCTCCATTACACAACTCAAACCGAATGGATGGCATATGGTCATGAGTTTTTTGACGTTGTTCGCAAAATGAAACCAAGGTATTATCCTTTTGAACTTTTTTCGGTTAGTGCACTTTTTCGTCGGAGGGGCGAACATGGGTGGTTGTTTATGCAAGCCAAAAGTGCAAAATTATCGAGGACGAACAAAAATTAGTGATGGAAAGAGAAATTCTGGTTCGTGGGGGGCGAGAAAAGTCGCCCTCGAAGCGAGCCAAATGCTCGTTTGGATATTAATTAAGTGATTTTGAACTTTCATTCTTCAATTTGAACCGATTTTAACTCATAAAATTCCACGCGACGGATAAGGAGACAATTAATCTAGAATTTAAGATCCGTGATAACTTTGAACACCGCCAACAAAGAAAAGAAAGGAGGTTTGTTTTGCCTCCTCACCAGCCGTTGATCCTTTAGTAAGGATTATCTTTTTGTTTTTGTACAAGCAATTTGTCACTCGTTGCGATTTCGCTTTTATCTATAGCTTTTTTCGGTGTGACCATTAAACGAACACAAGATTAAATAAAGCATAAGAGCAGGCCAAACACAATCATCAAAAATAAACATAAATACGTTGGTCCCATTTAAGCAAATTCGAAATGGAAGTTGGCACATCTTCTCCTCCCTCCAATTTGGACCTCGATCTTGGACTCGATAGACTCGAGCCTCGATCTCCAGAAGATAAGTCATTTGATTTTCTTGGCGCACTGCTTTGGTTTCTTGAAAAAAAACACCTTAATGCCCGACCTCCTTTTGAATTAAAAGTTCACTCGTAATTTATTGGAAACTTCGATTTTTGCTTGGTCGATTACAAAATAAACGATTATTTGGCTTTTGATTTTCAAAACAAAATAAAAACAGGTCGGGAAAATCGCTCGAGAACAAAATGGCGCCAATGAGCCTTCGGAGGATGCCCGCCAATTTCAAGAGAATGCCGCCTAGCTCAAGAGGATGCTCGTCACACTAAAGAAATTGATCAATATACGAAGGACTCAAGAAGAAATGAATGTTGAGCCGTAAACTGAAATTTTGGTGTTGAAAAAAATGGAAAGTGAGAGGGATGAACTTATTGACTCATGGATTCAAAAAGAACTAAACTCGTTTAGGCCTTGAAAATCTAAGTCAAAACGACGAACACATTGACTCCATGTCTAACTTCTCAGATATTTTACTTTTGCCGATGTTGTTCGATCATTCGCCACACACTCAACAATGAGCAAAATCCGACTTCAAACGGTTGATAACCCTCCGGATCGCAACCTCAATGTCGATTGCATGTGATTTTTCCGTTTTTCCGAAGGGATCAAAACGAATCCATCGGATGGAAGAGGAGAACTCGGACATTATTAAGGTTGCCGATCAAAATCTTCATATTGGATACGGGATCAAGACGAGCAAGAACCTCAAGAATTCGCCTCTAGCGAGCATCCGATTCGGACATCCCAAGTCATTGATTGAGGGACCCAACATAATGTGTTCGACATTTCTCTTCCATCTACCCCTAATTTTGACTTTATGCCTTGATGTTTTTTTTTTTTTGCAAGACTTGTGTAATTTTTGTCTTCTTCACTTTTTAATTGAACAATATATCTTTATTTGTTTTCTTGTTGATAATTCTTCTTTGTTCAATATTTAATCAATTGAACAAATGAATTTCATATTGAATTGTTTCCTCTAACCTTTGTTTGTTGAGGATGAATGTTGATACTTGTGTTAAACGATATTTTCTTTGTTACTTTACGTTCGCCTTATTGCTTTCCTTTTTTGCCTCTTTTCTTCGAATGAATTCAACATTGGGTTTCTTTTATGCCGCTCCCGACTTCTTTTCGGGTTTTGATTGTCTTATTGACGTTGCAATCGGTTGAACGTCTTATTTAGGGTGCGACGGATGGGTTACTTTATGAACCCACCCTTTCTTGGTCTTGCGATCGTCTTATTTAGGTCGCGATTTATACTTCTTATTTAAAGCATGAATTACCCAACTCCTTGGGGAATATTAATTCGTTAAATGAACATAATCCAAAAATATACCTCAAATATGAACTAGAAAATCTTTAGCGAACAAAAGTACATATATCATTCTTTTTCTTTTTGCAACACTTTGTATTCTATTACATCGTTCATATTTGAAGAAGACTATCTATTACACAACTATTGTTATCGGACCGTGGTTTTGAATTTAAATTCTTGAGTTTTACTGAACGCCTCACCTTGTCCTTGGAATTGATGTTGACAAGGATGTGGCACATCAATCTACCCTTCTTTTTAAGATGCTCAACAAAAAGAAAATAAACTTTTGTCCCCTGGACAAGTTGTGGTTATCTTTTCGCATGGCATGAATATTCCTCGCCGCTTAAAATAAGTCTTGAAAATTCGCACCAATCCTCCAAAGAGATGCTCGAGCAACATCTTATTTTGGGTGGACTTATGACAAAATTTTGGGGGAAAATAGTAACATGGAAATTACTCTTCCGAAAGCATCTTGAGTCCGGAACGGGCTTCAATTTCATGCTAATGTGAGGTAAAAAGGAGATCCGGATAATTCAATTCAAAGCTAATTGATCGGAAAAAGAGCCGGATTCTTCTACGCCTGAGGGGCATACTAAACCGTCTTCCTTTACGAGAATCGAAAGAATCCTTTTCTTAATTATGCCCCTATTTATAGAACCGTCCCAACCTAGTTTGGCATAGATAATCGGTGCTAGCTCTCTTAACAATTGACACTCTTGCTCAAAAAATTAACTTATCCTCGCATGGGTCGCCACCAAATCCGACTTATCTTCTATTGACAACTCAAAGAAATCCATCAATAAATTTTTCTTGAAGATAAATATCGAAAATAATATATTCTTCTTTTATAATCATCTTTTCGTTTGAACCGAATGGTTGATTGTGTTCGGGTCAACAATATGCTCGCCTTTTATTGATAATATTTTTTTCAAATTTGACGCGTTCCACGAAAGACAATGGGACTCCATTCAGTCCTCCAAGTCATATGCCCCGTTTGGTAAATTTTGAAAGGACCTTCTCATGCTCGACCGAACACACCATTTGGTACCCCATAATTGAACCTGCGCAAGAGATTCGGACTTTGGAATTATAAAACTTCTCCGATCTCTTTTTTTGTACATAAATTCTTGAAACCTGAAAATCCTTCTTCTTCCAACAGTCTCAATTTAGAGCGACCGGGTCATTAATATGCTCTCCAAAAGTCATTGTTCGATGACTTGGAACTTTGATTCTCGGGTATAACACCAAATTTTCTGTAGCTTGATGTTCGGAAATATAAGCCCACAATATTTTTGCAATTCTTTCATCCTCCCCCCTTGGAATTATCAAGTCTAAATTTTGAGGGTATGCTTGATAATTTTATCGGACGGCCGACTTGACCATTTGATTTGGGGATAATACGGAGTTGAGTAGTGCTTTTTATCCCCCAAAAAGCACAATTTTGTCTAAATTCACTTCCATCGAATTGTTTGCCGTTATCCGTGACCAATGATTGGGGAAGCCCAAATCGACAGATGATGTTTTTCCAAACAAAGTTCCACATCCTTTTGTTCGGTGATTTTAACAATGCCGCCCATTTAGTATAATAATCTTACCACAAAGATATCTAACTTGCGAAGAGGAAATGGGCCGATTAAATCGAATTTAGAAAAATGGCCATGGACTATAAACCGATACTAATTCTTCGTGGGCTATGAATGAATGGAAAAATCGATAACATGACGAGCATAAAATCTTTTTGGTTGGCCAATAATAACCTTGCTCGATTAAAAATGATTCACACTCCATCATGGATTTATTCGCCCCTCTTAGAGTAACACACTTCAAAAGTGGAAGTGAGAAGCTTTTTTTGTACAAATGCTCGCCTATAATAGTATATCGAAAGCGCAAATCGAATAGTTTTTATTTTATTTTGTGGAGAAATCCTTTTGTAAATAACTCATTATTGAGTCATCCAAGAATAAATTCCGAATTTTGATGTTTTACTCCTTAGCGTGCTAAAGCATTCGGCGAACTAATTACCCAATCGTGGTAATTGTTCAATGAAAACTTGGTCAAAATGCTCGAGCAACTCTTTTGCTAGTTGTTGATGCCATTTGTTCGCCTATTATTTTGATAAACGACAACGAGAATCGCTATAGATCATTATAATCCAGAAAAATTTCATTATTTTAAATAAAAAATCAAATCGAATAAATTTTAGTTATTGATGAGAAAATCTTGAACTTGTTGATGATCCATCAAATACATGTGGATATTCTTGAATTCAACCATGAAATCGGCCATCTTGCCCCTTATTTTTAATAATTCTAACTCCACCGCCCATTTGAGCAATTTTCAATTAATTGGAGGACTTCAATCAATACCTCAAAGTGGTGAAAAAATATGGTCGCAATTTTTGCACACTCATTACGAGGGCGTATGCTAATTTTTCCAATTAAAATTTGGGTAAATGTGTCGTCTTTCTTGGACCAAAGATTCGTGATGTTCGGGATGCAAAGAAGATACAAATAGAGTTGTTAATCGAAATACGCAAGGTATTGCTTTAATGATTAATTTCGCAATGCTCGGTTGAAATTTCCCTTCTTTAATGCATCAAAGAAAGGTTTACATTTGTCCCCATTTCGTGATATAAAAAGCTAATCGTCGGTTAACTTTTGGACCTCTTTCACATTTCCGGGGCTTGCATATCGAGCATTGCTTGAATCTTTGATGGGTTTGCATCAAATCATTGACTAAACCATATGTCCGAGGAATTTTCTGAATGAATCCCAAAACCGCATTTTTGGGATTTAACTTCATATTATACTTCCTCAATATATCAATCGTTTGTGCGAGGTGGGTGATGTGGTCTTCCTTATGTTATTTTCTTTACCACAATATCATCGATATATACCTCGATTGTTGGCCGATGTGTTCGTTGAACATCTTGTTCACCAAACGTTGATACGTTGCTCAAAGATTCTTTAATCCGAATGGCATGCGTTGCCAAAAAAGATATGTTCTTTTTCAATTGCGGAATGTTGTATTCTTTTGATCGTCCGGATGCATTGGTATTTGGTGATAACCAAATAACGCATCCATAAATGTCATGAGTTCATGGCCCATTGTGTTATCAACCAAATAATCAAATGGGGCATCGGAAAATTATCTTTTGGACATGCCTTATTCAAATCGATGAAATCGATACCACGATCTCCAAGATCCATTTGGTTTCGAATTAGTACGTGGTTCGCAAGAAGCCATCTTGGGCATTTTACCTCTCGGATCGGTTTGTTGTCGGCGTTTTTGATTTCACTATTCATCGCCGCGATATTTTTCCGGACTAAATTTTCTACGTTTTTGGACAATGGAGCTTGTATTGGATCAAGATTGAGGGAGTGGCGGGCATGCTCTGGATCTATTCCAACCATGTCCTCGTGTGACCATGCGAACACATCTAAATTTGCTTGAAGGAAAGTAATTATTTTATTTTCGGATTTGGTTTGGTAATTTAACACTTCTAACTTCAGTTTGTTCGGTCGATCTTGATTGGTTCCAATTGCTTGTGAGTCGCCGCTTTTTTTGCTGCTTCCACGAGGGTCTTGAATGGATCCTCGGGGCTCATCATCAACCTCCATGGGTTCAAAACCTTGAGGCTCTTAATCTTTCGTTCGGTGATCAATATTCATTTGATCTAGGAGATCGGGGAATTAGTTGTCTCCCCGAAGTTTATGTTCAGGAATACGTGCTTTCGCCGACGAATGGTTATGCTCGTCGAACTTATGTTCGCTCGGAAGATCTTTTGGTGAGAGTGCTAGTTTATCAATCTCCGTGTTCGCTCCATCATATTGACGATACTTTGTCTTTTCGGACGCACGATAGCAAACAATCTAAAGCCTTCTTTTGATCTCCTTTTACACTCCCGTTCCATCTTGTGTCGGAAATTTAACACAATAATGTCGTGGAACAGGCCGCTTTGAATTTGAATTTAAGATAAAAAACCCGTTATAAGTGGATTGAACATCGACGATTACAAAATCTAACATTCTAGTTCGCCTAATGTCCGGATTCAAAGTTGATTCTAGCGACTCTAACCTAATCATACCATAATTCTGATTCCCCAAAAACCCATTATAGTATGATTACATGGTTCAATATAAGCTCAAATCCCCAACTTGTTTTTCCATCTGGCGAAGGGTATTAACGAACAAAATGTTTGCATAAGCCCCAAAGATCAACTAAGAGGCGATGTACCTTCAATCAAGGAGACGAGCATCAATGGTTTCGTTATGGGGAGTTATAATCCCGTCGAGATCCTCCGAGAAAATGATTTGGTGTGAAGGTAGGGGAACCGGATGATGTGCTACCTTTAAACGATGGATGTTCTGCATGGCACGATCTCCATCTTTTTTACGTCTGTTAGATAACGTTGGTGCTGGTAACATCCACCCCGGGGACCATATTCGGTGACGAATCATTTGGATTTCTTGACTTTTCGACCTCTTCCCATAGTAGGAGGCCCTCTTTTTGGTCGTTTCAGATCTCTTTTCGTGATTCTTGGGATCACCATCAAATGTTTGTTTGCCTTTCGCTTCAATTCTTTACATTCGCGAAATTTGGCTTTTCTAAGAACTGGGAAAGACGATTTTCTTCATATAGCTTCCAAAGTTGGCGGAGCAAATCGCGGCAATTTTACGTATTAATGTACTCATGATAATTTAATTTGGGCGTTAGTCGACGCTTATCCATTACAATTCTTCTTGGCTTTTCCAACATGTCCCGATCTTGGATTTGATTAAAGATATTAAAAAAAACACTTATGGGCATTTATACGCTCTTTGTTCAAAAGGTTTGAAAGATTTATACCCCCCTTCAAGCTTTCCTAGCGATAGGCTTCTCGTCTCAATTGTGATTGTGTCGAGCAAATCTTGCATATTTATAATTTTAGTTTTTGATTAAACTACAAAGTAAAAGTTGCCAATCTTGATGCATGGCCTTCCACATAATCAGATTTATACGCGAGGATCTTAGCATCCTCTTCAATGGGGCTCCATCATATAAACATTTATCAAATCTTTCTATGTATGATCGATAAGACTCACCTTTTAATTGGGTGAAAAGGGAAATAAGAACAAATGGGACAAACAATCATGCGAAAGATGTGATAATATTCTAAATGGTAAACCACCTATGTGTGATCACCCAAAGTCATGGGGAATGATACATTTAATATTAAAGTTTGAAAATTTCTTTGAGATGGACATGAGGAACTATTAAATAGGAATTGGTGGTTATTGCGACTTTCTCTTGGACTTGCCGCCATGATATTTGGAGATAATGGCGAACAAAAGATGCGGTGCTCGTTGCTCTTATAGGACGGATTGTAAACGATGGCTTTTTGCATTTACGCAAAACAATCGATAGACTTAGATTGAAATTTTGTTTCCCATTGAGGATTCGTGGATCACGTGATCAAATGTTTGTCTATTGGTGATGGAAGACAACTTTAAGTTTGTTCGTGTACGGATGCTTTTGAAAGAAATGCGCGGGCACCTATATTGTTGGATGTCTCTTTCACGGATCAAATTATTGCCGGATTCGGTCTTTGGCGGAGAAGCCTCAAACGTCAAACGCCGATGGTCTAGAATTGTTGGACATCCGATTCGGCTTTGGATGACTATAGTTGTTATGGTGTTCTTTTTCCTTTTTGAGCCTCTATTTAATAGACTTTATTTATTTTATATCCTCAAGATTAAATGATCTTTATTAGGTGATATTTGTATTGGGGTTTAAAGTGTTTGGGTTTAAAATTGAGGCATTATAAAATTTTTTTTGTTGTATGGGTTATATTTTTTTTAATGGATTGTAATTATTAGATTATGTGAATTGTGATTTTAAATTTATTAAACTCACAAACAAAACATAAGTAAAATGAGATAATTGATTGTACATGTGTTATTATTAAATAGCCACTATATATTTATTCACAGGGTTTTCATATATGTGGATGACCTATGGGATTTTTTGTAGGCTATCTTTCAAGGATTATTTTCTTTTTTTTTTTTCCATATGATTGGTAAAGCATGTCTTTTTGCAAGAAATTTAAATAATCTTCTAGATTGAAGAACAAAATAAGTTTAAATCTTTTGTTCGGTTGGACTAAAAGAATATTTATATTTGAGTTGAACATAACCGGTTATGTTTGCGCAAAATCGTTTGGCTTAACAAAAAGTAACTCATCCACCGGCATGATTATATGTTTACTCAAATTGGTATGGAATATCGATTTATTATATCATTTAGGAAATCATTCTATCATTTAAAATCATTTTCTTTTCCTTTTTTCTTTTAGTTGCATTAGATTTAACATGCGCTCACAACATCTACGAATCGTTACAGTTGATGATGTTATCATGTTTTATAGTAATTAACTTAGAGTCTCATCTCACATAATACGGAGAATAAATTATAAAATAATCTATCCACAAAATTTTATCATCATCAATTTTATTTTCTAAACGAAGAGATTAATAATTGAAAAAAAAAAAAATCATGAAAGAAGGCTAAATTAAACCAAGAATTAATCATACTCCAATCTATCGGCCCATTGAGAATGAGCCCATTGACTGGCCCAATATTTCAGTACCTAATTTGCGAAAAAAGAAGATGAGCCGTGAGGCTGCATCTCCGAGTTTGAATCACAGATGATCCCATAACTTTGGTCTAAAATAGATTTAGTCTCATAATTTTTTTTTCGTTGATTTAGTCTCAATAACTTTGACAATGTTCAATTTTAGTTCCAAATCGATCGGAACAACGTCGTTTTAACGTTTTTATTTGGGACTTTCCGGCGAATGCTGTGATTGGACTGTCAAATATTTTTTTTTTAACATCTAAAATTTCAGGCATATCTAATTAAACAATTTAACTTAAAATTTAAACAAATTGACTGTAATAATTAGTCAAACACTTAAAAATACACGTCACAATACACGTGGTAGTCAAGTCACAACATCCACCAAAAAACCCCAAATTAAAACGGCAAAATAATATTGTTTCGGCCCATTTGAGACTAAAATTGGACATTGTCAAAGTTATTGAGACTAAATCGACGATACAAAAACTTATGAGACTAAATCTATTTGAAGTTAAAGTTTTTGGACCATTTGTGATTCAAACTCATGCGTGGCTGCATCTGCAATTCGAAGAGGAATTACTGCTAATTTTTCTCACGAAAGTGGTACGTTTATTCATCTTTTCCGTGATAAAAAAAAATTACTACGTGAAAAAATAAGATTCCTCGGAATTAATTTCCTGCCAAACAAGCCATGAAATGTGTGAAAATGCATGACTTGAAAATTTAATATGATGTTGGCATTTGGAAGACAATTGTAATAACGTAACTTTTCGACTAAGGGAGAATCGATCAGTTACCTATTTTCTTTTTCCCATAAGCCTGGAAACATGCTCCTAAATTAATTTGCATATTTGATTCGATATGATATGATTTGTTTTAGCATCAATCTTTTCAATAAAAAAAAGGAATTTCCAATATATGGGAATTAAATGACATGATATGAAATACAAAGGGAATAAGGAATCACTTATGGCTGGATTTCAGCAGCCGTGATTCATCTGGAATTTTCTCAACCAACTCAATCCACATTCCTAAATTGACAGATAAATATGAGGGCCACTCCATGTCGATCATTACCATTAATATGTTGTATTCTATTTTATATGAATTAACGTAGAGCTAGTCTTGTATGTAAATATTGCACAAAACACTACAACTTTTTACTTGTTGAATTACGTTTTAATATAATGTATTAAGATTTTAAGTAAGCAGGTTCATTCTCTTCTAGTTTTATCGAATTTTTTAGGGGTTTTGTTTACAAATTAACACACATTACTTCATAAAATAATACACTTGTGCTCATATAGTAACATAATTTTTCAATACATTAATGTGGTATCATATGGACAAGTATGTGTTACTTGTAGGATAAATATGTGTTACTTATAGGACAAATATGTGTTACTTGTTCTTACAGTAACACATACTTGATCTAACAGTAACATAGAATTTCTCTTATATAGCAATACAGATTTAGAAGTGAATTTTTCTGCGACCCGTGAGTTTTTCTATCCATTCTTTAAATACAAGTATATATATTGCACCATGCAATATATTACAATAGACTGCCTCGTATAAGACTATCGAATATAATATCTAATGATAAGAATATAAATGTGCAACACATTGGTGAGAATAATTTCGTTGAAGAACAACTACAGTAGTTGTTGGCTGTTGAGAATCAGATCTCATAGAACCTTTGTGTGTAGGCATACAATTTGTTCAATTTGGCTATCAATTTCACATTCTGTATATATGATCACTGCGATTATTATTATAAATTAAATGTGAATTAAAGATTTCAGTAAGATAATTAACCAAGTAATATATATGTAGTGAACTAATATTTTACGATTATGAGAGTATATAATGTAATACTTCAGTTGACATTAATTATAAATATTCAGATCGTTTGTATTTTTTTAATCAAGAAAAATAAAGTATGTTACAAAAATGGGAGTAGAAAGGGTACAAAATAAATTGAAACATACATAAGACTCCTTTATTTATAGCTACTGCTCCTTCAAATAAACTAATTAATTTCACAACTCTCTACAAGTTCGAATTTTAGATAAGACATAATTCTTTTATGCTATCAGAGCCTTCAGGCTCTCGCTCACGTCCTGGGTTCGATTCACATTAAAAGTAACTCCACCTAAATTAAATTGTCTACTCGATAAGCTTTCTTCCAATGATGGAAGAGAATTCAATCCACGAGTTAGCTGAGGGAGTGTTAGGAAATAGAGTAAGATAATTCAGCCCACGAGTGAGGGGTAGTGTTAGGAAAATTAAATAAACGAATTAATTTTACCCCTCCAAATTAAATTATTCACTCAATGGGCTTCCTTCCAACGATGGAGTAAGAAAATTCAACTCGTGATCACGAGTAAGGGGGACTGTTATGGAAATTAACGTTTATTCTCTCAATGTTTCAGTTTCATTTTATAATGCAGATGTGGAATGATATATACGTGTAACATAAATTCCACTGTATAAAAAAAGGAACATTAAAATAGAAAAAAAGTAACTTCATATATTTTTACACTGTAAAATTATTTGAGTAACAAATACAATAAATTATCATTTTATAGTGGTTATGTACTCTCCGATTATTTATTATATAATTGTAATTTATATACATCAACTTTTGAATATTGTATTACTTCTTTATTCTTTATTTACGAAATAGTCAACACACCACACATGGAAATGATCATATGTACATAACAATGTAAATGCAAATTAATTTAATTAAACATAAGGTCGTCATATATATTCTCATATATTTAAATTATCTTTGTTATAGAGGAATGGGATCAACACATGGCAACATTCGACGAAACACATATATAATGGAATATTTAGAGATCATGGAATTTTACCAAAGAAGTTGGAGTTAGAATCTGCCTAATTACGTAACTCTCCAAATTGCGTCATGGATTCGGGCATGTTGGATTCATGACATGACATCCATGGAATAATTAATCCCTATACATATAATTAACCTATAAATGCACACAGCGTACGTCCTAGCTCACCACCTTCAACATAATCATTTCATTTTCTTCCATCACACAACACTCAAAATACAGACTTCGTGTTGAAAAAATATGTGGGCCAAGATTTTGAAATCAAGGGAGGCGAAAACTAGCCACGTGGCCAGTGACCAAACAGCCCCTGAGAAACCGGCGCTAATTGGGGAAGAAAGTAAGGATTTGGAGAGCTTTGGAGAAAAAGAAAAGGGTATTTTGGTCAATGAAGGTCAAACCAACAGTTCTTTTCTTCATGCAGTCATCAACATGGTTGGGATGCTTATCGGTATATATACTACTCTTTTCTTTGACCTATCATAACAGGCAGATGTTGAACATATATAATTTGGAGAGAAAAATCCAAGAAATGATATATTCTCAACATTCAAAAATTAACATGACGAATTTGTTATGGATATTTTTTTAGTAAACAACTCTTCAAAATAAAGAGTATATATATTTATTTAAGAGATTTTTTTTTTCTAATATAAACTAACATTTGATCATAACGTCCAAACAAGCTCAAAATCTAATCAATAATGTGTTTAACTCGACTCAACTCAACTCATTTTATGATCACCTACCAATATTCTCAATCAGGTCTAGGGCAACTATCAACCCCCTACGCCTTACAAAACGGCGGATGGGCTTCCTCCTTCCTCCTCCTCGGCCTAGGCGCCACGTGCATGTACAGCGCCTGCCTCCTAGGAAAATGCATGCAAAAGAACCCCAAATCCCGAGACTACAAAGACATCGGAAACCAAGCATTCGGGTCAAAGGGAAGAATCACCGCCACCACATTCATCTACCTCGAGATTTTCATGGCCCTCGTTTCCTACACAATATCCCTCCACGATAACATCGCCACCGTGTTCATGGGCGTCCACCTGAGCTCCAGCTGGGCCCGTTTATCGACGTCTCAGCTCCTGGCGGCCATAGCCGTCTTGGTGGCGCTTCCTAGCTTGTGGCTCAGAGATCTTTCTTCTATATCCTTTCTCTCGACGGCTGGTATTCTCATGTCATTTCTCATTTTTACGATGGTGGCTTGTACCGCGGTTTTTGGAGGCGTTGGAGCCCATCAGTATGTTCCGGCTCTCAATCTGCGTAAAATCCCGGCTATTTCTGGACTTTATATCTTCAGCTTTGCGGGGCATATAGTTTTTCCCAATATTTACACTGCCATGAATGATCCTTCCAAGTTCACTAAGGTAATGCCTCTCTTTCATAAGAATTTTTTTAAAGGATAGTATGGAGGTAGCAATTGAGGACAATATGTTTACGGGCACAAATTTAGGCCATTGAAAATGTAAATTTTAATTTTCGCATATTTAGCCCAATTTGGCCCGAAATATGTGATAAATTAACCCGTAATGGGATGAACACGTGAGCAACATGGGGCAAATTTGCCCGAATTCGGATGTTTCGGACAACTTGGCCCAAGTGTGAAAATTAAAATATTATGACATCAGTGTGTCAACCCGTAAACATAATATATTCTACAATTGCTACCTCTAAAGGGCCAAAAAGAAATCCCATGTTTCATAATATTCTTAATTAAATATTTAAATTAGTGCATATATATCCTTAAAAACAAGCAACTGCATGCATTTATATATACACTTGTTAAATTATACCTTGGAATATATGATGAACTATGAAAAGTAGAACAAAAGATCTGATTGAAAATTTGCAATTCTACTCCAGTAACCAGGGGGATTGATGTTTCTGGTCCACCATATTCATGAGATAATACTTTAGCTAAAAAAAAAAAGGTAAAGTCAACACCAGTTGCATCCTGATGCAATTGATGTGGATTTAAAAAAAGTATTAGACGTTTCACTTATACTAGTTTTTTAATATTAATTGTTTGACTATAGCATGATACTTGCATCGTGAAAGTGGTGCACAGGATACCAACCAGTATTTAATAAAATTGCAACTTCCAACCTTGTATACTTGCCTTCAAATTAATGTTGATCATATATGAATACTACTAATACATAAGCAATTATTAATGATATTGATCAGGTATCAATAGTGAGCTTCACACTAGTGACAACTCAGTATGCATCCTTAGCCGTCATGGGAGCCAAAATGTTCGGCCCGAAAGTGAGTTCCCAAATCACTCTAAGCATGCCTCAAAACCACCTACTCACCAAGATTGCTCTCTGGGCAACCATCCTGACTCCCATGACCAAATACGCCCTGGAGTTCGCCCCCTTCGCCATCCAGCTTGAGCACAGCCTCCCACACTCGATCAAACCAAGAACGCGCATGATCCTACGTGGCACGGTGGGGTCCATTCTGCTGCTCATCATACTTGCTCTTGCCCTCTCCGTGCCCTACTTCGAGCACGTGCTTAGCCTCACTGGCTCCCTGGTTAGTGTCGGAATCTGCATCGTTTTTCCGTGTGCTTTTTATACTAAGATATTCTGGGGAGGGATCGGAAGGCCTGTGCTGATGCTGAACATCGTTTTGATTGTGTCCGGTGTGGTGATTGGAGCGTTTGGGACATTTTCGTCGTTGAAGTCTCTCATCAGGAGTTTGCAAAGAGGGCCTGTTATTTCCTAGAGCTATATGCTGCTTTTTTAACTGTGAATGAGTCATGTAGTTGAGAAGATTTGCAGCTTTTACTTTAATAAAGATGTCAAGGGAAAAATGGAGAAAATTATAATCTTCAATAATGGTTTTGTATCGAGAATTATGTCAAAACTGAGTCAAAATTGCACAAGTTGCTTAGGGGTGGTGTAACTGGTGCGGCAAAGTATTATGCAAAACTGATGGTTTTATTGCCACAATACTTTTAAGAGTCCAATTTCCTACAAAATAACTTCCCAAAATGTATAAACAACAGAGATGGAAGAACCAAACCCATTTCCTTTCAAACTCAAGATAAATAGTGTCAAACAACAAAAATCATAACTCTGTAATTCTGTAATGGATATATACAGCAGAATAAACTACCAATGAAGGCCAAAACTTCCAGCCTGCATAAGTGGGTGAGCAAAGTAGGCCCCTAATGTCAACACCGTTATTGAAAGATATGGTAACCGCAGAAATTCCTTGTAGTAATCCTTTGGCAACTTCTGGCGGCCGTCAAGAATAGCAGCAAACGGGATCACACTAGTTCTGCTCTTTACAGCTTCAAAAGCTTCACCGTACCGTATGCCCAACCTTCGGTCTCCATTCCAAACACCGAACAGATGGTGCGCAATCAAACCTGCTGAAGCTGCCACAGCAACTGAGTTCCCGATCCAGATGGCGTGAGCAATGCACCATATTACTTGTCCCACCATCTGAACAAAGTAAACGAAAAGGACCATAGGTTAACACTCTCGTGCACCAGTTGTATGGTGCAACTGTACAAAACTAATAATTTTTAGTGAAAACAGGTAATACATTTTTAGTGAAACCAGCTAATACTTTTTAGTAAAACGACTAATATCATTTAAAAATACACTTGAGTTGCACGGTGGCGTCTAGTGTATACAAGTTTTTGTCCAAACTAAAATGCTCAACAACTCTATCCCTTACAAGTATAGCATCAGTACTTGTTCCGATCGATTTGGGACTAAAATTGGACATTGCCAAAGTTATTGAGACTAAATCGATGACAAAAAAACTTATGGGACTAAATCTATTGGAGGCCAAAGTTATGGGACCATTTGTGATTCAAACTCTTCTAACTTCTATTTCAAAACCCCTTCTATCTCCACTGGATATCTAACCAATTTCAATGATATCCAGCAACATCTCATAGTCGGGAATTTTCTAAACAAGTAAAAAAATTCAACTTTCGAAGCTCATAAATAGTGATTTGATATCTCATTTCATGGGAATCCCCATTCCCCTCCATTTATGGAGTTGAACGAAAGGAAACGATTGTCATTCGACTCATTCTCCAGTCCCAATATTACCAACGAAATTCCCATTCTAATTCTCCTCAACAAGGCAAGCACCCCTTTAGCATTTTTTAACATTATTACTCTAAAGGCAGGGTTTTGAACAGTGTTGCTGCATCACTTCATTGGCGAAAGAAATCCATTTTTGGAATTAGATTCTTATAGTCTAGCATAATACCTCTAGAATGGTCTCATCACAGTCTGTAAATAATATCAGTGTCTTGACAATAGGCGGCCCTTGTTAAATACAACCAGATAGGATGTTTTAGAGAGGAAATCTGAAGCTGCTCGAGAATATTTCCTTCCATTAGTAAACTATATTAAGTCAAGCTTCTTAGTTTTTGCTTGAAAGTTGAAGGATATAAATAATCTATCGTTAATGAATCAATTGTCAGGCTATTCTTCCACAGTGAAACAGATATATGAATCACTGCTGCTAATAACTCAAAACATTTTATGCCTAAAATTAAGGTTGCTCTATATGAAACCAAAAGAACACGTCCTACATTTGCCTTCAACATTCAAAATGACTCTTCAAGTGCAGTGATACAATTAATCCCCTTTTTTCCAACAGTTGAACACTTAAACTTAAACTACAGAGAGACGTTCATCGAATTGGTATTTAGTATAAGTGTTATAATTATGAAGCTTTCATAGGCAATATAAACAATGTATTTATTATGATCAATTTCATACCTGTGGATGCCTGGTAATCCTCATTATTCCAGTTACCCAGAGATGCATCTTGGGCTTATCAACTGCTGCAACCTCTAATAAATTAAAGGTTGACGGATAAAGGAGAAAAAACGAAATAAAGTTTGCGGACCAAAGAAGTTCGTGTAGTCCAGGAACACCCTGAAGTTGCCACAGCTGCACACCGTCGTATCTGTGGTTGATAAAATAAACCTGCCACAAGAACATGATTACTTAATTGAAAACCAGAACTATTTAGGGGGTGTTTGGTTCAAACTTCTTCAATGGGAATGGTAATGAGAATGAATATAACGTAATTGTGGTGATTAATTAGAATAAAAACAGATGATCAATTCGCATTCCTATACTTCGTAAGGGCAATGAGTCTGATAGTAAGTTAATCGTGACCCCGTTTTCATTAACTACTTCACCTCCTATAGTCAATTCTCTTGAATCGTTCCACTATTCTTCAACCAACAATCTTTTTTTGACCCCACCCATTTCAAGAATAAAGCAAAACACTAACAACATAACCTTTATTCTCATTGTAATTCACTATTCAATGATTCTCATTATCATTCTCATTGACGATTTTGAACCAAGCGTCCCATAAACTTTGACACCGTGTAAAATTCATTGGAAATAAATGGAGAGGAACTCACAACAGTACTAACAGCTAACGGAAGAGATACGCCTGCAAATAATACACGGAATGCTCGTTCTCCAATGAGTTTCTCACCTGTGTCCCTTAAGATAGCTAAGCCACTATGGACCACCCCAAAAATGAGAGTGAGGAGTAACATCACAACCTGCACATATAAATGGTGCTAACAAAATCAGTAAGCAATCATCATAATGGTTAAAGACTATTTGAAAATGCTCAATAAAACATGATTGGCCTATAACTTCTACACATTCCAAAAATTCCCAATGTCTAATAAATTATCTACCATTCAACAATTAGTATCAAACTTCAAACAGAAACATCCCAAGATACAAAGACCATAGAAACTATCTATGTTACATAATCTTGAACCAAAAACCTTTAAAATCAGAACTAATCAAAACCAAAATGGGTTCAAAATCAAACCTCAGGGAGCTCAGAAACGCTCGAAACGGCACCAATGAAGTCTTTCCCAAAGCCAGTAGAGTTGTCAATCCACGCCACATCAAGAATGTAAAGCACGACCCCCAAAATCAAACTAAAATAAACCCATGAAGAAATCTTCTGTTTCGACAATACAAATTCGGCGGAATCTTCCCCTACCAATTGGGAAACTTCATTTTCTTCGGCCTCGGTTTTCAAAACTCGCGTTACCACGAGGTTTTTAAGCTTTTGTGGCCCGCTTATGAAGTGGGTTTCGAAGGGCGTACGCTTTTTGAGATAAAAACAAGAAAATTTAGAAGAATTGGGTAAGACGAATTTGGGTTTGCGAAGATGAAGCTGTGAAGGGAGAGGATGCGAGAGCAAGATTGAGCTCGCCATCTGTGTGTACTGAGTCAACTCGACCAAAGTGAGTATTGAAGGTGGGATTTTTTGTAAGGAAGCAGGGGTATCTACGCGAGGGAGATACCGAAACAGAGCTATGCCGCCTGCAAAGAATCAATGAACTGGGTTTTTTTCTCGATTAAAAGAATAAGTGTTAACCCATTTTTGTCCTCGAATATTTAAAGAAAACTAGAAATTATAGTTACCATGCGACGATTGAATATTATTGAATTTTAATGTAAGATTATGTAATATTTGACGCGAACTGTAATTACAATTATATTTATTTTGTCCATACATCAATTGATCTGTGATAGATTTTTTCGTTATACGAAAATTATATTGTATTTGAATGTGTGACTCAAAATTAATTTTTTTATATAGAGTTGGTATGCTGTGAAATTTGTTTATCGTGAAATTAATTTTTTTTTATAGACATACACTTTAATAATATAAGTCACACACTTTAATAATATAAGTCACACACTTCAATTATTACTACGACACTCTTTGCTATAATATAAGTCACACCCTTCACTTTTTATGAAGAATACTTTTATAGTAAAAAGTCACACACTTTTACGATAAAAAGTCACACACTTTAGTAATATAAGTCACACTCTTAACCAGGTTCACCGTAAAAAACTTGTTCACACTATCTTTTGCTTTTTTTTATGTATTGTGTAATAAGACAATTTTTATGCGTCACCACTATTATTATTGTGGGTAAAGATCAACATTTTAATTGTAAAGTATTGATCTTTACTCACAATAGTAATAGTGGTGTACGGTGAAAGTGGTTCACACAATACCTTCACTTTTTTAATTGAATAAATAGTGATTCAAAATTATTTAATTAATTATATAATTTTTAATTATTTATAATTTTATAATACGTACTAAAATAGTAACATTTAAATTCAACAAAATTTATATAAAAATTAAAATATTTTAATTCAACGTATATAATTAAATTTGATAGAAAACACTTTCAAACTATAAAATTAATATTTTGTATTTAAATTTTACTTTATATAGTAAGTAAATTAAAGATCTTAAAAAAAGTAATTTGATATGTCGCATGTTATAAATTGAAATTATTGATAAAAAGTAAAAAAATAAAAGGAAAAATAAAAAATTATGATTGTTAAAATCTAAATCAATCTCTTTTACGAAAAACGAAACTCGTTATTACACAACAAATTAAATGAAGTTGTAGTTGTAGCTCCAATATAAAATCACTTATTTATCTTTATTTCTACTTTTATATAATCATATGCTATAAATGACTCATCGTCCTTTTACATATGGTAATTACACAAAGGGGTAATATAAGTGGGTGAGTTAGAGGTGCAAAACTCATTTGATTATTACTCTTATGTCCATTCAAAGCTATTATTACTTTTAGGTGCAAAAATATCATATAAAATGATCAACATACCCTTATTTTTCTAATATTAATTTTCATGTTACAAAAAATCCGATAATAAATTCATCTTCATACAAAATTACACATACACAAAAATCCAATAAAACTTGAAAATTTCATATGAAAAATTTAGAAAATTACAGAAATTACAAAAAAATTCATATCAAAATTACATATTTCGTACTTTATTTCGACATGCACATTTGCATAAAATTCATGCACATGTTCATTAAAGTGATGAACATGTGCATCTCCAATATGCATCTCCAATTTTCAAATCCAGATCCACCTTCCCCAATCTTAAAAAATAAGATCTAACAAATTTCATAAGATCCAAAATCCAACAATTTCATCAAATTTTCAACAGATCCAAACGAGTAAATCCAACAAGTTTCATCAAAAAAATATTTTTGGTAAGTTTTTATTAACAATTATCTCTACTTTTATTCAAAATTATACCAATTGTCACTTAATTAATATTAAAATACAACACTTTCTCTTTCTCTTCTTCACCTTTTTACTTTTCTTACACATCTCACCAACAAGTAATACATTTTTTTTAGCGTAAAAATGCTTAGCTCTATGATCACATCCTCAATTCCCAAGTCCTTCGCCCCATAAGATTGCTTCTCCTACATCTACCTCAAAATATCCCGGCTTGTGAATAATGTGAGCCTGAACAAAATTTCCAATCCGACTCCCGTCCGCGCTAAATCCTGGAAAAATGATACATCCGTATTTATTTTAAACATGTTTTCCGGAGGTGGATGCCACATTTGGCATCGATGCAGCAGTCCAGCTTCTTAATACTATATTTCTTAAAAAAACTTGTGTCAATTTTAAATATAAAGCTAACCATGAGATGGAAATAGTATATGCTAATAACACAAATTGCTATATATCTATAATTTATAATTTATTTAAAAGTGGTTTGGAGTTGTGAATCATTTATGGATTCTTTTACCCATGTCTTCTTTTACTTTGATCAATTTCATTACTTCCTTTATTTCTTTTATTTTATAACTTTACTTAATAAATATTTTTAATTTCTTTTTACAATTTTACCCCTCTCATCTTTTAATTTGCTCAATTTTATCACATTTTTATTTCTTTTTGATTTTGTAATTTTACTTAATAATTACTTTCAATTCTCTTTTTTAATTTTATTTTTTTAATTTATATATTCAATTATATGTTCAATATTTGAATCTTTTTATCTTTGTAATCTTTTAATTTGTTCAATTTCATCTTATCTTGTATTCATTTTATTTTGTAATCTACTTTTTAATTCTTTACCCCTACCATTTTTCAATATGTTTAATTTCGTCTCATATATATATATATATATATATATTTGTAATCTTACTTAATAATTACTTTTAATTTTCATTTTTTATTTTGATTTTTAATTACAAAAAGTTGAGGCTAAGAGTGGACAACTAAAAAGGAATGGAGGGAGTAATTAATTTTAATTCTATTTTTAATTCTTTCTTTTATCTAATTTAAAAATATAATGTTTGATATATGCATTAGTTTTTGTCTTTAACCTTTCATTTCATTTGCAAATTAGATGATGATTTGTTTTTTTCAATGTACGTTAATTGCATTTCTTCCAAATTTATCATAAAATTATTATTATATTTTAAATAAATGTGTTATTATAATAAAACGACAAACATTTATTAATTGAATATATGTGCATTTATTTAAAGTGACATATATTTTGAATAGGGAGGGTAATACTTTTTGAAGACATATATTTTGAAGATAAGATTTGTTATATGCCCTTGAAATCGTGTAAATGCCACTAAAATATTAAATGAACTAGAATGATTTTAGAAAGTTTATAGAATATGTAAAGAAACTATCTAAGGTTCTATAGAATTTTTCATAAGCATTGGATCAAAAACATCTTAACCGCCGATTGAGGGTGTGGATTAATATAAGACAAAAACTTATATGAAGTGGTCTCATCTATGAGATGGGGCACAACCTAACATAAATCACATCCATTATTTCTAAAGTGTTAAAGCGACACTGCTCAACCCATGCCCCGTCTCACCATGAGACGATCTCATGCAAATGTGTCTCTTAATATAATTATGCAAAGTGATGTTTGTAAAAAATCTTAAAAAACACTTTTATTAAAATATTAATAATCAATATAAAAATGCCTATTCAAAGTATAGAAAAACAGTTTAATATATGCACCTCGACCTCCGTGGATCTCAATGTAAAGTTATTAAGAACATTATTATACTAATAATAATAATAATGATCCATTAATAGACTTTGTGTATTGGTTTGTTCTATATATATCATAAATATTTATTGAACAAAATTTATCAACATTTTTATGGTGTTCTAAGTGAACTTTAATGCAACACTATTTTGGAAATTTTTAAAGATTTTATTATTAGAAGGAAAAAATCAATTTTAAGCAAGACGATGCCGACAGTTTTAGGATTTTCTTTCGATTAATGACACATATTCTAATTAGTTTCCATCAAAGCATTGAATAGATGGTTTTATTAGATCCTTATATAATTTACTTAATTGTAAGGATTTTTATTATTTGGTATAAACTAATGGTTCTCATAAGTTAAATTTTGTTTCATGACACCATGGCATGAGGATTTATACTATATAAGACACTGATTAAGCATACTATAAGACATTGATTAAGCATGTGAAGTAAGACATGAACAAACTCTTAAACTCAAAGTAAGATTTTAGTTGCGATGACTTTGTGAAAGTGAATGCAACTGTTTTTAGTTAAATACAACAAACAATATATAAATCAGTTACTATACCATCCTAACCACTCAAACTAATCCTCCAGATGAGAGTTAGAACCAAGTAATACCTTTCATAGGACCGAGTGATACTGCATGGTGCACGTGACTTCACAACAGAATTGATTGTGAATTGAATGTGTTATAATCTATAACTCGATTGGCTAGTGAATCTATGTGTTCTGATTCTCCGTGAATTCGAACCACGTAAATTCTTGCATTTTTTTCTTTGCTCTTTTTTCGTTCTTGTTGGTTTGTTGTTGAGAGATCGAAGAACTCACTTGGTTCTCTGAACTCGTCTGGTTTTTACTAGCATATTTATTTGTCTTTGAAGGTGGAATATCGAATTGGTTGACTTTAATAATGCAGAAATGTGTATGTTGAATTTTATGCATTTCCTAATGAATAACATGTCTTGTGTAGCACTCCAACCATTGCTAGAAATTTTGTGTGTTTTTGTTAATAGTCAAACTGCTTTGTCGCCTACTTCGACATTCAACAGTGCAATATCACAATTAGAAATGACATCAATATTGACATCATATGGGTTCAACAATGCAATATCATAGTGATGACATCACATATTGCGGCTTCTAAGCAAATATATATGATAAACATGTTGGGAAACTCCATCCACAAAATAACTATCATTGTATGATAAATTTTAGCATTACACAAATTTTCTCTCTTGTTCGACACCGCTACTCATGATTCTTACTTTTCTCACAAGAAAGAAATTTGTCTCGAATCATACACAAGACTAAAATGTACTCATTCCGAGGTCTGTGTTATTGTAAGGATGAACATATGTTACTGTAAGTATATATATGTATAGTAAGGATATATAACACATATTTATTTTTTCGTATGCATATTTGCCTCTAAGATATTGAAAGTTGTCTTAATATACACAAAAAAATGTAATATTGTAGAGAGAAATGTGTGTTATTATATGAACAAAACGACGCTCCCTCTATTTTCATCTGTTTCCTCCTCTGTTTTTTATATGCTTCTCGTTTTGAACCGTGGGTCATATTTCATATTAAAAAATGTCATAAATAAAATGATATCAATGTAAAATATTTAATACAGATACAATTAGATCTAATTCGTGAATATTTAAAAAAATAGAAAAGATGAATTAATATACAATTTTTGGGGAAAACGCATTGAACTCAATTTTTTTTAAAGATATAAATCATATTATGCTCATCGAATATAATATCATTATGAATTAATATAAATTTCATATTACTTATATATTATTTTGATAATTAATTTGAAAAATATATAATTAATTGTAAATAACACTACTAATACTGAGACTAATTATATATATATATATATATATATATATATATATATATATTGTAATTGTAAATTTCGGTAAAATCTCTATAAAATAATTTCGGTAAATATGTATAAATTTTAAATAAACAATATCATAAAAAAATATATTTTTAACTATATATTTTCAAATATTTAGTAATGATGGTATAAAATATATTTTTTGGAAAAAATATCAAAATCAAACAATTAAATTGTTATTCACATCTAAATATGGCTGATATAGTGATTGGAACGAATGAAAATTTATGTTATCCCTCTATATGCTAATAGAGAGTTTTTTTTCATAACATGTCAACTCCACATTAATTTAACATATGTGTCATTCAATGAGAAATATGAGTATACATGTCATTTTTCTATTTGGTTCTTTTTATAAAAGAATCTTATGTGTCATGAAATTTAAAGTTTTTGTGTATAATTAATTTTTAATTATTTAGGTATTTAAAATATATGTGAATGTTATGAAATGTGTAATTCATATTTATTACTTTATGTTTTATTTAACTATATAATATTATTTATTTATCTTTCTTTCGGTAATTTTTGTTTGACTTAATTTAAGATAAATAAAATATTCATTCTAAATGTATTTTATCTTAGTGTGAATTATATTCAATTATTAATTTCTTAATAAATAATTTTATTTTATAATTGCTCTTATGTATATCTTAACATATTTTATGTGGCACAAGTATTTTATATTATAATTCATCCACTTTTAAATTTTTTTCATTATTACATATTAATTAATTAATTTATTAGTCTTTTCTTAGTCGATTTATTTGTTTTGATTTGTAGGTATCAATTTTATATTAAAATGGATAAATAATATTTGACACAATAAGCTTATTCCAGGATTTAAGAAAATTTACTAATATACACCTTAAATAATTATTAATTAATATTAAGTGTATTTATGCATATATTTATATTTAAATTAAATATAATATTTATTAAAAATAATGCAATTTTTAATTAGAAATATCGTAATACGCAGGCACTAAACTAGTAATCAATATTTATGAGTGATGATAATGCATTATTTTACTATTGTTAATTAATACTCCCTCCGTCCCAGAAAAACTTAGCACAGTTTCCTTTTTGGTCTGTCCCATAAGACTTTGCACACTAAAAAATGGACACATTTTTCTCAACTTATAACCTTACAATACACACCTATTGTCCTTTCTACCTCTCCCCATAAAGCATAAAATAAGTTTTTTTAATCTCTGCGCCGAAAAGTTGGCGCAGAGTCTTCCAGGACTGAGGGAGTAGTATGCTAATAATTGAGTTTGTGTAATGATTACATTGTTTCTAATGTTCTTGAAGTATTTAACTTAAAGATAAAAATATAAATTTTCATTCCATATAGTACCCCGTGGCTATAAACCATATATGAAATTATTGCAGGGAATTATTTTTGTAATTAATTTATTTGTTTACGAAAAATAAAAATGTATAGCCAAGTTGTTCGCAGGTAATTTATTTGTCTACTAAGTTATAAAAATTCATAGACAAGTCGTAGATAATCATAATTATTTAAGGATCGAATTATTATTATTTTTTTAAATCCTTTAGCCATTTAAAAATTTTCGTAGGCAAATCTTTATTTTCTTATAGTGTTCCTAGAAGTTCATCCATCGAGATAACATGCACCACACACCTTACATCCATGTCAATCAATGTACATGTGGTCACTAACATCATCACATCCTCTTCCACTGCTATTGAGCATGGCATAAGGATGTTCATTTCCTCCTTATAGAAAATCCTCTTCAATTATAATGCTAGCATTGTATTTGGTGATATTTGACGCAATCACTCCACCTTGACCAAGAACACCCTGTGCAGCTCAGATTGTATCAGCCATTTCAGTCTTTTCATACTGTTTCTTACCCGTGCGATGCACGGGCTGTTGTAAATTTTTGTTTAGGCAGAGTTAATTTTATTTCTTTATTTTAAAATAAAAGAAAAAAAACTAAACATGAGCATTTAACGATTTATTTTCCTTTCGTTAAACTTTTTTTTAAGAAAATCCTATTAATAATAATTCTTTTCAACAACTCCTTTATTTATATATTTTGGACTTAACTCGGTGACCAAAATGCAAACTTGTTAAATAAAAAATTGTACAAATAGACAATTTTGGCTAGCATCGTGCTCGGCCAACAGCGTTTTTGCTTCTAAAGCACGATGTTTGCGATTGTCATTACATCTTGCATCATTACCTTTTCTCGATCTCCTCATTTGCCCATCCAAACACCTCATAACAATCTGGCACACTACATCATTTCAAAATTAAGTCCAAAAGTCAATCATTTCCCCGTAGCAAGAACTTGTCCATTTTTGTTCTGTTTATAATTCTCTATTTTGGATCCAAGATTACAAATGGTTTCAGATACTCATCACCTGTAATTTTCCAAATTATCAAATCGATTTAAGGTGAATGAACGAGTTTCTTTGGTTGCTTCGTTTAACTCCTTTTGATGGCATAAACAAATATTCAGCACTAAAAAGAAGGCCAAATCAAGGCCAAATAAATTTTTACCTTTACTTTATTCCGCACTAAAAAAGCATATTAATTTCAATTATATATGCTCAAATTTGGAGTTCCAGTTCCAACTCGCATGTTGTCATATAATGAAATATGAGACATATAGAGTATATTACCTATTGATCTCGAGGTAGATTATAAGTTTTTCTCCACTGGCTTCAATCCTCTCTAGCAATCTAGAGACAAAGTATTAATATTTATAATCAGCTTAATGATATACAACACAAACATGAAAATTCATATTAAATCTAACAGGGCACCTTGTCATGGGGAAGCACCTTTCAGGCTTTAGAGAGAGGATTCAGAATTTACATAGCTCAGTTATTTGCAAAATTTAGTTAGCCAAATATCAACTTAAGAATAAAGTGTGAAAATATAGTCAATAAGAAAGCCTTTGCAGCTCAAATATTCAAGCAACGAATTTTTATACCTCATATTCAATGCAGTATATTCAACTAAATTACTAACCTCGTTCCTTGAGCCCCTAGTTCCTCTGTTCCCATCATACCATCAGACTTTGATGTTTCTTTCTGGGTTCCTTCTTCCACTCCTTTAAGCAATCCAAATCTATAAATTTGACGTCATATCATATAACTGATATAATCCTACCATGTTTAGCTTCCAGCCTGAAAGGTACACCAATGGTGCATCTTCCTAATATTGAGCTACAATGAATTCAATATTTTATTGATTAGTGGTGATTTTTCTTGAGATTTTGTGCTATTCTTGCTCGCTCTTAAAATCTGAAAATTAAATAGCCAGTAGTAATTAGAGGTCTTTCGTGGGGTTTGCATGAATTACAATACCACATTTTAACAGTTAATCATAAATATTTTTCCTTCACCAGTTAAAAATTTTAACAATGAATTCTACAACGTTTTCAAAAGTGTATATGTCGTTTTATTGCAATATGTAAGGAGTTAAAAATTAAATTCAACACGCGCTACCTGGATCATTTGATGTGCGATCAATGGGGTGATACTGTAAGCCCTGTACAACATAAATTCATGGCTATTAGATGATACTCTACTAAAGTATCAAACTATATATATTAGAATCAGTTTTAGATTTTACAAAGAAAACTAGAAGCTCTGTATTACCAATCACATATTTCATGCGATGAAAAGAGAGAAAGACTCTTGCCCTTCTCTCTCTCTCCTCGATGAGTCCACGCATTCCCACCACCAACCTCGTAAACTCTCTCTATAGAAGTAAAAATCAGAAAATTCTCTCTTCTCAATGCGTCCATGCATCATGTCTCTACGTCTTATTGCCCGTGTGATGCACGGACCTGTTTTACTTTTTAATTTTTTTAGGTTGTAAAAAGATAAATAAAAACATATACATAATTTGGTATAGATATATTAAAACACCCTATCTTACTAATGGAGAGGGATATCATAGACGTAATCAAGCACATTTGTCTTCCACATTATTCAAACGATTATGTTAAAACATGAAATGACTCATAGTAATGTATATGGGCAAAGAGAGTGTGGTAAATTAGAAATTGCCTAATCGCATCAATTTGTAAGGAAGTGACACTTGTATAATCCCACCAGCGATATCATTAACTGCAAGAGAAGTATAGCTACAAAATATCAGGACATGTAATTAAACAGTAGGTCTGATATATAATGGCATTAATTGTGCAACATGGCCCTCCCATACTTAATCCGAAATTGTTGAAATACAACCTCAATCATGAAACAGAAAATATAATACAAAAAATCATCAACATCTTCCTAACAGACCAGTAAAGGGGAGAAGATGGGACTTAATTTCTCCGCAACCGGGTTTGAGAGACGCACCTGGGACTTGATTTCCAAAATACACCATAGAAACTTTAAAAAAGGATTGAAATCAAATTCGGAAATAAACATGAAAATGAAATAGTTATAATTTTTTTTATATTAAATGGAACAACCAAGAGAAATCTGTTGATAAAAGAGTGAACAGAAATTAGGAGAGAAGGCGAAGAATCATAACAAAAAACTTGATTTACCTTTAGATGACTAACGGCGGCAAAGGGATGACGGTTACAATCTATGTCGAATTAAAGAACATAAACTTGAATTGTGGTTACCCATCTGATCCATTTAGTTTTCAATTTTTGCACGACTTAAATTAGTCCCTAAATATCAATAATTTTACGTGTGATGAGATATTTTTATCATTATTTATTTAAATATGTGGTTATTTATATATTCATTTAAGGTATATTAAAAAAATAAAAATAAAGTAAATGTGTAAATGTGTACAATGCACTTTAACATCACCTAGAAATTCATACAATGTTATTATAGGAATGCAAAATGAACTAATATTTATAATGCCCTCAAATCCAATTAAGATCCACTAAAAGATAATCAAAACAATATACGAATGGCTATCTACACTCTATGTAAAGAAGCTTTATAACTCTAAGCTAAGTAACATATGCTTATATATGTAGACTAATTATCAAGTTTAACTCTAAGCTAAGATATCATCAACGTTTCAGCACATGTCAAGACAAAAAGTCAAATGATTTGTAGAGCAAACTAAGAAATGAAAATTTTTAGAAAAATGTGTACCTTTAGTTGGAGCTATTTTGAACTAATTCAAATTCTCATTCCTTTCCAGTTGAATTCCATCATTAGAATCTGCCTAAAGTCCATCTGCAAAGAAAGATAGATCTCATGATCATCTTAAATTAGTGCACAACATTCACAAATCATAACATATCATTCTTGATCTGTAATTTTGAAACATTATAAACCCCAAAAGGCAACATCCTGTATGATTGGTGGCCTTCAAGTCGACATTCAGAGACAAAAAAATGAGGTGTGCAGTACGATAGACAATTTCTAATGCAACTCTCCTGTGTTTGCCACGTTTTATCAATTTTAAAATATTCAACGGAGAATGATCTTTTTCGTGGCAGATAGTGGCAGACGGAAGAAAGGTTGTTTCTCAAAGAATAGAGCCTTTTTCTAGACCACTACATTTATCAATTTATCAATTTTAGACCACTATATTTACATTACATATGAAGACAAATTTAAAAGTAGGGGTAGGACTTTTGGGAGCCTTAATGTGAAAGGTGCATTTTGAAGTCCTTAAGTACAGATATCAGTTAAAAGGGTTTCTAAGTATAAAATAGATTGCTAAGAAATTATCATATGAGATTAGACAGGATTATAAGTTTTCGACAGTGGAAGCTACGGAGTTGGTTCCAAAGTGACTGGTTTTACTTCTAAGCATTATTTTGTAGAAGATCATCTTAGTCTTTCATCTGGGATGGTACTTGCATCCTCAAAGATGTAGATTGTGATGAACAACCTTGAGTCCTTGACCTTGGTTGACAGAATGAAGCCGAAGAAAGTTATGAAATAAACCACCATCATCCTCAAAATTCTCTGTCTTAATTGCCTCCTACTTTTAGTTAATTATTCCAAAAACAGAGCAGAACAGAACATACTTTGATCCCAATTCTAGAAATCTTCACAATTCTTGTACAATTCTATATATATATATATATATACACACACACACACATATATATACACACATGTACCTTGTAATCTATTTTCCTATAGGTTAGAGATGAAAAGTAAAATAGGAAAAAATTGAAATATTAGAAGCGTGAATAAGAACCTTATGGAAGAATCTTGGTTGATTCAACCTGCATAACAGAAAAGAAAATATAAATAAACATCTGAACGATTGAAGTTGTGGCACAAACACATAAAAAAAGAAATGAGAAGCTCACATAGTTGGCCAGTCTCCTAGGCAGCACATATATACATAGTTTGTGAGTTTGTAAGTATGGAAATGAAAAGAAGCTCATCTCAAGGTAATTTTAATTCCACCGTCCTGTAACACATAGATCTGCTCATTGAATCTAATTTAACTGAACCAAGTCCAAATATCCCATCACTGATAACTCGTTTGATTCCTCATATCATCAGAATCAAGACTTGAAAATCAATATTAAAATTACAAGGGACGAATGATAGGTAGAATCTGTATGTGCCATGTGTGAATTTGATCAGAACTGAAAACTAATTGCTGGGAATTGTGACTACCAAATTTGAAATATAAGCATAAAACAACATCATTTCAGCTTAAAAAGAACCACATTAAACTTCAAATGAAATATCACCTTAACGTCCACCCCTCCCGTCAACCCTATTTGATTTCGGTTAAATTGAATTATATTGAACCATTTAGCAAATCAAACTACTGCTTCCGCCCTCCTTGTCATGTCGCTTCGGCGCCGCACGGCAAACTATTACCCACTCCTACCCTTTCCTGAAACCATATCTATTTCTTCCCCTTTTTGCTTTGATCAATTACTCACATATCAATAAATATTTTCATATTTCTATGGCCTTCTTTATCATCTTTCTCTAATTATTCACAAAAAAGTTACTCACATCTCCTTAAATTCATCAGCTTTCTTCCCTCAATCGACCCTAAAATCGACCCTTCACTTGTCACACTCTCCCCTAAGAATTAATAGCATTAATCTCCTTAAATCTCTATTACAGCAGGCAACACACACCCATTGATCTTCGGCTGTTTGTAGGAAAACACACTTGGAATTGTATTAGGATAGACACTTGGCAACAATTTAGGGCGACACTTGTCAGCTTCTTGTGAGAAACATTCTACTTTTATAATATAAGCTATAGATGGAGAATGACTCCAGCAGAATAAGATATCGTTAGTATCTTTTAATTGCTTAGAGGACTTTCCTGCTTACATAAATCTTTAAACTGTATTTCATAAGTCTTTTTTAATTCCTATATTTGTCCTTTTTTTTTTGGAGAAATGTAACTTTTCATAAGTCTCTCTCTCTCTCTCTTTCTCTCTATCTTGATCGCTCTTTTTTTCTCCAGAAATTATCCCTGTAACTACACCATACCATCGTTTCCGATCCATACACATTTACATTATAATTGTAATATACATGTACGATAGACTACAGAATTATTATTGCCTCAGGGGAAACAAAAGAACATCAATCACTATTCAGTTTTTAGCACATGAAAACAAATCATATTGCACATCTAGCTAAATCCTACATCTTAAGTTTTCTAAGCTAGACATTTGGATAAAAATCATACGATTTCTTGAGGTTTTTCCCCTAGAAATATGATGAGATTGGTTAGAAGAGGAAAAAAAGAAGCAAATTAGTACCCCTAGTAGATAATCATATTTAAATTACAAACTGAACAACACTGTAATATAGAAGGAAAATTACCTGTTAACAGATTCTATCTTTGCCTTCTTCATCAAGCTACTTGTTTATGTTGCTAGCCATTGGACCTACTGTTGGTTCAATAAATACACATGTTTCACTCTCCACAATGTTTCAAAAGCTCAAAATCTGCTCTAATAAGGTATTAGTTAAGCAAGGGAAATAAGGGAGTACCTGCACAATAGCTTTGAGCACAACTAAATTTGTCGGACTTTGTTTTTCTACACATTGAGCAGTCATATTATATTTCCAATCAACTGCAAATTCTAAAGAAAAATGGAATTAAAAAAAATAATTATCCACTAAAGATGCCATGGTTACCAAGCCCTCTTTTTATCCAATAAGCATCACAACCATTACTCAATTATTCCTTTAACAATGTTCCTCTGATAATCACCCAATTTAATTTAGTGAAGATCCAAGCCCAATAGCCAAGATACGTAAATCATCAAAATACCAACATTTTCATGATCTAAGTGACCCGATAGCGCTCAGTCGATGAACTTGAGACGGAATAACAATAAAAAAAACGCGGGACACTAAAAAAATTAGAAATTACTCGTATAGAGTTGAACAAAAACTTACATAAGATAAGGCGTTCGTTCAGAACCAAATCGTCGATCTATCCGTCGTCCGTAAAGCCGCCGCCGTGCCCCTATCAACACTCAAGTCGCCGCGCCGACTCAATATGCGCAGTGTCTTCCATGTCACCCCAAAAGTTTTTTTTTTTTAAACGCCATCTCAAAAGTTAGGGGTGCTCTTTTTACAGGAGAAGAGATGAAGAGTCAGACGGGGACACGATTTATTAGAAAATTAATATAAAATTAAACATGAAAATAATATATTGAAAAACAATTTTAATATTATAGAGATGACATGTGGCAGAATGGCAGAGGTGACACTTGGTGTCATTTGGTGAGTGCAATTCTCCCATTATAATATAAGATTTCTCCATGTCAAACTCCTTGACATATAGTTTCTCCACCCCCTAATGAACAACCATTTTACAAGAGACTCCGAACCTTTCTCAAGAAATCCTTTACGATGTGGAAGACCAGACAATGCTGCAACTACATAGCATACTAAGAATATCAAGAGATCTTACTCGGGCTCTAATACCACTTGTTGGAAACTCCAACCCCATTCATACCAAAATTTTAGAGTACCTAATTTTTATCGTTCCGAAGTTTAAGATATACCGAAAAAAATTGATATATTCAATGCTTTTCGGCTCGATAAGTACATTATATTGAAAAATGTATAAATTCATGGATGAGCAATCAAGATTGGGGAAAAATGTTTTCTGCATATTATTCACACAGAGAATAGGCTGCATATATACACGCATAATACAATAAGAATCTGATCCCGGAATATCTTCATCAAACGGGAAAAAGATACAATCCTAATCAAAGGGATTACATTGGATATACATGGAAACATATCATAGAGAAAAAAGGAAAAGATTTACAGAGAATGATAAGGAGATATTTTCAAATCTTTCACTCTCCCTCAAGTTGGCGCATGAAGATTACGAATGCCCAACTTGCCAACAAGAAAACGGAAATGGGACACCCCAAGGGCCTTGGTGAACAAGTCTGCAACTTGATGTTCCGTTGATATCTTGCATGGTAAAATTTCATTAGATTCAACTCGTTCACGAACGAAATAACAATACATTTCTATATGCTTGGTTCGCTCATGAAATACGGGGTTATTTGCAATGTGGTGAGCTGCTTGATTATCTCAAGAAAGCGGAGTCGCTCCAATCTGGGGAGCCTCAATGTCCTTGAGAAACCATCTAAACCATAAGATTTCACTTACAGTAGTGGCCATGGCTATATATTCTGCTTCTGCTGAGGAACGAGAGACAACATACTATTTTTTTGTCCGCCATGATATAGGTGCCCCTCCTAAGGATATAAAATAACCCGTACAAGATCGCCTATTCATGATACAATCTCCCCAATCTGCATCACAATACACATCAAGGCTGAAATCGTTATTTGCCGGAAGAAATATTCCTTGCCCGGCTGTGTTCTTTAGAAATCTCAAGATACGTGTAACAACATCCATGTGTCGTTGGTGTGGGACTGCAATGAACTGACTCAAGTAGTTCACTGAAAACTGAATATCCGATCTCGTGACGGTTAAGTAAAGAAGTCTCTCGATTACCTGTCGATAATGGAGAGCATCAACAAGAGGACTATCATCATCATTTTTTAATCGAAGATTTTGTTCCATTGGAAATTCGCTCGGACGCCCACCCTGCAAGCCACTTTCCTCCAGAATGTCTATAATATACTTCTGTTGGCTTAGGAAAATACCTTTAACGGAATGAGCCACCTCTATCCCAAGAAAATATTTCAAAACTCCCAAATCTTTTATACTGAATATCTTATCCAATTACTCTTTCACGTAAATGATTTTACCATTGTCATTTCCCACTAAAATGACATCATCTACGTAAATAAGAGCTGTCACATACATACCTTTCTTCTTGTAGATGAATAAGGAATGGTCAGCACGTGATTGCCGGAATCCAACATCAACTAAGGCTCGGGTAAACTTGTGGTACCAATTTCTAGAAGCTTGACGGAGGCCATAGAGAGACTTCCTCAATTTGCAAACTCGAGTTTCACCATCTTTTGCAAATCCTTGTGGTATCTTCATGTAAACATCTTCCACTAAATCGCCATGTAAGAAGGCGTTATTCACGTCTAGTTGGTGAATTTCCCAACCTTTCTTAGCTGCTACAACTAGCAAACTTCTCATGGTAACAAGCTTTGCTACCGGAGCGAAAGTCTCGTGGAAATCTATTCCCTCAATTTGAGTGAATCATTTTGCCACCAAACGCATCTTATATCGTTCAACTTCTCCATTGGGTTTGTACTTGATTTTATAAACCCACTTTGAGTCAACAACCTTCTTGCCTAGAGGTAGTGGTTCGAGACTCCATGTATCATTCTTCTCTAGGGCCTCAATCTTTCTTTTCATTGCCTCACACCAGCATTCATCTTTGATTAATTGATTGCCTGATGAAAGAATTTAGGCTCATTTTGACTAGTGATGGCCGCAAGATAAGCCTTATGAGCGCTTGAAAATTTATTGAAAGAGAAAAAATTCGATAAAGGATATACCTCTGAGGTTCCCGAATCGGCAGTGGGTTGCGAATGGTCTAAGGATTTTGGGAGCTCTATGGCATAGGACTCGAGATGCTTGGGTTGTTTCCTTATCCTTTCACTTCTTCTCAGAACATTATCTTGCAAAGACTCCCCCTCATTAGTGATCTCTTGAGGTGCTTCTGCCTCTTCTTGTTCCACCTCCACATTCTGTTCATTCACAACTTCAGTGGGCCTAACTTCATCAAATTCCCACTCTATTTCTCTTTTGTGATTTATTTTGTCAACGACAGTTTTCGGCTCCTGTTCCTTGAAAGGAAATATGCTCTCAACGAATTTCACATCCAGTGAGGTGTACATTTGCTTTGTTTCCAAGTAGAAAACTTTGTACCCCTTTTGTGAGTATGGATACCCAACAAAGACACATCGTCGTTCTCTCACTCCAAATTTATCTCCCCTTTTTCGATTATCTTTTGCGTAGACCAAGCACCCAAAAACCCGTAGGTGTCGATAGTTTGGTACTTTGCAAAACAAGACCTCATAAGGTGTTTTCTGTTTGAGAACTCTAGAAGGCAAACAATTTATAATATATGTGGCAGTTAAAACACATTCTCCCCAAAAATCTATGGGTAATCCTGCCTCAAAACGTAAAGCTCTTGCAACTTCTAAAATATGCCTACGTTTTCTTTTGACTACTCCATTTTGTTGAGGTGTGTCTGTGCAAGATGTTTCAAGAACTATTCCATTATTTTTATAATATTCCATCATGCAATTAGACTGAAACTCCACCCCATTGTCCGTCCTAATTCTCTTAACACCTTTCCTAAACTGGTTACGTACCATATTGCAAAACATGATTAAATAGTGATGCACCTCAGACTTATTTTTCATGAGAAACACCCACACACCTCTACTAAAATCATCAACAATTGATAAAAAATAATGTGCACCCGTAAAAGAAGGCGTGCGATAGGCACCCCAAATATCACAATGAATGAGATCAAAACAAGACACAGTTTGTAGAGTGCTACTAGGAAAAGGTAGCCTAGTCAACTTAGCTCTCAAATAGGAGTCACAATGTTCATCACTTTTCCCAAAATTATTACGAAAACCATCAAAAAGTTGTGCTCTTACACTTGAAGCATGCCCTAATCTTTTGTGCCAAAGCTTTGAATCAACATTGACTGACATGGCCATTTTTTCTGCAGTTCCGGCTCCAAGTAATAAAGACCATCGCAGTTCCTACCCACTCCAATCAGGTTCCTCGAAGGTAAGTCTTGTATCACACAAAAATCCCGAAAGAAAGTGAGAACGCAATTCATATCTCTTGTCAATTTATTGAGTGAAAGTAAATTGCATTTGAAATCCGGTATATTTAAGACGTGTTTTAATTTTTACCCATTTGGCAAATCTGCATCGCCCACGTTCTTGACCGGAACCACCTCACCATTAGGAATTTTCACTGGTATTCCATTTCCAGGGTCTCTTTGATTTCCAAGTAACCTGCTATCACAAGTTATATGCTCACTAGCCCCAGAATCAATTATCCAAGGCTTTAAATTGTCCATCTTACCGGCCATATTAACTGTAGGAGAACCTTCTTCACGTGCTACCCGTGAGTTGCCAAAAAACTCAACCATCTTGTCATATTGCTCAGCTGTTATTCCAGGAATGGGACTACCACTAGTAGTCATGTGAGCTGCTTTAACGGTGCTCTTTTGCTTGTTTTGTGGATCCTCCTTCTTGCCACCTTTCTCCCAGTGCTTCGGATAGCCCACAAGTTCGTAACACTCATCAATTGTGTGGTACAATTTCCCGCAGTGTGAGCACTTCTTAGGCTCACGCCTATTTTCCTTCCTTTCTCAATCTTTTTCTTGACGTCGAACAACTTGGGTTTTGAAGGCAGCAGCGTCTACAGTTGATTTCCCAACAGCGGTGATTTGCTTTTGCTTCTCGTCTTCTGAGACGATGTGAAAAGCTGTCCCAAGTGATATCATTGGCTTCGTGCTCAATATCTGGCTCTTGACGGTTCTGAAGTTTTCATCCAAGCCCATGAGAAATTCATATAGGCGCTCCTTTTCTCTCATGATTGTCAATTGCTTGGATACATCGCACGTGCACCCATTGCACTTACATTTGGGCGTGGGAGAGATAGCCTGCATCTCTTCCCACAAGCCTTTGAGTTTTGTGTAATAGGCCTAACCAGAAAGTTTCTCTTGTTTGGTAAAGGTTATCGCTCGCTTGAGTTCGTAAGCCCTAGGCGCACTCTCAAGTCTTCCCAAACTTCACGAGCAGTCTTAGCATGTTTCACGCTATTACGAATTTCCTTGTCCATCGAAGTGTGTAGCCATCCTCTAACCATGGAGTTACACCTCTTCCATAGTAAAGATTCAGACGAACCCTCTTCCGGGATGGGAATTGATCCGTCAACAAAACCAAACTTGTTCTTTTCAAAGAGGGCATTGCTCATTTCATCTGCCCAATCTGCATAGTTTCCATCATAGAGTGGATCACTTGTGAATACGGTATTAGGACTATCTGAACCAGCGATATAATATGGCGACATCACGTCTACCGTCGTCGATCCGGTGGTTTTTGTAACAGATGATTCGTCCCCTTTCTTTGACATGTTTCTGGGTAACGATATTTAAATCTAATGTAAAAAAACAGGCTGATTATTGTGCAGAAGCTGGTTGATCTTGAACCTGCTCTGGTGCCATGTAGAAATTCATGGATGAGCAATCAAGATTGGGGAAAAATGTTTTTTGTATATTATTCACACAGAGAATAGACTGCATGTATACACGCCTAATACAATAAGAATCAGATCCCGGAATATCTTCATCAAACGGGAAAAAGATACAATCATACTCAAAGGGATTACATTGGATATACATGGAAACATATCATAGAGAAAAAGGAAAAGATTTACAGAGAATGATAAGGAAATATTTTCAAATCTTTCAAAAAAATTTAATATTTTTCCCACCCTTAGCGGTGGTAGAGGAGTATACGCGGGGTAACAATAACTTATGTTTGGGATCGGAAATTTGGAAGAGAAAAATGAGAAATGGGGGAGAGGGCCGTTTATTTGTTGAAGGATAATTGGTATAATGAGAGGGTGTATTAAAATTTCGTATGTATATTAATCTAGTGTGTGTACTTACCAATTATGAGAGTGTGAATAACATGGCCAATAAAAAAAAGAATATATATTTAGGTTATCGTTTTGGGTTTGCACTGGGCTATAGTCCAGTCCAATGTTGTCCTTGTGCTAATCCGCCCATAATCAATGTAATTCATATCTAACATTTTAAATTTATTAAGAATGCAACTATTGATCAAACCCAGGTATTTGCTCAACGGTAGCAAATGGCTCATAATATGTAATGATTTACAATGCAATAAGATATTGTAAATATAAATGTATTGAGAAAAAATCATGAAAAATTACACTATTTATTGATCCACATACATCCAAAGTACAATTAATACTTTAGTTTATGGACCACTGTGCGCCAACAATTACTCTATTAATAATCACATTTCCCCTTTTCTCACAAAAAGACCCAAGTCCTTTATCCCTACAATAGTAAACGTAAGTATTGATAACCATACAATTGTAAATCATACCACCTTCATTTATTTGCTTACTACTCTGATATAATATCCATCAATTTTTTGTCACCATTAGTAACTATGAGTAACCAATAATAGTTTGACATGGCTCATCAATTAGGACTTAGGAGTGAGCTGTGCTTTCTAATTCTAGCAAACTCTCTCATTCAACATATTCATAAAATAGAGTGGGTATCATGTGCATCTATGTGCATCTATGTGCATCGTGCACTCATATTACATTTTAGAACCTGCAATTTATTATACTGAAATATGCAATTTGTTTATACGGAGTCGTGCAACTATTAATATGAAAAAATAATCACACATTTCAGTATAAATAAGTTACATGTTTCAATATAACAAGTTTACGATTTTAAAACACACTATGAGCGAACGGTGCACCTGAATACATACAACACTTAGCACATAAAATAAAATTACTCATTATCAACATTTCTTGTGTAGGTCCCGAAAGGGTTTCGTGGGGGCAGAAATCTAGAGGGGAGGGGTGAATAAACTTCTGAAAACTTTTTCGTGCAGATCAGGTGTGATGGCAGTTTGCCTGATCAGAGTGCAAGTGAACCAGTTTGGACTGATATCCAACTTACTGATCGCCTGAGGGCAGATCAGTTCGGTATCTATCAGTTTAACTGATTGTGCGGAAGCTAGTTTATACCCGTATGAAAAACCAGTTTATAACAAATCAGATTTCGAAGTTGTTTTCAATCAGATGACTATGGGGTCAATCTGATCAGATCAGTAGCTTGGTGCTAGCTGATCCTAACTCAGAATATGTATGTAGATTTAATCAAGTTGTGTGCAATAGTGTGAAGCAGTTAATCAAACAGATAAATGCACACAAGATTTATAGTGGTTCGGACAACCAGTCCTACGTCCACTCTTCCCTATCACAAGGGGCACCAACTTAACCAACTTAACCAACTGGACTTAGATTATTGTGTTAGTCCAACACATTACACCAACAGATATTTATGGAGCTCTCACTCAACCGATCCCAGAAATCAGAACTAGAAATCCTAGTCTGAAATCTTGCTAAACAAACTTAACCTAACTTTGGGTTTTGGGTAATATTTGTTGTTTGTTCCAACTTTGAAATCTTTCCTAGTATTTAAGTAGCCTAACAGCTAGTGGATAAGATTTCTGTGCTAAGAACTATGGGATGAACACTTAGAAAAATAATCTTCAAGGTTGTGCTCTTCGTGCAGAAATTTGACTATAGTATGAGCTTCTTGATAATTTTCGTGTATTCACTCTGAAGAGTAATCCCATATTTATAGACCTCGAAATCAAAGAGCCGTTGGAGAGCAATTTGAATTTTCGGCTATATTTGGTAGATATGTACGATTTGATGTGACGTGCTTCAAGGACGGCATGACCGAAAGCATGAATAGTTGTCTTTTATAGCCGTTTGACCAAGCAGCACCAAATCCCGTATTGTCGGCTCCGTTCATACGTGTCTTGTTCTTATTGGTTAACAAAATCACTTTTCAGTGTTTGTTCTACCAACTAAAGTTGACATTCTTCTTGTTCAGATCAACAATGTATGACTTGGTGAAACATCAGTTACCACCTGGTGTGAGCTGACCTGATCAGTTACAACTGATCAGTCTACCTGATAGAGTCTTCTGGTGCCAGTTGTCTTAGCTCAACTAGCAGAGTCGACTGATGTAGGTCTTCTGGTCTGATCTTCTGGTAGTCATCTGATCTCCAGGTCTTCTAAATTTGTGTTTCAAGACTTCACCTGATTATCTGACTTTATAAGATCGTCTGATCTTATGTCCTTCCTTGCCTTCTGGCCTGTTGGACTTCAGCTGATCTTTTGTTCTTCTGATCTTTAGATCTGACCTATACATATTGAGGTTCCCCCTTAATATGTGACCTATCTTATACATCAGTTGTTCTATATAATAATTATCAACTGGTCATCTTACAACTGATATTAAAAACATCAATCAGCTAACAGGTCTGACTGGTCCTATTACATGTGTTTTAGAACTTTCATCAAAACTCTAAATTTCACAATAGCTTGCTTTACACTTCTTAATACTTACACGAAGAAGCCATGCAGCAACCTTATTGGACAATTAGAAATAGAATCTTGAAAATGGGTTAACACTCAAGACAAAACAGTGAGAAGGGGCCTACCATAATGGACAAAAGAGACTTAATTAGGAAACATTAAAAATGATAACAAGTTGGTTTATGTGGGATCATAAAATTGATTAGATTAGTAATAAGTAGTAGGTTGATTTGTACACCTTAACTCACTAACAACTAACCAATACAACAAGATGACAATGCAACCCTACCCCCACCCACCCCCCTTCTAGAGAATATTGATGGGCTTCATATATGTTATGTAAACGAAATCATTCTAGCTTAAGCATGAAGCAGAATTGATATATAAGGCTATTATAAATCTGTAGATACAGTGATACTATATAGTAGATTTGATCATCATATAAATCGGTTGAGAAATTTATGACGATGAGAGGTGGGCGTCTCCAACGATTTGTGTTTTTTCCGTTTTCCATCCGATGTGATTCTGAATCAAGTGTTGCTCTTGCTGTTTCCTCCGCCACCACCCACTCTCCTAAACAATCAAAGACGATAAAAGGTATTAGTTGTTTCATTAAAAGGTACTAATGATTTTATTATAAAGTATTAGTTGAAAAATAGGTGTGCGGTAAAATTGGCTTATGGCCAACTCTTAATCAAATCAATTTGGGGAGGATTATTAATATTGGTGTCATATGTACATTTAATTTGATGAATACATTTCCACAAACCTTATGCGCCGATTTTTCGTTATATTTAGACTATATATACATCGGATCAAATTTGTTTAGTTTAAATTTTGGTTTGCAGGAGAAAAGGGTGGCGAAGAAAATTTAAAAATGGATAAAAACCAGAGTCTTTCAAAAGCATCATTCACCCAAGGATTAAATAGATTGATCAGACGCTTCAAGACATTTTCTCATTTCTTCGGTAAGTTTTTTACTGTACATTTGATTTTTTGCGGTTTTTCCATTTTGTGAAATCGTCTCACAAAATTTTATTTCACTATTCAATCATAACATAATTAAATCACTTTCAGTTAATAAATTATAAGTAATTGAGTAGTCTAATTTTAACCATTGATGCTACCACTACCCAAAAAAAAAAATTGCCTATCAAATTAATTTTCAAATGACTACGAAATTTTCCTAAAAAAATTATTTGGTTCTTAAAAAGTGAGGATTGTCTGTCACTTGTCTATAAATTTTTAGAATAATCTATAAAAAGATTACCCACACAAATAATTCTCTAGGCAAACAAATTACCTACAAGCAAATTGCCTACACATTCGTAATTTTCGTAGGCAAATAAATTACCTACACAAATAATTCTCTAGATTTATATTTTGGTAGACAATTATATTGGTAGTTTAAAATTGACCTACGTACAAACGAATTTACTTATGAATTACATTTTCTAGGCAAATTTATCTATGAATAAAATGCCTATGATTGAAAAAATTTGTAGATAAATCGTAGGCAATAAGACTATTTAAGGATGAAATTATTTTCGTTGAAATTTCGTAGGTAAATTGAAAATTTTCGTGGCAATTCACTATTTTCTTGTAGTGTACGAGATCCTGTAGTTTCACATTATTATACGATGATAATGTATTATACATGTGTAATGTGAGTATAATAATATATATTGTGATGTCCAAATAAGAATAAGAAATTAAATTTGTTGAGAGTAGCTACAAGAGACTCAAACGGAAAAGATTCTGCTATAAATATTCTCCCACAATTTAAATAGATTAATATAGCCACGTATGGAGTGATGGCAAATATGGAAATGGATATAGCTTGGCTTCAAATATAGTATTCTTCATTCAATCAAATGGAACAAACACTTGCAATCATCCATAAAATATTTGGTGAGATGGGCAAAATAGAAGAAACTATGTAATTCTCGTGACCTACAATTGTCGTATAACGTATTGTCTCACTTGGGAATCATAATTCATATTACCAACCCCACGAGTATGAATCCAGCCAAGACCGGGTCGGGTCGGATATTGGCGTATTCATTTTCGTTTTTTTATTTATATTTTAAATAATAATTATAAATTATACTTTATATATATGGACATATACTATACTTTGGTTCTCAATACTCTACAAAATAATGAAATACTAGCTACTAAAATATACATTTTAAATAGTAAAAACTAATGTTTTTAAATTACATTATGTATATTTATTATATATTAATAATTATAAGCGAGATACGGTTGGGGGCCTGTAAAGTAGATATACAGACGATAAATATATAATGATTTTTTTTAGAAATTTAGATGGTGACAACACCTCACAGCTGATCTCATATATAAAACGTGATACTTTTTTTTTTTTTTATAGTATTCAAATTTAAAAAAGAATCACATAAATATACAATAATATCATGTCTAACACAATAATATGTGAGATATATATAACCATAATTTTTCGACGGAATCTCAATTTTTAGTCAATTTTATTTTTAAAAGTTCTTTTTTATCAATGATTTTAATTTTATTCTTTTCTAGCCAAGAAAATATTTTTTTACCAACTATACCCTCATCTTTTTTTTAAAAAAAAAAAGACAAGTTCTTTTGTTTTTTTTATTTTCTTTCATTTTTCAATAAAGTGTGGTACGAGTGAAAAAATTGTGGTACGAGCTTCAATAAAATGTTGTACCTAATAGTGGTATGGGCTTAAATAAAATGTGGTAAGAGGTGAATTAATGGTGGTACGGGCTTCAATAAAGTGTGGTACAGGTGAAAAAAATTGTGGTACGAGCTTCAATAAAATGTGGTACGGGTTAATTAATGGTGGTATGGACTTAAATAAAATATGGTACGACGTGAATTAATGATGGTGCAGGCTTCAATAAAGTGTGGTACGGGTGAAAAAAATGGTTGTACGAGCTTAAATAAAATGTGGTACGAGGTAAATTAATGGTGGTACGACTCAATAATGAATGGTACGGAGTAAATTAATTGTGGTACACCCTTAATAAAGTGTGGTACGGGGTGAATTAATGGTAGTACGATCAATAAAATGTGGTATAAGATGAATTAATATTTAAATATGGTGTAGTATTAGAGTGTTGATCGGTTAAGGGAGAGAAAAAGTTGTTCTAAATTTTAGGAAAAAGACCACTAATTTTTTTTAAGAATGCAACTGTTTTTTTTCTATTTTATTTAATTATCTTAGTTAATTAAATAGGGGCATAAGAGTCTAAATAATAATTATCTTGGCTAGAAAAGAACAAATTAAAATTTAATGACATAAAAGAATATTTACTTTTACATTTGGCTATTTATAACTCTACCCCTAATTTCTCCTGTTCAACATAATAGTTACATTTTAATCCACCACACGTGCATATATACATACATGAAGTGAATTGGATTTCCATCATCCCTCATTACTCATTAATTATTATGCCTCTTTAGTTTTTTTTTTCTTTTTTCTTTTGAAACAATTGTGCCTCTTTAGTTAATGTCATTATACTTGCTTATCCTTCAATTTATCATGATTCCTAAAATCATTGTCAATAGTGATTGGAGAAATTACAAACTTACACTCATAAATTCAATTATATGTTTTTTACATTTCTTCTCATACTTTGAATGAAAATCTATATGCAATTAATTAGTGCATGCCATTAATTATCAGTTTACAAAGAAGAGATGGAGTACATGGAAAAGGAGATGGAAATAGGGTTTCCAACAGATGTGAAGCACGTGACACATATAGGATCAGATGGATCAACCACAATTAATCAAATTCCCAATTGGGGAAATAATCTCAAAGCTTCTGAAATTCTTTCATTCCCTTCTATTTCTTTGCAGCAATTTGAGATTGCCATGTCAGCCCAATCTCACTCTTGATATATATCATTTGCATATGCCTCTAACTTCACTTGATGTTTGTATCGGAATTATGGTTTTGCTAGTATGATTGATAATTGTACGACAATCTCGTATGTCATTTCGAATTTTCGGGTGATTCGAAAAAATGTATTGGCTACATTTAATTCTTGATAAAAATATTGGTTAGATATATTATTTAATGCACACGTATTAATTAGTTACTATAATATGAAATCCTACTCTTAGATGCTAGTTTTTATTTTTCAATGTTTTCTTTTCCTCCATCTTTATCCTTTGGGCCTTTGCATAGTATGATGAAATTATTTAACAATAAGGTAATACTATATCTTGTTTTTTTGTTTTATGAAATGTTGATCGCCTTGTTTTCAAATCTCAATAGTGGATATTAAGTTTAGATATAGTTGAAGTGATTAAAACTCCACCACTTAAGATCCCACTAGGTCTTGGGTTTGAGACAAGAAGAGGAAAAAATTATTCCTTCTTGTGGTGTTGTGGTGATCACCCTCTTGTGGTGGTTGCGGCTTCAATTGCGGTGTGATTGTGGCTCCGATTTATAACGAGACGGAGAAATATGTCATGTGTCCGGTGGTAGAAAGAATTATTGTAATTAGTTATTTGAAAAAAGAAAAAAAATCTCAATCGTGGATGAAGTAGACCATAAAAATGGGCTTGGACCACCAAAAATATTAATCGGAAGAAAGTATACCAGCCCAAGATATGAACTTTGGGCTAACAGTACGAAGCCCATCGTTAGGAGAATAGAGCATCACAAAATTAAAATGATTATAACAATTTTAACATGGGTTTGGTTATAAGTTATGACATACACCTCCAAGGCTCCAATATTAGGTAGATACGTTCACCTCCAATTTTTGTTATTTTAATATAATGGTAAAATATGTCAATCCATTGAAAATCCCCCTGATTATTAACTCAAAAATGAATTAAACGTATACACAACAAAGTCGGGTCTATTATTTAGCCAACGGCTGGTTGGGCTATTTGGAAATTCAGGAATGAATGTATCTTCGAGATCATTACTCCAAATTCAAGAAAATTGTTCGAAGAAATCAAGACAATAGCGTGATCATGGATAACGACAAAGAATATTAAGGCAAGTCACTTCCTGTTTAGATTTTGGCGCTCTAATCCTAAAATTGGGTGGAAATTGTTGTGATTCCTATCATCTCTTTGTTAGCATATACGGATCATACCCTTATACTCCATATTCTTTTTAATACATTCTCCCTTCTTGGCTGCTAAAAAAAAAACCATATCTAAGTTTATTAGAGAAATTGGACATGACATCCCACCACTACCACTATCGCACTCCACCACCATTATTGCCCTTCATCACCGTTCAGGTTTTTAACAAAGTTCTATATGCATCTGTTGGCACATTGCACAATTCAAGTGTATTTTAAGCATGTAATTAAGTATATTATAATTCAGTAAAATATGTAAATGTAGGACAATCGAGCTCAAATAAATTCAAATCAGGTTGATTTTTTTTTCCACAAATTGTTCCTAAATTTAAAGATTTTGAAAATATTATGTCTTATATTCACAAGTCAATAATATGTATATGTAGGACAATCATGCAATTCATGACATTTCAATCCGATTAGGACTTATTTATCCTATATTTATATATTTTAAAATATATTGTTCTATATTTATACATATAGATTTTAAAATATATTATCCTATATGTCCAAGCCTCTAAAATTATAGTCCTTAAAACACAACTCCTTCTAAATTACTGACCTAAACAACATTTTTCCCATATTAATTATATTATAAATTATAACAACCATTAATAGACTAATTTTTTTTACTTATTTAACTTTTTAAATCTTTTTAATTTATGTGCAAAATTCAATCGATCCAATATAATTTGGATGGGGAACTGTTTATATGCGAATACAACTTAATTAAATAAATGCATCTTTTTATTTATTTGTCAAAATTTTATACTCTTTCCGTCCCAACTCTTTGATCACACTTATTTTTTTCTCGTATTTTAACGAGTGAGTTGTTTATTAATATTTAAAATGATAAAAATAATTTTTAAGGAGTGGTATGATAAATTTACATCTTCACTATTATATATTTCTTTAAAAATTATTTAATTATTTTAAATACTAATAAAAAAACTCGCTCACTAAAATAGTAAATGTGAACAAAGAGTTGAGATGGAGCGCCGTAGTAATTTGCTACGTGGACAAACATATTTTTGGGTACAGTAGTAATCTAAAATCTGACACATTATTTTGATGGAGACAGGAGACCAAAGTTAAAATCAAAATTATTGTTGCTTGTTTGTGTTCCAACCTTTTTTTTTTTTTTATCAGAATGTGTTCGAACAATATAGTCCATCGAGAATATCACTTTTATATGTGAACACAAACTAAATAAACTTAAAATGTGATTTTGGAAAGTAGAATAATTTTAGTTGGACGTCTGATCCAAAAATCGAACAGAAAATATTTGTTGACCGTATAACTTTCTTCCGGCATATTGAAATATTATCGTGAATAATTATTTTGGACGGTCATACGGATTGGTAGCAATCAATTGATCAGTTTCGAGAACACAATCATGAAATTTCAGTGAAATTCTTGTGTGAGAAGTGAGAACATCTCGCACTGCGATTGTTTTTTTAATAAAAAGTTTAATCAATTTCTTTTAGGTGAGTGCTTCATTTTTCCAAAAAAAAATTGTAAAATATTTATTTAAGGTATAACTTGAAAATTGATGAAGTACTATATTTTACCTTACAAAGTTCATGTGCAACTGGTGCACGAATTTAAAATTCGTGCACTTGCCCCAACTCAATACATATATCTACATAATATGTTTAATATATTCAATGAATCAATTATTTTTTAAGTAGGTCTCGTGTGCACCCAAGTGCACCGTGCACTCATGACCCATTTTAGAGAAACGGGTCGAAGTTAAAATGTTGTAGCGCTGCAAGCATGTAAGCTTACAAAGTTAGGATGTGGCCAATGGTTGAAACACCTTATTTCTAGATACAGGTACAAGGTTCGATTCGGCTTTATTTCTTTTCTTCCCTAATTTTATTATAATTTTTTTTACTATTTTTATTTTATTTTGAATTGCTCAAATTTCGGTATTGATGAAAAATTAGGTCCTTGATGAATGAATGAGAGCTAATATTTGAACCGTGCAACTAGAAGATATATAAACATGCAACTAGCTAATACAAAAACATACAACTATATAATACAGAAGCATGCAACTAGCTAATACTGAACCGTGCAACTAGAAAAGCATAAAAACATGCAACTAGCTAATACTTAATCGTGCAACTAGAAAAAAAATATAGAAACATGCCACTAGTTAATATTAAAACATGCAACTACCTAATACATCAATATACAATTATATAACACAAAAATATGCAATTATAGCAAATACAGAAACATGCAACTATATAACACAAACATCCAACTAGCTAATACTGAACCGTGCAACTAAAAAACATATAAACATGCAAATAGCTAATACTGAACCGTACAACTAGAAAACATAGAAACATACAACTAACTAATACTAAAATTACTTTCAACTATATAATGCATAAATGTGCAATAGAAAAATTAATCAATTTCAGGGAAGTGGAACCACAACAAGTAATCAAGCAACATCAACATGCGATTCGTATTCCAAAACCCCACACACATCTCCCTCCGCCATTGTTGCTTTTTCGTAAGCCTTTTCAGGGAAGCAATTAGTGCTTATTTCTACATTATGTACGGGCTTTGTAGTTGAAATTTATTTAATTGTAGATCTGTTAGTAGTCGAGATCTCTTGCAGACAGAATTCAACGTACGATTGCCACTAACGGCTGAAGAAATCGGTATCATTGCTGAATCCAGGTCTCCATTAATCCGACTCGGACGAAAACCAGGGAGTGACAGAAGAGAGAGCCACAATTTTCTCAGTTTGTGTAAGATGAACAATGAAAATCGAGGAATAATCAAAGTAAAATCGAAGGTGAAGGTAGGGTGGAAAGAGAAAATCTGAGAAGAGGAGAAGGGGAGAAGATGGCGATTTTTTAAATTGAACCCTAAAAAATGAATTAAAAATCCTGAATTTAGTATTTTATATGATCTGGACTCTGCTAATAAAGTAGGGGAGGGGTGGGTGCACGGATCTAAGATCAACATAAAATATTAGTTTATCAACATAATTACGGATTGGACAAGATCAACATATAAAAAAATTAATTATGAGATTTATCATTTTAGTTAATTAGTTCATACCTTGTCCAACAAGTTGGGGACCCCACTCTCAATTTCTTATATATATATATTTTACTGTTTACATATAAGAATTATTTATTAAATAAGAATGAGTATTATAGATTATAGATATCATGTATAAAAATTTTAGTTGAAGATAAACAAAGTATTATGTGCATCATGTTGTTAATCTTGTAAAAATCAACACTCTATAAATAAAATTAAAGTAGGTAACAAAATGAAAGATGATTTTCAAAACATATAAATGTATTTTTTTGTTAATATAAAGATGTTTAGTCCAAATAATTTTGAAAAATATATATAAAATAATGTTTATACACTATGTTATAAAGATGTAATTTTAAAATTTTGGGAGGATATATATAGTAATGATAAAAATAAAATGTTGGGAGGATATATATAGTAGTAAAAATAATGTTGCTTTTTTGACATTTATGAAAAGAAAAAACAAGTATAGAATTGATCAAAATGAAAAATGTTTAATTAAGTATGGAACAGAGAGTGTTATTTCTCAATGCATGTCCAATTACTTTCATAAAAAAAATGTTTTATTGAAAAGTTATGAGTCAAAATTGCACTAAATTAAAGTAATGTGCGAGTATTACTGATTTCTTATTATACTTTTCACCTTTCCTAATTCTAATAAAGTACTAGTAATTATTATAGCAATTAATTTGTTTTAGAAAAAAATTATAATCCATTACAAGCATACCAAAGTTTTAGTATCACGATTCACAGCTAATTTCCGAAATGAATGGGTCCATGATACAGAAAAATTAAATTATTAATAAATTGCAAAATGTTGAAAAAAAGAATTATACTCCTATAGTTGAAAAAGTTACGTCTCCCAATTATAAAGAATTTGGAGTCAACAATAAGATAAACTCATAAAAGTTTTTCTATTGTTGGATGTTTGAATTTAAGGAAACAAAAGTTACTCACCGACCCATATGAAGAGCCCAGCTGTCGTTAGAGTAGATGACTTTGTTTATCATAAGAGAACTATAGTTATATTGTTGTTAATCGATAAATTTTGATTGTTTTATCTTTAAATTAAATCTTAAGCTAGACTTAGGGGTGTATTCAATTGGGATTCTATTAAATCTTTTTGGACTTTAAAAAGTCCATGGATTTATAAAATCATAGACTCTACGAAGAGTTTGACTGACTTTTATTATTGATTTTACATGGATTTTCATACAGGATTGTGGAATACACTTTTTTATTGATTTACATAAATTTTCATAGACTCCGGAGCTGGAACTATTAATGCAAATGTATATGGAACACACTTATATATAAAAAAATTATTCAAATTGTTTAGAAAAAATACCAAAATATATTAGTTCAAAAAAAATATTATTATTCATCATTACTATTCTCATCTTCATTTTCATCATCTTCATTTCCATCACTGTTATACCTCAGCCTCATTTCCCACATAGAACTAGCAATACTCGTTCTCCATGCATTAGCTTCCGTTCTTTGTTGTAGTTGGCTTTGAGAAAACAATTTCGTTCTTTGTTGTAGTTAGTTTCCGTACTTGTTTAAATAGAAAAATATTACTTGTTTAAATAGAAAATCATTACTTATATAAATAGAAAAATATTACTTGTTTAAAAGAAAAATATAACTTGTTTAGATGAAAAGTATAACTTGTTTAAATAAAAAAGTATTACTTGTGTAAATAAAAAGTATTACTTGTTTAAATGAAAAGTTTTACTTGTTCAAATAGAAAAAAATTACTTGTTTAAATAGAAAAATATTACTTATGTAAAAAAAAAGTATTATTTGTTTAAAAGAAAAGTATAACTTGTTTAGATGAAAAGTATAACTTGTTTAAATAGAAAAGTATTACTTGTTTAAATAGAAAAACATTACTTGTTTAAATAGAAAAGTATTACTTGTTTTTATAGAAAAGTATTACTTGTGTAAAAGAAAAGTATAACTTGTTTTGATGAAAAATATAACTTGTTTAAATAGAAAAATATTACTTGTTTAAATAGAAAAATATTACTTGTTTAAGTAGAAAAATATTACTTGTTTAAAAGAAAAGTATTACTTGTTTAAAAGAAAAATATATCTTGTTTAGATGAAAAGTATAACTTGTTTAAATAGAAATGTATTACTTGTTTAAATGAAAAGTATTGCTTGTTTAAATAGAAAAATATTACTTATTTAAATAGAAAAGTATTACTTATTTAAATAAAAAAGTATTACTTGTTTAAAAGAAAAGTATAACTTGTTTAGATGAAAAATATAATTTTAAATAGAACGGTATTACTTGTTTAAATGAAAAGTATTACGAAGGTTTTTTTTTTCTGACCTTTCGTCTTCAGAGTTCTCTGAGAGAATACGTAGAAATCTCTGGTTGTTAGAAGAGATTTTGGAGAGTGAAATTTGTTTATATTTTTGAAAGAGAATCAAAGAAAATTCATAGAATATTAAAATCCATAGACTGTTCAATACTTAAATTTTTTTTGAGACTTTTTAAAATCCGTATTGAATACCTCAGAATAGATTGAAGGAATTTTCATATTAATTACAAGTTACAACTTACAATATAATGCAGAGTTGCTGCGGAAAGATTATACCGATCGAATAAATTTCATCACTGAACAATAATCAACGAGCACACAAAAAATATAAATCAATTCATAGAAGGTTACATTTATTATACCTAGAGATTGTTATATATAGTTTTGTAACGATTTGGTTATGTATGATTCGAGGAGAATTTTTTTTTTCCCATAATTTATTTACTAATATTTTTTTATCCCAAAAAAATTAACAAGTTCAATTTTAATTTAATTTTATAATTGAATAGATTGTCCATTTTTTCTCGAAAAATTGCAAACAATGTTGATTATGACACATGCAAGTTATGTGTCGATAAAATTTGGAGGTTTTCGATCCCCTCACTAACGTGGATAATGTCTATCTTTTTGCTTTTATTTTTAATTAATTCAATTATATGTGTAAAGTAAAATCAAAACTAAAATTTAAACTCTACAAATTTAAAACAACTAAATTTTACTGGTACGTGACTTGTGTGTGATCGAAAACGATATCGTTCACAATTTTTTGGTGGAAATGGACTAAAGTTGGACAATTTTTATTTATTTTTGAATGAAAAGTTAATAATAGATAAATTATGAGACCAAAACATTTTTTTTCTTGTAATTCGAGTTTAATCAAAAAGACTAATTATACAAATTAAGAGGTAACGTCTTAAAGTGAATAATACAAGTCATGTATGTGATCATGGCAACAATGAATTAATAACTCTGCACTACAAAGTTTCTAATAAAAAGATTCAAAGGTACAATGTATCTTTAAAGTGACTTTAAGATACAATTTATACTTAGTTTAAAAAAAAGATACAATTTGTATAAAAAATACCCCTTGTCTAATTTTTATATGTATTCATAATTTTAATTTTTTTGTTTTGACTAAGTACACATTTTGGGAAAGTACATATTATTTTGAGAAAGTGCAGATTCGAAATACAAATTTTATAAAATCTGAAATTTAAATTAAATTATATAAAAAATTGTAACTAATAAAAAGTGGAATAAAAAAGACGAAAGTGCAGAAAATTAAAAAATTGCACTTTAAAATTGGCCTAGTAGTACAAAAAAAAAACTGCATTCCAAAATGTGTCAGAAGTACAGAAAACGTGTCAGAAGTGCAGGAAACGGACAAAAGGGCAACTTAGAATTTTTAACCATATTTTTATACCTTAGAGTCAAAATAAAGTTACTTTGTACCTTAGAATCACTTGAGGAGTGACTTTGTACCTTAGAGTCAATCCCCGGCAAAAAATTGTGTGAGACCAATTCATCATAAGGCTGATGCATTATTTTTATTAAAAAATTATCACTATATATTAAGATAAAATGAGTGAATTTCTTGTGCACCCAAGTGCACCGTGCACCGTGCACTCATACAACAAAATGACTCATTTAAAAAAATAATAGTGGATCTCATGTGCATTCGGATATACCGTGCACGCATAGTGCATTTTAGAAGCGTGCAACTATTTCAAATAGAAGTATGCAACTATATTTCTATATTAACAGTTTCACTTTTCTGTGTAAATAAGTTGCATTTTTCAGCATAATAAGTTGCATGTTTTTAAAATGCACTATGAGTGCATACAAGACCTAACCGTATTTTATATTTGGATCTATATGGATATCCAATTTTTAAAATACGTGTAGAGAAATTTGGTTACAGATTATTTTATATTATCCATAATGAGTTCTACCCAAGATAAAGGCAACTAATTAATAAACTTTCTCATTTAAGAACATTATTCACTTAAATTGATAATAAGCTAACGCGGATATATAGTTTGTATTAAATATAATTAACTTGATCATGTTTAACATAAGATTATAAGAAACCTGTAAAAAAGAAACACGATACTAAGACTAATATGCACTTTTACCAAAAACGTAATGCATGCACTTAAGAAAAAAGAGAAACAAGACTAAGCAATTTCATATCCCTTTTCAAAAAAATCCAATGATGAATCCTTAATCTCATTTTATTCGTTTATTTTTATTTAATATATAATATCCGTTTCCCTTTTATTTTTATTGTTTATTTATCATGCCCATTATTTTATTTAGAATAAAGAATCCCAACAGCCAACTACCTCATACTTTTCCGCCCCACTAATGCTATATCTAACATCCGTTTTGATTTTTCTATTCCAATTGTCGTATTTAATTGGTGTATTAAACCTACTAAATTTTTAATATATAAATTCAAAATATAATAGTTCGTTAAATATTTTTAATTATTTCACGTGATATCATTCATTCATATTGTGAATACATCCTATCATATATATATAACATAGATTTACGTTAACTAAGAATTTTTGCATGAGAGTACTAGTTCATATGTGAGACCAAATATTTTTATAAATATTTATGAGACAAAAACTCATATGAAACGGTCTCATGCATGTGACGTGTTATAATTTAACACAAATTGCACTCACCTCTCCTAAAGTGTTAAAACGTCAATGCTCAATTTATACACCGTCTCACCATGAGACCGTCCAACTTATACCCCGTCTCACCATAAGACCATTTCATGCAAGTATCCCTCTATTTATGGTACTCCAGTCTTGTTTTTTAAGTGTTATGTAAATTTATAAAAATATCATCCATCATATATATATGAGCTTGTATCATATAAATTTTTGTGCTTTGTTGTAACCTGAAAATGTAATTACATATATGCATGGTAGGATATAATTTTTATTTTTATTTTATTTTATAACTAATTTTAGTCTTTTTGGGAAAATGAAACAATAAAACTTTATACGATCGATTTCATTATGTATGAATCCTATTTTCCCTTGTTGATGAGGCACCTACGACTGCTATTTGAGTATATACATATTGAATAAACACTCCTTATTCAACAGGCGTGATCTGTCAAATTTGAATAGATCAAGTGGTTAGAGTTCTACTACCTAAAATTACAATCACAATGTCTTGAATTCGAGACATAGAAAAATGATTTATGGCCTCTTATGGCGGTCTCCCTTGTAGTGGGGTGGTGGTCCCACTCTTATAGCGGTAGTATTGCTGTTGCGGTGCGGTTACGGTTCCCTTCGATAGCGAGACAAAAAGATATGTCATTTGGTTGTTGTGTCGACTTTACTTCATCAATTCAAGTTCCAGAATAGTTATACATGCATTAATTAAGTTGTTAGTTTAATTTTTTTTTTATTGGCACAAATTAGGTTAAAATATTTCAAACTCAATGTAAGAATTATTAAGTTGCATGCTTTGTGAATATTGAGAAATACATTTTGAGAATTTAATATGGTAACAGTATTACATACATAAAGTGTTTAATTAAGACTTTAACTAAACAATTAAGGTCACATTTTTGGGACGGTCAGCCTCTAGAACGTTTGTCGATTAAATTGTAATTTGTCCTCTTGGATTTGATTTTGTTATTTGTCGGGATTTGAGTACCCCTTATACGTACTCAACTAATGAATTTCATTTTTATCTTAAAAAAACAATTAAGATCACATAAGTAGTTTCTTACCGAATGCTTTTATAATTGGAATGGGCAATGGTTTACCCGGTCAACGTACTTTCTTCTTTTTTGTCTTTTTTTAATTAATTAATTAATTCCTTTTTATACCTTTTCATAAAAATATATATCAGTATTTTACTGAAAGAAGTATAATTTTGTAATTGTCAGCTGGTCGATTTGTTTGATTAATGGTGAATCTCAACTGATAGTGATAATAACGTTGAGAGAAATTAAATAAATGAATTAATTTTGCATTTTTTTATAAGTTCGAACTTTTAGCTGAGACGAAATTCTTTTATGGTATCAGAGCTTAGGCTCAGCCCAGATCATGGGTTCAATTCCCGTGGAAAGCAATCCACCCATTTAAAATTGTCCACTCGTTGAACCTCCTTCCCAGAGGACAGAGGATTCGGTCCACGAGTGAGGGGGAGTGTTGAGGGAAATTAAATAAACGAATTAATTTCGCAACTCTCTATAAGTTCGGACTTTTAGATGAGATAGAATTCTTTCAAAATAGAAAAACTAATTAGGTCATTCACAAAAACTTCTACTTCTATGTACCCATGTTCACATGAATTTTCAATTTCAAAGTATTACTGTTAAACTATATAAAATATAGGGACAAACACTTATGTGAACCTCAATACACGAGGAACTCTATTTTTTTAACATCACTGTTATGTACAAAATTTATTATTATTATTTATAGAAAATTTATCATAATTATGCACAAAAATTATCACGGTTCGAAAATAAGATATTTTCAAATGAACATGTTTCCATGTTGTGCTCAAATATTATTCATAGTTTGTCATGACTTTTTTATTTGCGAAATAATTTTTATCTTTAAATGACATTTAAAGCTCATATGAACTGAATGTCTTGAAGAATCGAAGTGACATTTAAGTGCTTCTACATATTTTTTTTTTGAAAGAAAGTGCTTCTACATATAATAAATTAGAATTTGCAAACATGTACTAGGTCTATCTCGAGCAGGCTTGATTGGCACAAATAAAAAAATAATACTATAAAAGGTAAGCGACTTAATAAGAAAACTGTCCTGAAATTGTAGAAAGAAAATAAAAAAATAGGCACTTATTTTCCAACAATAAAAAGTGATTAATAAACACTTATTTTAAAAGTGATTATACACAACTCTTTGAAGAAAAAAAAGTGCTACTTACGAAGACATATTTGCAAACATACACTAATTAATTGTGTGAGACTTTAAAAAATTATGAAGTAGAGTTTGCAAACAGTTGGCGTATGGAAGTCGTACACAATTTTTAATTTTTATAGCTTTGAAAACTTGTCATTATATTTTATTTTTAAATTGACAAGTAAATTGAAGATTTTTTTTCCTAAAATTTTTGAGCCGTACCATTAGATCTTCGTCGAATTAAGTCATGAACTTTAATTTAAATGGTGCAAAAGTTTCAAAACCTGTCGGATGCTTATAGTACAACTCAACTCATACATGAGACGTACACTTGTGTGTATATTTGGTGTTGACTATTGAATTTGAGGCTTTGAGCTAGATGGAATTAACTGTATATCCATCAAATTAAAAATGATTGAGCGCCACAAATGAAGGATGTGTCTGCATTTGCTATGATTTTAAATATTACGGGATTAAAATTAAATTCATTCCATAATTTTTTACTTTTTTCAAAATGATTTCATGATTTTTCATTTTTCTAATTTAACCCAACACTACAAGAATATAGACTTTTGACAATAATAATCATGTCATTAAAAATTGTTCAGGTCATTATTAGCCAAAAAAAACACTACTGATAATATAACATGATTGTCTTCATTAAAGGTATATCTTCTTGTAGTGTATGGTATGTATTCAAGTGGTATTCTTTTCGTCCCAAATTATTGAAAATTGTACGAAACATAGTCGCTTTTAGCATGTATCAGTCACGTGCTATAGAATTCCAGTAGAACTAGCATTTTTTTTTTTGGCACGACTTACCAATTAATTAAATATTAAACACAGTTTTGAACAAAAATATATCAAAATTTGAAAAGTTACAAAAATAATTCAAATATATATTTCAAATATGTTTATAAAGTAATTTAATTCAAAATATAAAAAAATAACACTTTTGTGAACTAAATTTTTACATGAACTAATGCAAAAAAATTATAACTATTTAAAAATGTTTTATTTTTTAAACAAGTACATTTTTAAGCAGGGATAATTCTTATGCGCATAAGAGTGATAGTTTTTGTGCATAATAATGATAATTTTTATACATAAAAATAATATTGAAGATATATAGTTTACCGCGAACTCGGGTTCACACAAGTTTTTTTCAAATAAAAACAAAGACATTGTATTATAATTTCTGAAAATTATTTAAAATTAATCTATCTAAGAATTAATCTGAAAATTATTATAAAATTAATTAATTATATATATATATATATTAGTTGCATTATAATCAAGTATGAACGAATCAAGGGTAGATGATTTTTTTCTTAGACCATATCAAATCCGGATTCTCCCGCCCGACAACACTTGTCAAAACTTTATGATTCTGTCTTTCTTGAAACCTAGTCCCTTCTCAAATCCTTGCATGATCATATGAACATTCCCAGATAGTAATTTCATCATGATACAAATCCGAAACTAATGAACATCCCTAGAATATTGCTAATTTCATGATACAAATTAAATCTGAAATTAATGATCAATTTGTACACACATCATATTAAACTATATTTGTACACACATCATATTAATTCATGAAACTCATGATCATATGCACAATGATCTTATTAGTTAATTCCAAGTCTAATTCTATGTTATATATATTGTATAAATAAACTATATTGTGATCTAGCTCTCATATCCATTGGGATTGAACTAAATTCAACATATTTATCGCCACATTTCTCCATTGCAACGAGTCCAAACTTCGTTTACCACACGAAAGAAAACCCTTTGCGCTCTCCACCAAATCCATCCTTTTCTGATCCCTTTTCAAACCCTTCGAACACTTGAGTAACCCGATGTAACTCTCAAGGTCATGAACACAACTCGGATTGTGCATCTTGAAAAAATTGAGCATCAATTCGACGCCTACGTGTGCGTAACACGAGCAACTCCAAGGGAACTCGTACTGCCCCCTAAAACCCTTAAAATTCTCATTGAACAAAACCCCGGGCATTTTCGTAATAGGATCATTCACATTCACTACTCTAAGAACTTTCACTCCCAATTCCTCACACCTCTCTTTAAAGCCCGAATTCCCCACTCTTGGCCCGCCAAATGAGAAAACCGTCACTGGAATGGGCCTTTTGGACGCGGGCCCATCGGGCCTATTCAGCCCAAGCTCGGCCAAATCATAGGCTAGAAGAAGGGCTAATGAGCTTCCCATACTATGGCCCGCAATAGTAATGCTAATTTCTTCATTCTTGTGCTTATTTATTAACCTAGAAAGTTCGGACAGGAGCTGCTCGCGACAGCTCCCCAGTCCGAACTTTTTAGAACTCTCGTCCGACGTATAAAGGCTCAGGAACCCTGCTTCCACCTTCACGTCGGGCCGGGGGTCGTGCGGGTCGAGCCGGGCCGGCGTCAATGAGCTCATTAAATTCGCCACCCACTCCGGGTTTGTCACGGTCCCCCGGAACGTGACAACTATGTCCCTTCTCCCTAACGCCACAGATTCATCATCCGATGAAGCCGCGACGTACCCGACCCACCTGGCGCCGGGTCGGGTTGCATCGGGATACCCGTATCAAGAGGCGTGGCATACACGTATTTCGTGACGTCATACCCCGAATCCCCGAGCCCAACCTCTCTCAACATGTTTTTCTTCCCGTACTTGCAATTCAAGTACCGTTTCGAACTCGGGTCGAGGTCGAACGCCTTGTAGCACGCGGCCACGAACTCCCCGTACCGTACTATTTCCCGACGGAGGAGGGGGTTCAACGGTTCAACTAGGTTTTCCCAGTTTTCCGAACCGTGGATCTCCCTCCAAACCATCGATAACTTCGAGGATGATCGACTCATCCTCGAACGGGTAGTGGATTCCACGATCCCATGAAGGGTAGTATAGGAAATACTTGATTTTTTTCTCAAACATGGCAAATCTTGGTTTAAAGAATTATATGATTGTGGGATAGATATAGATTTAAAGTCTTCTATGAATGTGGTAGAATTTAGCATGCAATGGAGGTGGGAGGAAGCTGCCATGAAGGAAACCTGGTGGGGTTTCTAAATATAGATTTTGGAGAGAGATTGAAGTTTCTAAAAATGGTTGAGGAAGAGTGAGGGGTATATATACATATGTGGGATGTGTGTATACATGTAACACGCGTATGACGAGGAAGCGAGAGTTATTTGACAAGATGGCCGGAGAATTACTGAATTCAAAGTGAACACGCTTACACACACACACATGCATATGTTGCTTTTGTATATGGAGTATAATATTTTATACTTAGGTCCCTCTTATAAGGTCAAATTGACTTTAATTCAGATTGTGCAATGATAGGTAAGCATATCGTATTACTATTTATTTTTCGTCCTAATGTTAGATGTTTCTCACTGCATTTTAATTATTGGTTTATTGTTGAAATTTGAAATAGTGAATCATAATAATTGGAAAGGGCTAAGTCTCGCATGCACCCAGGTGCACCGTGTATTCATAGTCCATTTTAAAAACGTGCGATTTGTTATATTAAAGAGTGCAACTTAATTAGACTGATGCGTGCAACTATTAAAATGAAAAAAATAGTTGCATGATTTAGTGTAAATGAATTTAGCTGTGCACCTGTTGCATGTAAGAGTTTGGCTTAATTTATTATTTTCATAAAAATACTTGATTAGTTATATACTTGTAATTTTATTGAAAAAAAAAATCTTATATACATTCATATTTTTGTTTCAAGGTTAGGTATTGTAAATCAAACTCAGCTACAAATACTCAAATGTTAGTATATATTCAACTTCAACATACACAATCTTAAGATTTCAAAAGAGAAAAAATACTTCAAACCACAAAAGTAAAGTAATAATTTACAGTTTAAAAATATTTCTTAAAGCTAAAGATGTGAGAAGACAGCTTAAAAAAATAAGTGTTTCTGCCCCCTTTGCAAACACACTCATTGTACGGGTGCTAAATTAATAATGCATATTAAATAATGAATTTGAAACAACAAATTAAATTTAAAAGAATATATTATTGAAATTTCAAGGGAAATATTAGAAAATGAAAAATAATTATGGTGGTTGGTATGTTTTTTAGTTGGGATCTTCTACGGTCAGGACCGACTTCGTCCTTCTTAACGTCAAAAAACTCTTTGATTGTCGTTGGATTAACGATTCAAAGTATATTTTTAATTTTAAATGATTGCACTTTGCACTAATGCGTTTGCGATGTGCATATTGCAATCGCACTGTATCGCCCTATTAATAAATTAAATTAATATTTATAAAATGACAAAATTATCCTAGACCCGGACCCACCCAGCACGGACCCGGATCCAAACTCAGAACCGGATCAGGACCGAACCGCCCGAAGTCTTTTTCAAATCTTAAATTGCTGTTATGTAATGCTGTTTTTATCTTCAGGTCCAAATGGATAGTTATCTTTTTTGGGCCGTAAAATTGATAAAGTGCAGATATAAATGTAGTGCAGTTTTGTAGGTGATACGTACGAGCATTAGGAGCAAATATATCATAAAATATATGTACACAGCCAAAAACAATACAAATCAAAATCTGACCTTTTTAGAAGTTTCCTTAAAAGGGAACATCTTATGTATTGCATACATATTCTACACATCTTTCATATACCCTGTTATAAATAACTAGTATTTTGATGCACGGTTATAATATATTTATAATATATTAATGTAAAATGAAGATATTTGTTATTACTGAAAAATTAAAATTAAAATTAAAATTAAAATTTACGCTTGTAGGAAAAAAATATAAGAGGAATAATTTCGCATTCAACTAATTTTTCTCAATCTTGACTTTAAATAATGTAACTTTTTCGAATTTGAACTTTCTATATCATTGTTGAAATTAGAGACAATTTTTGTCTATTGCACAAATAACGATTATAAAATTCAAATTTATGGAACTTAAAATTTAACATATAAAGTTGAGATTCTTTATTTTTCAAAAAATATATTTAAATATAGGGTTGAGATTAAATTTAAAATGAAATATTCTACATATATTTAAAAAAAAAAAAATCATAATCCGTTATAATTTGTTAATATTTATTTCATGCATGTCTATTCACAAGATTTTTCCCCTAATTGGATAAAAAGTTTGAATTGTGTATATTTTTTATTGGAGAGTTTCCCAAAATAATATGTATGAATTTATTTGCATGAACCTTATAGAAAAATAATACTCCCTCCATTTTTATGTAGATGTCGTTTTAGCATTTTGAAATATTTCTACAATAGATGCCGTTATAGTATTTTCTTCCCCTTTATCTCATATTTACCCTTAACATGGTACTTTCAAATTTCAAATTTCCTACAAATGTATTGTGTGTGTATTTTTTCAATCAATAGTAATTATTGTTAAGAATATTTAAATAATATTAATTAAGGTTAAAATATTTTTCAAATTTGGGCCGATTTCTGCTTTTTATATGGAGAGTTTCCCATCATTATTATTTATTGATATTTATTTTAAAGATTTCTCCCAATCCATTATTATTTGTTAATATTTTTTTTCTAATATTCTCAAAGTTTTTTCTCAATCTATTGTTATTTGTTAATATTTTTTTTAAATATTTATTTTTTAATTTAACAATTATTTTTTTACGAAAAAATCCAATAATTTTCAAATTTGGGACGGTTTCTGCTTTATATATATATATATATATATAGATAAATATATAGATAATGGAAACTAGCGAAAAAATGTAAACTTTTGGTCCCACTATTAAGAAAGCATGGGATAAATAATAGATAAAGTGATATGTGCAACTGGTGCACGTACGGGATCTATGCACTCACCCTAACCCTACCTATGTATCTATAGAACATGTTTAATATATTTAATGGGTCAAGTATTTTTTAAAATAAATCATTCTGTTGTATAAGTGTACGGTGCACTTGGATGCACAAGTGACCCACTCTAAATAATAATCATTTTCCAATTTATAATTGGAATACATATGTATACGTAACCTATATAAATTAAACTAGCGATTTGAGGGTAATCCACTAATCGTCGTTCGCATATGCCAGTCACGTGAATGTAAAACTACGGATCTTTTAGTATAAATTTATCTTACGTGATTAAAAAAATATAAATTCAAAGTATTATATACACATTGTGCATTTTACTTTATTTTTTTTAAAGGGTGCACCATAGACTATTAATACTTATATCTGTAAAAACTAATATTTTATAAATAACAATGTTAATTCTTTCAAAAAAATAGTGGCATAAGGTAAAAAAAAAAGGGATGTACAATACCTTTTCTCTAAATTGATAAATTTCTATATTTCGAATCTTGAATTGATAATGTTTTATCTTCAAATTTTGAATCAAAAAAATAAATAAAAAATTAGGCCCTAAATTGAGATTACCGTTGATAAGGTGGGATGAGGAACATATTAAATAGTACAAGTGGGTCTATTATGCATCAAGTGCGCACCGTGCACTCGGGTATAAGAGTGACTCATTAAGAAAATGAGACATCGCTATTAGTAAAAATGAGGATCCACAATAAAATGGGCGGGGTCAAAGTGAGTGTACGGATCTAGAATACGTGCACCAAGTGTATATGAGACCTTGTCATAGCTGATATATTAATTAAAAAAATCATTTTTATCATTAAAGAAGCCACTATTTTCATTATTAATTTCCGCACCCATTCTCAAGTCATCACCAAGAAATGTAAAACACACAAAAGAAACAAAAGAGTTTATATATAAAGCAAATAATTTAATCAAGTACGTATATATGTAACGTATTTAGTAACAGAATAATTTACTTCTGATCCTCCATTATTTAAATCCCATTCCCCCACAATTCTTCTCATCCATCCAAAAATTACTACTGTATATTTTAAGACCACTAGATACAACAATTGCCTTGAAATACACACATATATACGATACCGTTTAAAAAAAGGACAAAATCCCATAGAAATTCTTCACAAAGAGAAAAAATACAGTCCGTTTTATAAGTTTGAACTTCAACTAAAAAATCTCATAAAAAAATACTAATAAGTTTTAAAACAAAGACAAAAATGTCTCATACAGGAAACTGAGACGTGATACATACTAAAACAAATCAATATCCACTTTATATCCCGTTTCATTATTAGACCGTCTAATGCAAATTTGCCTCTTAAAAAAATTGATAATCCGTGATATAATCATCAGGAAAAATTGTAATATTAGGGAGTGTATTCAATTGGAATTCTATTGGATTTTTTGGACTTTAAAAAGTCTGTGAATTTAGAAAATCCATAGACTCCATGTAGAGTTTGGCTGACTTTTTTTTTTATTGATTTACATAGATTTTCATAGACTTGACAGGATTGTGGAATACAATTTTTTTTTATTGATTTACATGAATTTCCATAGACTCCGGCACTGAAACTATTGATGCAAATGTATATAAAACACACTTGTATATAAAAAAAAGTTATCCAAATTGTTTAGAAAAGATACCAAAAAAAATTAGTTCCAAAAAAAAAACATTATTATTCATATCACGTGAATCATAACACAAATCTATAACAATTCTACAACCACACAAATCTTGCCACAAATCCTCTATTCTGTTGCGATTTTTATTAGTGACACACAAAAATCTCAAAGCAAACTTAATTAAAATTCTAAATAAGTTCGTTGTATACTATTCATTCATTTCACTAATGTCTTCCACAATCAATTTGACCTAATTCAGTCGGTTCTACTTTGAATGTCTTCTTCATGATGCTCAATTACAATTTACAACAATAGACATGCAGTCGAATCAAGAATCTCATTTGGTAAAACTAAAAACTCAAAAAAACAGAAGGTTCAAGAAACAAGAACCAGAATTAGCACTCTGTCAATAAAAATTTTAAAAAATAAAAAAATTGCATACCTGCGGCGGGTAGCCAGGGCGGAGGTAGGACGGCGTCGGGCGGCGAGCGGCGGGTAGCGGTGCCGCTTCGGCGAGTGGTGTGAGGCACCCTGCATCGTGCAGCGGTGCAGGGCACGGGGGCGAGCATTGCGTCGTCCGGTGGCAGAAGAACAGCGGTGACGGCAGTGGGCAACGATGATGGCAGGAGAATAACGAAGGTTTTTTTCTTCTACCCTTTCGTCTTCAGAAGTCTCTGAGAGAATATATAAAAATCTTTGGTTGTTAGAATATATTTTGGAGAGTGAAATCTATTTATATTTCTGGAAGAGAATCAAAGAAAATTCATAGAGTATTAAAATCCATAGACTGTTGAATAACTAAATATTTTTTAAGACTTTTTAAAATCCTATTGAATACCTCAGGATTTTTAAAGACTTTTGAAAATCGGAATTGAATACCCCCAAATTTTGAAAGTAAAAAATTCCTATAGACTCCACAACCAATACACTAGTCTAATAACTAAGGGTTGCTAGGTAGAATTTCCAGTTTAATATATTAAATTAAAAAAAATGAGGATCATATTTCGGTCAGAGGAAAAAAATATCAATAATAACAATTTGAAATAGTGATAAATTATTTTTGATCCCTTCTTTTCACTGAAAATATATGGGCTCATAACGTTTTTTATTACTATATTTGAGATAGTCATATATTTAGAAAATCATTAATTTGTGATTATTTCAAACATGAAAACTAAATATATATATATTATATTCATGAATTGATTAACTAAATTTTGGATTCCAATTCTATGAAATTTAATTAATATTTATTGACTTATTCATATTGTCTGTAAAATACAATAATTTCATTTATTTATTTAATTTGATCCTATTAATAAACATTAAGTTATTTACTCATATATATTTAGTCATGCATGTTATAATATTGAAATTTTTGAAAATAATTATCTAATATTTGTTAATTAAATGTTATAAATCTAATGATATTTATATAAAAAAACCCTCATAAAAATTTTATCAAGTATTCTGTACATGCCTCTATATATTAATAGAGAGTTTTTTCTTTTTTTTTTTCCTGATGTGTCGTCTTCTCATTCATTTTGTTGATATATCATATTTTTAGAAAATGTTTATTATGTGTCAGCATTATACAATGAGATGGTGCTTTATTAATTAATAAGCATTAAGTATTATTAATCTTAATATTTCTAATTTTAATTTTTTAAAGAACTAAATAAAGGAAATAAATATTATAAGAATATAAAAACATTTGAATATTTTAATGTGTCCCTTGGAATCAATATCTCTAATATTCATAGGGATCATTATCTCTAATATTTATAATTATAGGATGATTATATTAGTTAGTTAGTTAATTATATATACAAGGGATTATTAGATGAGTTTTTATATATATTTAGATGAAATCTTATGTGCAATTGGTGCACGGATTTAAGCTCCGTGCACTCGTCCCAACCCTAACCATATATCCACAAAACATGTTTAATATATTTAATGAGTTAAATATTTTTTAAATGGGTCATTTTATTGCAATGGGTGCACGGTGCACTTGGGTGCACAAGAGACCCACTCATATTTTTATGTATGATTTTTTTCAATTTACTACATGTTAATTCAAAATAGAACAAGAAGTTGAATTATTTCTTAAAATGTACTCCCTCCGTCCCGTGATAACGTGCAACCCTATTCGGGATAATGATATTGTGGGGGTGTAAGTTTTGAGTGTTTTGTCATTTTAGGAAATATGCACGTTATTGTGGAACGAACCAAAAAAATAAAAATTGTGCACGTTATTGAGAGACAGAGTGAGTATTACTTTTAAAAAATTCTTAGTTCACTTTTTATTACAACAATATGTATGATTTATATTTTTCTGTATTTATAATATAAATATATATTTTTTAATTGAGGCACACTTGCATGAGACGGTCTCACGGTGGGACGGGGTATAAGTTGGGCTTTAATGTATAATTGAGACACACATCCATGAGACCGTCTCATACAAATTTTTATATTTTTAATTATGTATAATATAATAAATTATTAATATTAATTAAAAAAAAATCCGCATGACACACAAGCACTATACTAGCACACAACTAATTTAGAGGACCAAAAAATGCTTACATTGGATAAATTTTGCAATATAAATTGTAATTGTTAAAATCATATTACATCAAAAAGAAATGGGAGTTATACAGTAATTAAAAGCATGTGTTTGGCAAGGATTTGACCAAAAAAGAATTGAAATCATAAAACAAAATGATAAACTATATTTGGTCGGTTTGGGGAAGTAGTTAATATTTAATTAGGTGAATTGCGGCTATTGATTAAAGGAAAATAAAATAAGAGAGGGGTAAAAGCGTAAAAATGCAGAATACCGTCCACTAGATTTCCCTCGTTGACTTCAATTGTATTGTGCTGAATTACATCCTTGAATAGTCAATCGCATGATTTTCATTTACTAATTTTCTATTTTTAATTAATTAATTAACACATTAGTGACTGTATAACTATACTTAACTCGTAGTTTCTGTGTAACTAACTGCTCATAAAAGTACGTTGACCTGATGTCACTGTACTGAGAACCGCCATGAGTATAATCATACTAAACTATTTCTAATTATCTTAATTTAGAGTTGGTTTATGGTGCGATTCAGTTGTAATTATTATTTAATAGTTAAAAAATTACTATTTTTCAATGAAAAAATCGTTAATATTATTTATAAATATGCACAAAATATGAAATAGTTGTATAATAAAATTATTTTATATAAAATTTTCTGCTTAATTTGAAGTACATATTAAATTTTAGAGTAGTGAAAATTTTCATAGTTATTTGAAATTGAACCTTGGTCACAAGCATCCTATAGAGGCATGCATACCACTAAGACACATTGGAATTGTGTTCTATATATTTCTCATAAATTTGTTTAGCGTTTTATTTTTTTTAAAAAAAGACAAAAAATATAATTACTCATATATAATTAGTGTCATGACAAATCAATTGCAAGAGTTTATGTACACATTTTGAATATTCATCTCACTATGAAATTTACACACATACTTGGCAAAATTTAAAGTAATTCTTGCCAAACGGTTTGTTCAAGTATATATATTTTTAGTTAATAATTTTACAAAATACCAAACAATTAGCACATAAATACGAGGACGTCATTTGCATCTGGAAACGTAGTTTAGAGAGTTTCCCAATGTGTTTTCTCGACGTATTGTCTTGAACAATAAAGTAGTATTTTCCTTCCAGTCGTTTTGAAAGTATTTCTTGTATCATAAATTCAAAACATAGAAAAAAATATAAGTTCTGAAGGGTTTTAAATTTAAACGAAAGCAGTATTACATTCAAAACATAAATAGTATTATACGAAAAATATAATAGTATTACAAAAAAAAAAAAAAGTATTACATCCAAAATAAGAAAAAGTTAAAAATTTGAAGTGCATTAAATATATAGCTGAGGCAGTATTAAAATTGATAATCAACAATCATTAATACCTTCTATTTTAATTTCAAAAAGAAAATTGAATCAGTATTACAAAACATAACAGTATTACAAACAAAATATAAGAGTATTACATGCAAAAATATAATAGTATTAAAAAAATCATATTACAATTTAAACATAAGGAAAATTAAGGTAATTTTAAGATGATCTAATCAAAATAGAACAGTATCAGATGCAAAACATAACAATATTAAAATAAAAAAAAATTAAATGTATTATACGTATAATTTGTAAATAGAAATAATACTGTAAAATAGGGTTAATTATCTAGTTTATTCAAATATGCAAGGAAACATTAATTAAGAATATATATCATTAAATATATATTCTTAATTAAATATATATCCTTAATTAAAATAAAATATTATTAGTTATTATATATAAAAACTCATTTTTTTTTAAATGGAAAAACACTAGGTATTAGTAAAACTAAATCTTTTGACACTAATAGCTGTAGAATAGTGGTCAAACCTTCTTCCAAGCGCTTCCGTGTTCGAATCCTACCAGCAACAACTTTAATATTTTAAAAAAATAAATACTATATATATAATACAGTCTCATACGAGTTCTTGTTCAATGTTAATTAACATTTCAACCAGGGAACTGAAGTATTTCGTTACTCCCCTCCCATCATAAACAATTCATTTTTTAGCATTCTAAATAGATGCATTCTAACTTCTTATATACAGGTTTAAGATAAAGTATAGGGTGAATAAATTTTATATAAAAATTTATGAAGTTGATTAATAGTCGTGATTTATATTAATAAAGGGTATTAATTATAATAATTGAAGAGTATATTTTTTATTACATAAAAAGTATTACCTATAATACGAAAAAGTGTAATTTATATTACAACAGAAGTATTAACAATGATAATTGAGGGACGTGACTTATATTATAAAATTGTACTCCCTCTGCCCCACTATAATTATTTTGCTTTTCTTTTATGGACGTCCCATTATAACTTTTTCATTCCATAAATGAAAAAAATAACCCTCCACTACCCTATATTTTTATCCCCAATAAAGTAAAAAGACCCACTATTTAATATATCACTCCTTACTTTTTATCTACAAAAGAGCAAAAAGGTTCACTAACTAATATTTTAATAATATTTCTTAAATCATTCAATCAAAATAAATGAGATAATTACAATGGAATGGAAAAAGTATTAATCATGATAATTAAATAATTATATCTATAAATATGATATATATTTCACGTTAAACAAATTTCACATGAAATCGTAATTAATTTATTTAGCAAGAGTAACATATTTTATGACTTTTTTTCCCAACAAGGTGGGTCCAACTTGACTTTGAACAGAGAGGGGACCCATGACCAAAATTTCCTAATAGAGGAAAAGGACATCCGAAGTTTGGCTCGCTCTGATCATCGTAAATCGTGTCATATTAAAATAGTTAATCTTGAAAATGTAACATTAGAATAATATAGTTTAGAAAAAAAATAAAAAATGTGGTAGAGATAGTCGTCAGAAGCGGCGGGAGGCCAGTAAAAGATGAAATATAGTGGTAAGGTATGGAACATGTGGGGGCTAGAATTTGTATAGTGTGTGTGGACAAAATTAAAGTGATTTAATTAGGTTTACTAGGTTTCATTGTAGGATCTCATTTCTCTAATGCTCTCTATTTGTCTTATATGTTTCAATTATTCCACTCACAATATATATAAATGTATCCCTTTTCTCCCCCAATATATATCATGGCCCGCATCCTTATAGTCAAAATATTACATGCACCTATCTCTTAAATAACTGAATTTAATATATATCCAGGTGGACTATATTTTAGAATCATATAATTTATTATAATGAAAGAAGTACTGATTTGTTTACACTGAATTGTGCAACTATTTTTTCATATTAATAGTTACACGGTTCAATATAAACAAGTTGCATGCTTCTAAAATATATTATATATAATCGAGTGTACGGTACACCTGAATACAACAAGACTTAACACTCCTAAATTTACAAAATATTACACATATTCTCTCATTTTCGTTCTTCATCCTCAACGTGATCATATATTTGAAATTTAATGGGATTGCCGTAAATCGTTCTTTTTTCCGGAGTCACTCATCGAATCGTATTATAATTAACGGAACAGACCTAAGAAAGTTCGATCTGATCAATTATTTTCTCCAATATTTGTAATCACATTCTTATAAAACTATGGAATTGGAATTTTTTGTGTGAAGTATTCATACGTGACCTGAAATTAATAAGTATAAGGTTGTAGGTTTGAGTTTTGTTGAAGTTATGGTCGTTGTAATCGATAGATTTCGTGTTTTGTTCAACTGTCGTGTGTCTCTAACTTGATTTGACTTGCCGAAATTATTGCAAATTTTAGGTTTCCCGTGGAAAACTTTGCACATATTTATAGTCTAAGTGGTCATGAGTTTGAATCACAAATGGTCCCATAAATTTTTTTTATTGTCGATTTAGTCCCAATAACTTTGATAATGTCCAGTTTTAGTCACAAATCGATCGAAACTACCTCGTTTTGCCATTTTTTGTTTGGGGCTCTTTGGCGGATATTGTGACTTGACTGTCACGTGTACTGTCACGTGTATTTTCAAGTGTATTTGGTTAATTCTTGCCGTCAATTATGTTTTAATTTTAAGTTTAAAACCTTAATTATATGCCTGAATTTCAAGCTTGCTAAAAAAACAAATTACACGTGGCGGTCCAGTCACAGCATCCGCCGAAAAACCCCAAATAAAAATGGGAAAACGACGTTGTTTCGGTCAATTCGGAACTAAAATTGGACATTTTCAAAGTTATCGGGACTAAATCGACAACAAGAAAACTTATAGGACTAAATTTATTTGAAACCAAAGTTATGAGATAATTTGTGATTCAAATTCAAGTGGTCATTGTTATTGATGAATTTCGTGTTTTTATCCAATTGTTGTGCGTTTCTAATTCAATCTGGTTCGCTGAAATTTTTGAAAATTAAATTACCTCAGCTTTGCACACCTTCATTCACCTTGGCCGAAATTGTTACAAAATATAGTAAAAGACGTGCGGGTGGATCTCATGTGCACTAGGGTGAACCGTGCATTCAGAGTGTATTTTAGAAGCGTGCAACTATTCCAAACAAAAACATGCAATTATGTTCTCATATTAACAATTGCACTTTTTGTGTAAATAAATCGCACTTTTCAACATATAAGGGTTGTGTTTACTTTGAATCATAAGGTTGAATAATAATTAATTATCTAATATTATCATTTATCTATTTTGATTGATGAAATTCTTTTTATTATTCCATGACCCGGGAATAACTCGGAGTTTTTTTTTATTTTAGGTGAATAACAAATCCCACCAAAGGAGGTGTGATTTTTTTTAGGATACGATGAATAATACCCAAATGTTGTTCAATAAAATTAAATAACGTGTATTCTTCAAAAGAACTGGCCTTCCTAGAACTGTTCTTCAAAAGAACGGTTCCCCAATTTCTCTCCCTCTTCAATGTATTTATTCTCAGTTCCTCCATCCTCCTTGTTCATCTGTTCATCATCGCATCACATCGTTCTCAATTCTGTTGCTCTCACATTCTTTTTATTTTCCTGAATTTTTTGTTTGTTTCCGGTACTCTCAGTTCCGATAATGAATTTTGTAGCTTGAGTCTCTCTCAATTCTGGCTTTCTCATATACTACTACTTAGTTTCTGAAATTAATTGCAGTAAGAAATTTGGTGTAATTGATTCCCTTTACGTTTTCTTTTCATAGAGAGAAACTCAATGACAATGTAGATTGAAATCTCCATTTTAAGAGGATCCGTGCTTTTGAATTAATTTACTCATTTAATTATTATTTCAGAATTTAGTTTCATATCTAAATAGTTAAATCGATCAAAATTTCCACTTTTCTTTGAAATTAGTTGAACTGATCGAGTTTTGAGAAAAAGAACTTGAAAAAAATATTTTGGACGAGAATTTTTTTTTCAAGGGAAGAACGGATTTTGAAAAGAAATTTTTTTGTTCTGAAATAACTTGAAGGGTATCTTAGTAAAATTATAAATTAAATTATTTTAATTCCACTCAAACAGATGATGGATAATAAAATAATTTATTCTCTATCTTTTATTTTATCACACCTTATTATATTCAATCTAATTTTTATTTCCCAAGTTTGGCTCTGCCTAGTTGTACGTTGTAACCGTTGTTTACAAGAATTTGTGTTACTAAATATTTAAATGCACATGCTTTACTTATTTAAATACCGGGTGTTGACAATTATGTTACAATAAGTTGATTCTTTTCCTCCAAAATATAATAAAATCCCTATTTTAGTTTTTTATCCGGGTCTGCATTTGTCATCATCAGCACAGTTTGTCAAATTGTTTGCGCAGGTCACACCCAATCACACCCACGTATTTATTTTAAGTTCCAATCTTCTTGAAAAAAAATGAACACAAGTAAATTCTATAATTCATGAAAAGAAAAGTAGAAGGATTCAATGTGCATATTGCGTCATAGCTATACGTATATATATTCTACCCTTTTTTTCTTTTCCCCTATAATTTATTTTAAGAAATTACTTATTTACTTCTAAGCGAAGATAGGAACAGCAAAAAAAAAAAATTATAAATAAATAAAGGAATATATGGACATTTTTTTAAATTGAAAACATTTGGACAATTTTTTTAAGAGGAGGAGGGCATCATCAATCAAGCGCGAGCTGACCCAAATAGAAAAAAAATGTGAAATATTGAAAATTTATCCGTAGTCAAATTTTTACTTTTCTAAATATAATATTAATAAAACATTCCACAGTCATAAATTATTAAAATTAATTAAGGGGAAGAATATATCTAGTTCAGATTTGTCTTACCTTCCGTCTTACATAAACACCGTTTCACCTAAACAATTGTCCTAATTAAAATATGAATGACCAAAATGTCTTGTCTTGTCTTTTTTCTTTTTCTTTTTTTTAAGAGGTTTTTATTTTTTTTTCTAAGTGACTCTTTTGTGAAATATTGCATACTATAGATATGTGCAATACAATCCTAATTTAGCACTTTACAAGAAAACTAGCGAGTAAGTTTCTAATTCGAGTCGGGATAAAAACTTGATTTACAAATAGCGGTCCAACCGGTAAAATGTTAGTTTTGAATTTGCACGTAAAAAGTCCTAAAGTTTTTTTTTTTTTGAGGGCTCAAGAAAGGATTACAACAATTGGGACTCCTGAGCGAGATACAAAATATGTCTAGGTATATCATCTCCTACCCAAGCTTGAGGGATTATTTAATTAAATTATTTTAAAAATTATTTGGTATATTCAAATTGTTTTATTGTTATATGACTTAATTATTTAGTGGTTAGATAAATTGGGATTTAGTCGCCATCTTAGCCAAATTATTGAGGTTCAAATTGTTTTATTGTATTGATTTGGTTGCGTGGGCAATAGTGAATTTATGTATCCTTTGACGGGGAATTGTATAACAAGCTGTTGTTTCATACCATTGCTTATGGGGATCGGATTTTCTTCATAGTTTTTATAGGGGGTATTGGTAGAGACGGATCTTATTGCTTCCTTGGAATCCGAGAGGATCAGTAATGGGCTCTTGTGAGATTGTGTTCCAAAAGGAAATTCCGTCCATGATGGCAACAATTTCGCAACAAGGGTTTGCATACGAGCACAGGGGATTGATTTTATGGAAAGATGACAATTTTAAAGGTTTATGATTCTTATCGAAGATGAAGAAACCCACTGCAAAGTCCTTAGAGGATTCCTTGTAAGCTGCATCGACTTTCAAGATGTTTGTGTCTCTATACTTACGGAAGCATGAGGTGGAACCTGAGTCAGCCGAAGGAATGTTATTGGTTGTTAGTTTACGCTTTTCTTTGTGGAATTGTTCTAGGAAGGCTTCGGTCCAACTGGCCAGGATTTTTCTTCCGGTAGAGACTCCACTTTTTCTATATGATGTCGCATCGTTCCTTCCAAATTCCCCATATTTTAGTGGCAATATGTTCCATCTCGGAGTTATCCCTTGTTAAAGCCAAGTGAATGGCCAGGTTATCAGCATCAGCACGTCTCGCCGTCTTTATAAGGGTCCACCACCTCTTGTTACACCAGGCTTCTTTGACTCCCTGACAAAAAAAGAGGACATGATTAGCACTAGCATTATGGTACCCACAAAGCAGACATCTGGGGTAGCCCGGAACGTGATGTGCAGAAAGGTTATTTTCAGCTACAATAACATTGTGCGCTATTTTCCAGGGAAAGATTTTAATTTTGGGAGGAATGTCGAGGCTCCAAATTTTGGTCCAGTAGCTGGGTATCGCACTTGGGGAACCAGTCCCCCCATTATCGTTGCTGAAAGGTGCAGGATTAGCATTCCAATAAGCCGACTTGACAGAAAAGAGTCCTTTTTTGTTGCACCGCCAGAAACGAGAATCAAAGGGGCCCTGTGTTGGGATAACACACGTATAACCCCAACACCCTGGAGATCAATCGGGATTTTCTTAATGGCTTCCGACTCATACTCAAGAAAGAGATTGTTGAGTTTGGAGAGGTCCCACTCCTGGGAAGCAGTAATGAGCTCTTCCACTTTGATGTTGTTGTTAGAAGCGATATTAGAGGTGATTCTTCCGGTGGGAAGACATGGTATCCAACGGTCTTTTCTGACAAGCACTGATTTGCCATTATGGATTTTCCAATATAGGCCCTCGGATAGGATGGGTTTACTCCACATAATGGAACGCCAAATATACGACGGGTTTGTCCCTAAGGTAGCTTCCATAATATCAATGTGTTTAAAGTATCTGGCTTTAAGAACTTTGGCTACTAATGAGTCTGGATACAAGATTATACGCCATATTTATTTGGCCAAGAGCGCCTTATTGAAGGTGACCAAGTCCCTAAAGCCCATCTCTCCTTCCTTTTTACTTGTGGTAAACACTTTCCACTCTTTCCAATGGACTTTCTTATCCTCCGGGCCACCTCCCACCAGAATCTAGCGCACATTGATTCAATTTCACTGCAAAGGGAGGTGGGAATTCTAAAGCATGTCATAGCATAAGTCGGAATGGCTTGGATGACGGATTTGAGTAAAATCTCCCGTCCTCCTTCAGTAAAAAACTTATTTTCCCAACAACTTAGCTTTTTGGCTACTTTGTCTCGTAAGTATCCAAATTGAATTCTTTTGCTCCGGGTAGAGAAGGTAGGTAGCCCCAGATAGAGATCATGACCTTGACAAATATGGATTTGGAGACAGGTTTTAACCCTGGTCAATGTTGATTTGAGGGGTACTTTTACTGAAGGTAATGACCGATTTGTCAAAGTTTATGAGTTGGCCTGAGGCAGTTTCATACTCCTTTAGGCAATTCTTGATAGCCATAGCTTCTTCCATAGTGGCTTTGAAGAAGATCAGACTATAATCGGCGAAGAAAAAGTGAGTGATCATCGGATTAATTGTTCCCCGCAAGTATTTCGTCACCAATATTTAATCCTAGTAATGGATTTTATTAAATAAAAAAAATGAATATATAATCATTAGTTTTAGAAAAATTAATTTAATCGTTCAAAGAGAGCCCTTGAGCAATAATTATTTTAATAAAACAAAAGGGGAAAGAAGGTCTCTATGATCTTTCCAACAACGAAGCCCACGAATTAAAAAAGGCGTCGACTTGACATTTCCCGAGATGTTGTTATTGACTATGAAGGAGTAAGAGGGAGTTGTGACACACTCCATAATTAGTCTAACCCATTTGGTATCGAAGGCCCATCTTAGTCATAACTTTTTCCAGATAGACCCATTCAACCCGGTCATACGCCTTACTCATATCGAGCTAAGCGAAACAAAACCCTGCTTGCTTTTGTTGTTTATGAGCCAATGCATACATTCATATCCCAGAATAATGTTGTCCGAGATCAGCCGTCCTGGTATAAACGCACTTTGGTTGGGATCAATAATTGATCCAAGAACACACCTAAAGCGGTTTGTGATTGTTCTGACAATAATCTTATAGGAGACATTACTAAAGACTGATAGGACGAAAGTCCTTCAGAGTTTTGGGGTTTTTGATTTTTGGGATAAGAGTGATGTTGGTCGGGTTTTGATTTTCCAATCCATGTTCTCCGTTTAAGATTTGCAGACAATTCAGGGTGATATCTTCCCCAATATCTTCCCAAGAATTTTGAAAAAAGAGGGCTGAAAAACCATCCGGGCCTGGGGCTTTTGAGGGATTAAGATCAAAAAGAGCTTTCCTAACTCCATCTCTTGAGAAGGGTTTAGTAAGGAATCTGTTCATATCCTCCGTAATTATAGTATTGAATTTATATCTGTTTTTTTATAGACATTTCATATAAACTTTGATTTGTCTGGAAATCTTTTGGCTATGTTTAGTTATGTTATCCATGTATTTTTTAATTAATCCTAAAGAGGGGTTTTGGGACTTGAAAAGTTGGGAGTAATAGCTTTCAATAGTATTCTCGATGCTTTCCTGATCTGTTTGCAGTACACCATCATCGTTTAGGATGGACGATCCATTATTTTTTTTTCTTCGATTCATAGGTGTCTTATGAGAAATATACGTATTTTCAAATTTATCTCTCGAATTAATCAAAAGTTAACCTTTTGAACCGTTGTTTCCAGTGGATTTCTTCTTTGTATAGAAGTTTTTCCAACTTACTTTCGATAGCCTGGATATGCTCCGAGTTAAAAGATTGATCTTCGGAATTTAGCTAAGCATTGAGTAGTACACGAGTCTTTTTAATTTGCCTTCCCAGGTTTCCCAAGGATTTCTTCGACCAATTGTTAAGAGACTCGGCCATTTTCTGTAATCTTTTACTCAGAACATCATTGTTGTTGGAATGTTTCCAGCTATTACACACAATGTCCTTATATTCCTCCTCGATAAGCCATTTGTGTTCAAACTTGAAGGAGGAATATTTTGGACATGGCGATGGATGATGATCACGTCGGAATTTAAGGAGAATGGGTTGGTGATCTGATCCATAGAAATCGAGGTTCACAGACATCGCGTCCGGAAAGGTATGAAACCACGAACTGTTAGCCAGAAAACGGTCTAACCGGGCTAAAATGTTATGATTGCCCGTTCTCCTATTATTCCACGTAAAAGTAGGACCTAAAGTTTTAATCTCATGCAGATCGACATGTTGGAGACAATTATGAAAAGCATTCATGAGGTTAAAGTGTGATACCCGAGCTTCTCACTACCCATTGACCAATATATTTCATGCATTACATGCATTTTATATTATTTGCATGTTAATATTATTTATGTGCTAATATTATTTATACGATATTTTTGATTCTGCATTATTTAATTGCGCTTAAATTGTTTTAAAGGTTCAATTATTTGGTATATTCGTACGTAATTAGTGGTGGAAAAACCCTAATATAATTAATTGGGGTCTAGTGATTATTGAGTGCTTAATACAAATTGTTTTATTGTTATGTGACTTAAGTTTAAATGATTTGATGGTGAGTGGTTAGATAGAATTAGGAAATGTATGTACATATATTATGTGATTTACAAATAGCTATATGTATATACACGTATGACGTGTAGTGTATATATGTATACTAATAGCTGTAGTATTCACACCATTAAGAAACTCTTATAATATATAATAATTTAATAATTAGCATATACATTTAAAATAAAAATGAAAGGAAAGCGTCCAAGTTAAGTTAGCTTAGAGATTAGGTGGCACCTTGAACTTGGGAAACATATCTTCATTCTTCTCTTAACGGTACGCGTGAAGAGGAAAATAACAGAGTGAGGCGGCGATATCTTAGACGAGGAAAAAAAAAAGAGAGAAGAAGGAAGAGGGCTCGAGATGATAGACGTCAAGGTCGTGCAATCGAAATAGATATATTCGTAGATCCTACTCTTATGAATTTTATATGAAGATTAGCAAATTGAATTAACATCTTTAGGGTTTTGCATACTAGTCTCGGAAAAGCTAATAACCTAATTAAATTTATATTTCATAAGTTAGTTAATAATTTTACTTAGCAATTTGTAAAGATTTAATTTATCTGGCATATGTTGAGTTAAGTCGGACAATTAGGATTTCTCTAAACATCAAAAGGATTAATTGTTTAACTATAAAATATTAGTTTCATAATTTTTTTTAAAATTATGAGATAAAGAAAATAAACATAGAAAGAGTTGATTAAGTGATATAATAGAGTTTTTATAATGTTAGGTTGTTTATAGAATGAAAATTTTGAATCCGAGTAATATTGACGGTTAATTGTTATCAAATTTGATAGTTGGGCTCGATAAGGCAGTTTAGGAGTACGGGATAACGATATTGTGCGGATTCGAGGTAAGTAGAAATTCATTTGCAACTACAATGCATAAACAAAATATTATGTGATTTATTTGTAAATTAAATGTGTTTAATTGATGATACGTGGATATTGCGTGGATTGTGATATTTGATTTATATTTAGTGGTTATCGTGGAAGGAGCTTGTGAGCTCGATAATTTATATGAATAGAACCCGTGAGTTCAGCTTTATGTGAATTGTGAGATATTTTGTGTTGCATTACATTGCATCATGCATACCATGCATTATCATGAGATGATATTTTGATTATAATTTCACCAGATGATATGTGTTTTTTGGCCATTTTTGGTTATACATTGGAAACACAAGGGCGACGTCAATTCAAGGAGAATCCTTGTGGAGGCATTTTATATGATAAAGGGCGACGTAAATAAATATATAAATGTAGGAGAACCCTTATCGAGTATTTGTGATATGTTGTGTGGGTGTTCAAAATTGAGGGACTTCTTAAGCGGACGGGGGGTCAAGTTTGGTGATGGACCTACTTTATTTTGGGCCGTTAGGGGCGGATCCTCGGACCGCACCATTATGATTAAAACATGTGGAGGGATGACTATTTTAATAAAATGGACATTCATTAGGTATTAACCCCATTGCGAGGAGAACCCCTGTTGGGCTTTTAAGCGGATTTTTAAAAGAGGATGGGCCTAAAAATCCATTTCCTGGGATCATACTTATGTGATATTTATATTGGTCACTAATGAAATTTTGATTATGTGGATGTTTAAATTTCATTTGAATAGATAAGTCGGTGAGAAAAATTGGGAATTGATTTGTGCGGGGGCCCTAATGAGTGTTCCATAAATAAATTTGTGATTTCAAATGAGAGTCCATGGGGAGGATTTCTAAAGGATTACATTTCATGCATAATTTTTACGACTTGAAGTTTTATCTCACGTAGTTTATGCATTGGGTAATTATGATGTGTTGTTCAATTGCGGACTGGATCATCGACATTTCTTCATTTGTGGAGCTCCTAAATGGGTTTTGAGTTCTTTATTTGTGTATATAGATGACGACAATAATTGTGGTGGGCATTACATTGACTCATTTTGCTTTCGTGATTGTATATTTTGTCGCTTTTGGATATGTATTATGTTATGTTATGTTATGTTATGTTATTTATTTTTGATTTAGGTGATTGGTATGTTCTAGTGTGTGTTTGTTTTTGGGTGTTAAGTGGCTTTTAAAATTGGGTTTTGGTTGTTGCTGTGTTTTTTATATATATGGAATTTTCTACTACATGTTATTTGGGTGTGAAATGATGTTGGTGTTATATTGCTCAAAATAAAAAAAAATTATCAAAAAGCGAGGATTAAATTCTTAACTTCTCTTTGGTTAATTTGTAAAAAAAAAAGTTATATTTTTGCGGATTCAAATATAAAGTTGAATTATATTTATGTTCATAAAATAATTAGGTTAAATAAGGTTGGTGTGTGTGTCATGTGTGAACGGGCTTGGCATCAACTTTTGAAACCAAAAGTGTTGTCAATGTTTTTCCTTTTATCAAGACAAATCTCATTGAAATCGCCTCCAACAATCCAATTATCGGAAGGATTAATATAAGTTTAACAATTTTATGAAGTGACTCCCAAGAAAGGTGATGAAGATTATGGTTTGGATTACCATAGAAACCAGTAAAGAAACATCTCATATTATCAAAAGTGAGCAAGCAATCGGATTATGACCAAATCGAGAGTAAGATAACTAAATATTTAAACCGCAAATTTTTCATTCCAAAACAAAAGCACCTTTTCTTTCTTCTTATCCAATACATATGTAAGTCCTCTCTTGCATTAACCGGATCAATTAATTACTTTTTTTCCTAAAAAACTATGAAAATTAAGATGTTTACAACGAAGACTAAAGAGTAATGGAAGACTTAGAGAGTTTAGACTCGATACAAAAACCAAATCGGGGGATTGATCGATGATAAGTCTTTTAAGATTTTTGAATGCCCAATTGTCCCCGAGGATTTTTATAGTGTTTTTGAATTTGGGTTCTTGGCATTCTTGATTAATTTACAATTTAGATTAGATATCTATTGTAACTCATATTTGATGGCGGGGTTGAACAAAATGCAGTCAACCTCCTCAAGAGACATCATGTTGGCTATGGAATGATAAAAGAGATGGAATGATCTATTTGTAAAGTGGTTGGTCTTCCTTGGGGGGAATCTCCTTTCTTTATTTCTTAGGAATATAACCATAATTAGATTATTGTAAGTGTTCTTGTATAATCTATTGAACATAAGAAATGGAATGGAGGTGGATAGGAGGAAATAGTGGTGTTGATTGTGTTGCCATTTTTGGAGCCAATCTTGGTTGGTTAAAATGATTGCTTGGTTTATTGGGGTCCTTAATAAATTGCGGTATTCATCCTCATTTTTCCTTTCAGCTTCTTCATCTTGTCCGAGGGTTCCATTTTTGGGGTCGGGAGAGCCTAAAAAATGAAAGGGTCTTCGTTCATTCCTGCAAACATGGCAATTAATTCATTAGTGGGGATTAATTCTGTTTCTAATGGAGTGAGGGCATTGTTTGGATTATCCGGTCTGTTGGCAAGAGAGTTGGGCGGAGTGAGGAAAAGGGGCGGGATAGGAGTGCTGTAGCGGATTAGGCCTTGGTTCGTCTGTTCGGAGGCCCGATCCTTTGCCATAGAGTCGGACCATCTATCCTGGTGAGAGGTCTGTCCAATCTTCTCGAGGGGTTGGATGGGTGTTGTATTTTGGGGCGATTAAATAGGTTATCTAACCCGGAATGAGGCGTTTAACTTTTAAAATTTACTTTTCAGAGCTGGGAGTGTTTTTTTATTCAAAATCATTTTTATTTACATGTTATGATGTTCTTCTATTACATTTAGTAATTGGGTTTATGAGAGACTATTTGTATGATCACTTATTGGGTTTATATAAAATTCAAATAATTATTTAATAAATTTACGGTAGGGACTACTTTTATGATGAAAAATAATATTGTCACTAGAAACTAACTAGTAGAGCGATACCATAGTTTTTTTAATGACAATTTTAGGTATTAGTCTCTAAATGGCTTATGATAAAAACAATTTGCCACTATTTTTGGCGACTTCCGGGCATTAATTAGTAATGACTTATCGAGTTAGTTTTTTTTATAATCATTTTATTTGGACACCAACATTTTGTCCAAAATATTTCATCAAGGGCCAACTATATAATAAATATTTTTTTTAGTGTAATTCTTGATTGAAAATTTTAAAAAAAATGACAAAATTTATGTCCTTCTCTTTTTGATGGTTGAGTTGGCCACAATAATTTGTCACCAATCATTTTTCGGATAACTTTTTCACGATATGTAATTTAGTGACAAACTAAAATGACCATGTACATAAATAGTGGATTCTTCAATGTTGATGGTGGCCCAATGACGAAATTTGAAGCCAGTGTGGGTTTTTATTTGTCACTATGGAGAGGTGATATAGACATCGATCATGGTATGGATAACTTTATATGACAAATTTAAATAACGTCACATTTACTTAAATGCATTTGCCGAAAAAATGCACCTTTTGTGACGAAAAATGATGATTTTATCGAAATTTGTAATCACTCTTAACGTCTAGTATTTCTGGAAGGTTTCGACATCGATCATGGTATAAGGTCTGCCCAATGCCGCCCTATCGTAATCTCTTGCGTCTAGTATTTCCGGATTTGTAAGGTCCGTGGACTGAATCAAAACGCGATTTGTAGGCCATGGACTGAATCAAAAACGGCTTACCAGAAGGAGATGTCCGAGGGACGCTCATCACCTTTCATCATTGTCAGCATCAGAACCGCTCCCCTGAAATTCCATGGTTGACGATTGAAAACCTTATCGCATTCACTACGATCAGTGAACTCAAAGATATACAGCCCGGCTCCCAATGGTTTGATGTCCAGAGGAAGCTTAAGGTCCCAAATCTTGGGGAGGCTTGCCTGGAGGTCATGAATCCCCACAAACTTTTTCATGGCCAATTTGCCGACTAGAGCGTTAATCGGGGTTGCAAGGTTTTCTGGTTTGATGGTTATGGGGGCTTTCTCTTCAACAAAAATAGTTAGCTTATCCCATAGAGCAATCATTTCATTATCCATTGTTGGAGAACCTTTGAAGACAAAGAAGGAAAGACGAAACTTTCCAATGATCGAGGGGGGTGATAAGGGGGGACGAGCAGGAATATCTGATGAATAAATGTGTATCCAAGGATTGGTTGGTGTGTAGGATTGTGGGGGTCCAGTGGGTAATAATTAGAGGGTGCGACCATTATTGATATTGAAGAAGAAGGAGAACCAGCGCTCCGAGAGAAGAAACAGATCTCGGAATTGCCGAGCATGAGTTGCACACTGGGCGGCGTAGCCTAAAATGGGAGCCTCATGTAATAATAACTCAGGGTTTAAGCGGATTGGTAGACGGACGAGAGAATTAAACCGAATCCGAGAAAAATCGGCTCACGAGATGAAGGATTTCTCAAACAAATCAATCCATGATTGCAAATCAAGTGACCGAATCCGAGAAATTTCGGCGCACGGGATGAAGGATTTCTCAAACAACTCAATCCATGATTGCAGATCCATAGACAGGTTTGTTGAGCGGAAAATGTAATCGGAATTGATAGAGGTTACGACGCACGAGGCGAAGAGTATCTCAAACAAATCAAGCCATGATTGCAAATCGCAAGGCTGATTTGTCGAGCGGGAGAGAAGGTCGTTGGTGGTCGAAGGTAGATGGAGGGGCGACATATAACTTTGATAAAGTTTGGACCTGCCTTTTTTAATGATGAATATTATTAAAAAATAATAATTAATACTATTAGATGAAAGCAATATTATATATATATATAAGGGATTCACTTTCCACTAAAATGTTCTAGTCTATTGGTTTATATAGTGCCTTTCAAAAGCTATAGGTTGCAAGTTCAAATTCGTTTGACTAAATTTTTGTTATTCTTCAACATTATTCCTCCTATTTTTATTTTTTTGGCTATTTCTCTTTTTGTATTTGCATTTTTTTTTGTTCTTCATGATTATGATAACATTATTCCTCCTTTTTTTTGGCTATTTCTCTTTTTTGTATTTGCATTTTTTTTTATTCTTCATGATTATGAAAATTAACAGCTAATTATAACCATACATTATGATGAACAATCATGTGTAATCTTATAAATTTAAATGTGTTACAATATGGATAAGTATGTGTTACTACTTAATTATATTAGAATTATTCATACAACACATAACACATTTTAGAAAATAAGACAACACATGAAGGTACATATATATGATACTACATGGGTGCACCACATAATATTATCAATACTTTTTATTTTCCTTTTTTATATGATAATGATGGGCCTAATATTATGTTACTACATGTACAAAAATATGACACTGGTACACCTAAAGATTGCTACTTTGTTTTATTTATTTATATGTGATACTGATGAACCTAATAACGTGTGTTACTACGTGTTTTTTTTTCCCCCAGTTATTTTGTGTTACTACATGAATAAAATGTGATATTTATGGACATGAAATGTGTTAAACATGAACAAAAGATAATTTTTCATGTGCTCTTTTTTTATAATGCTACTTTTTTTTTTAAACAATATTTTTGTGTTACTACATGAATAAAAATGTAATATTGATAGACAAAAAATATGTTACTACCTGAAAAAATCAAGCTATTTTTTCAATTTGATACTGATAAATCTAATAGTGTGTTACTAGAAGAATGAAAGTATGATATTTATAGACACACAATGTGTTACTACATGAATCAAAATAATTCTTTTTTTAAAATACAACAATAACTATTATCTCCAGAAGCAATGATTCTAAAACATATATACAAGAATAAAAAAATTGTCCACAACTCAAAGAAGAGCATGAGAAATTAGATTAAAAGAGTAGCAACAACAAATATGAACATACAATATTTAACAACAATTAATATAGCATTTGATTGGATCTTTCATTATTGGAGTCTTTGGAGAAACCCTGATTTGGATACTCACCACCATCAACCACCAGCAGCAGCAAAAGCCCCAGCCTCCTTCATGCTTCGACGTTGAAATTAGTCGCCACCGACGGAGAACTCAAAGTGGACCCAAACAACGACATCTCGATTTTCCGGCATTGGCGAATCAAGTACCGCGCGAGTGCAAATCCCAATTCATCATGTTACATTGACGCGAGTTCTAGGAGGGGCCGTCGTAAGAATTTTTAGGGTTCTATATTAGGCGTTTGAATTTGTTGATCTGTGAGCATTTATATATATTGGATCCAAGTTGCAAATTGCACGTATTTTAGATCCGTGCAATATTTCATACAAGTTTTTATCTTTTGTTTCTACGGTGCAATAGCCAATAGTGATATCAGTCCAATTTAAAGTTTGAAGATACTCCGAAGTCCGAACACATTGATTTGGACATGTCATTTCCAATATCACATATCACTACAAAGATGTAAAAAATATTTGTGGAATTTGTTAACATGATTATGAAATTTGCAATAAAAATAATTTTATTTTTAAATCACTACTACACATTTGAGCTTGGAGAGCTCCACTTAGACATCCCTTTTTTCGAACAGTTCTCCAAGTGGTTTCTTGGAGAGGGTTCTTTTAAAAAAAAAAAAAAAAATGTTAAAAAAATCGCATTGCCCAAGATCAAAACTTAGATAGCGGTTCACAACCCACATGCAAGGGTAATTGGAGAGTGGTTTTGAACATTGTCGTTAATCTTAAAACTTGGACAACGGTTCATAACCGCTCTCCAAGTGAATTAATTTTTTTTTTGTAAAACTTTTATTTTTTGTTTTATTTTTTTGTTTTAATTTGTAAATTCTTTTTAGGTACAGTTCAAATATTTTATTCTTTAAATTCTCGTGTTATTTCTTTTTAATATTCGTCGTATATAATGAGATTAACACAAACTCTTATGTAAAATTTGTTCATAATATTACTTGTTTAAATAGAAAAGTATTACTTGTTTAGATAGAAATGTATAACTTGTTTAAAGAAAAGTATTACTTGTTTAGATGAAAAAGTATTACTTGTTTAAAGAAAAATATTACTTATTTAGATGGAAAAGTATTACTTGTTTAGAAGGAAAATTATTACAAGTTTAAAAGAAAGGTAGTACTTTTTTAAAAAAAAGTACAAGTATAAAATATAATTTTAATATAATTTAATTTAATTTTAATTAAAATTTTTATAAAAAAATTATTATATAAAAATATGATTGAATTATTAAATAAGATAATTGAAATAAAGAATTTTTAAAAAAAATTGTAAGAAAAAATGATTTTTAGAACATATAGAATTAATTTCATTAAATAAACGCAAGAAAAGTATTACTTGTTTAGATGAAAAAATATTACTTGTTTAAAGAAAAGAATTACTTGTTTAAATAGAAAAGTATTACTAGCTTGTTTAAATAGAAAGATATAACTTGTTTAAAGAAATATATATATTACTTGTTTAGAAGAAAAAGTATTACTTGTTTAAAGAAAAATATTACTTATTAAGATAAAAAAAATTATATTACTTGTTTAGAAGGAAAAATATTACAAGTTTAAAAGAAAGGTACGTAGTGTACTTTTTAAAAAAAAAATAAGTAAAAAATATAATTTTAATATAATTTAATTTAAATTTATATAAAAAATTATTATTATATAAAAAAGTGTGATTGAATTAATAAATAAGATAATTGAAATAAAGAATTTTAAAAAAAAATTGTAAAAAAAATGAATTTTAGGACATATAGATTTAATTTCATTAAGTAAATGCAAGAAAGCTAGTGTCCGAGCGGAATTGATCCCCATTCAGGCGCCCAATGTCCCGTGTTCGGTCCCCCATGAGAGCGAATAATTGCCTCAATTAATTGGGAGACTTGGTTTATATATGAGATGCTTATAAATTTAAAATTTTTTTTTAAAAAAAAAGTGTTGAGAGTTGGTTAAAAACCGCTGTCCAAGTGTATATGCTTGGACATCGGTTGAAAACCGCTCTCCAAGAGACCCCTTGCAATGCGGTTAAAAACCGCTGTCCAAGTTCGATTTCTTGGACAACGGTTTTTTATCAGTTGTCCAAGCTTAGACAGCTGTTACTTGGAGATCGGTTATAACAGCTCTCCAATGTCATTTTTAACAGTTGTCCAAGCCCAAATCTTTATTAGTGAATAGTGAAAATTATTTAGGAATTTTAGAAAATCTAATAGATAAATAAATTACATAAAAGTAAATTGTCCGCGTATTTGTAATTTTTATATACAAATAAATTTTCGTAGTTAATTTAATTGCATACAAAAATCACAACTATGTAAGTAATTTGCTTGTACCTATTAAAATTTTTAAATCCATAGGTGAATCGTATATAGACAATCCTGACTATTAAAAGATAAAATTATTTTTATTGCAAATTTCGTAGTCATGTTAAAAAAGTTTATAGGGAATTTTTTATTTTCTTGTAACGTAGATTTCTTTAATTTCTCTAACGGTCTAACCATAATATTCATGAATGGTTCTTGATTAATTAATCATGTGATGTTTATTAGTATTAAATAATGTAAAGTAAATTTAATGTGTGTAGTAGAATGACATGCGATCTAAATAAGTATTTTTTGTAAGAGGTATTGTTTGTGAAAGAAAGTTGATTTATTTTCTTTTTAAAAATGATCAATCTAAATTTGAACACCTATTTACAAAAAGTGATCAATCTAAATTTGTACGGAGGGAGTATAAAAAATCCCTGGGAACAATGAAAAAAAAAAAAAGTCGGACGTGCATACTTGGCTTTGGTTTGTGTTTATGTATTCGGGGAAAATGTACTTAATAGTGCGTAGTAGAATTGTTCACGGAATCACGGAACTTCAAGATTATCGAAATTGAATCAAAATTCGAATATAAAAAAATCGTTGTTTTTTTTTTTCTTCTCGAATTGAACCGGGCCGATATTTTTGTCACGGATTTTTATATTACCCGTATAAAAAACAAACCGAATAATCAAATTAAATTTATATTAAAATTTAACTAATATCTTTGTTATTCATCAAATTGTATTATAATTCTATTGAATTCAAGTAAAATTATATGATAGTATGGTTTATCAATTTCAAAAAAAATTTAAATTATTAGTGATAAATTAATGATCATTATAAATTTAAAAACCTTACCCAGAAAACCACATGATTTAATCTTAAATGATTACATAATAAAATCATATATATGAGTTAGTGTTTTTTAACATGATATTAAATATTCTCTCCATTTTTATTTAGATGTTGTTTTAGCATTTTGAAATATTTTTATAATAGATGTTCTTTTGGTATTTTCTCTCCCGTTATCTCATATATGATAATTTCAAATTTTAAATTTCCCACAAATGTGTATGTATATATTTTTTTTCAGCTAATAGTTTTTATTGCTAAAAATATTTAAATAATACTTCATTAAGGTTAATTTTGAAAAAAAAAGTATGTCATTAGTTTATCTTAAAAACCCCAGAATGACATATATTAAAATAGAGACACACTTGCATGAGATAGTCTAATGGTGAGACGAGGTATAAGTTGGATATTGACACTTTAATACTTTGGAAGGTGTGGATGTGATTTGTGCTAGATTGTACACTGTCTCATGAATGAGACCGTCTCATATAAGTTTTTATCATTAAAAAATAGAGAGAGTATTAATTATTTTTTAATAATTGTTTATATGTATATACACACATATGGACATATTGAAAAGAAAAGGGAAGAGTATAATAGCAAAAGGATGTGAAATTCGTATATCCTATCTGGTCTGAACATAAAAAGGGCAATTACAATGGATGTCATTTATAAAGTGCTCTTACTCTTAGATATTATTATTTTTAATTCTTACTCTTAGGTCCAAAAAATAGGAAAAAAAGACTTAAATGTCCTTAAATGCTCTAACAATTAAAATGGACCCATGTGCAAATTTAAAATCTAACTTTTCTGTCACCCATATTTTTAATAATTTTGTATTTTAAAAATTTAAAAATTGTAATTTTTAAAGTTTAGATTTTACTGAACTTTTATTATTTGCATATTTTATATTTCAGATTCAATTTGCATATATGTCCTTTTATTTAATTTGCATATTTTAGATTTTAAAATATACTAGTTATTTTTAATTGATTTTTTAATATTAACCAAAAAATTTCGCACATCCGTAAAAAGTTTTACACACCCATTTTTTTTTAATTATTTATCATTTTATTTAAACTTCTACACACCCCATAATTCTGTACACTCGTAAAAAATTATGCACACCCTAATTATTTTTTAATTATCTATCCTTATATTTAAAAATTCTGCACGCCCCAATTTTTTTTTAATCTTCTGTCTTTTTATTGATTAATTTTTTTTCAGTAATAAAATATTAGTCCAAAAAAATTTTACACGCCCAAATTTTTTTTTTAAAAATCCCCATTTCTTTTTAATTATCTGTCCTTTATATTTAAAAAATTTGCACACACGTAAAAAATAAATTATGCACACCCGTAACAAAAAATAATCTGCACGTCTCTAGAAAATTTTCTGCACACCCGACATTACAGCAGCCAGCCCCCAAAAATTCAAAATAATATCATCTTAAATATGCTCAAACATTAAAATATATCTACAAAAATTACATAAAAAGTGTCCTTTCCTAAATGAAATTGAATTTAGGGTAAAATTGGTATAAATGACACCTTAGAGTAATATCTAAAAGTGCATGCACCTTAGAGTAAGACTCCTTTACAAGTTATACTTTTGAATAATTTTCTCAACATAAAAACCCAATCCGAGATATAAATATTTGTATGCACTCAAAATAAAAATAAAAATATGTAGTATATATTTGTATCGATTTATACCAAAAAATTATCATATATTGGTATGAACACTAGTATTCTCAAATATTCATTTTTTATTTGTACTGTGAACACCCCTTACTATGTAGCAGTGACGGAGCCAAAAATTAAGTCTGGGGGGTCCGATTAAATAGGTACAATAAGATCTCATGTGCATCACGTGCATCATGCACTCTATAAAGCATTTTTTAAAACATATAATTTGTTGAACCGAAACATATAATATGTTCACACTGAAACGTGTAACATATATTTGTGAAACAAGTTGCACGTTTAAGTATAAACAAGTTGTATATTTTACTGCAAAAACTGTATGTTTCAAAGTATATTGTGGAATGCATGATGCATATGATGAATACAAGATCTAGCATATAATAAAATAAATAAACAAATTGAGTCTTTAATCCTAAGTAATTGATATAGACTACATGAATCAATAGATGAGCCTGTTGGGTCCGAACCAAGGTCGAGTATAAGTTGTCCGAGACCTTTTGGCGCTGGGAGTTGGCCTCAGTCGACCAACACCGGGGCAGATTCCAGATAGCGTGGCCAAGATGTTGGGATTATACTGGAAAATATGCTTTTACTTTGTATAATCGAAACTGAATTTCCAGACTTATTTACTGAAATAAATTGTTTATCACTGATGCTTTAAATATGATTGAATGTTACATATATTTACTGCATAACTGTTCCATAATTCGTACATGTTACATTGTAGTTAATTTAGTGATACCAGATCACAGAAGATTAAATTAACAGTCCCTTGTAACTAAAAGTACGCCATTCACGACCTAGATGGAAATGAACAACCTATCGTGAAAGGTTGAGATGTAAGGCTCAGATTGATTTGTCTTGACCAAGAGATTACACTAGTGCATGACTGATGCGCTGAATAGGACCTACAGGAGGATAAATTCTTCAGAACTGAACAAGGAAGAATTAGACCTCAGTGGTTCGTTGTTTCTTAACCTTCGTCCCTTAAATAGGATCACGTGGGATTGGTAACTATTGCTTTGACTTATCATGGGTAGCGAATCAGAGAGAGATTCAATACTTTTTTTCTTGGACAATATTATTGGTCACATGTGATTGCTAAGATTCAATACGAAGAATCGTGTGCAAGTACGCTTGTTTGATTTGCCCCATTGGGAGGTTCATAAGCTTTATCATACCAAATCTTGCAAGTGGAATTAGTTTCCGGTATGGATAATAATGTTGAACCGTTCCTCGATCAAGGACAAAAGAAGTTAATTAATGGAAAGCTATTTCAGTGGCTTGAATTAATTAATGGGCTAGATAATCTTAAACACGGAAAATAATGACCGAGAGCCATATTGACTGTAATATGGGTTAAGATGGATAGTGCAATATTAATTATGTAGTGGGATTAATTAATATTTATGGGCTTGAATTATATTGTGGGTCAATATTAGATATTCAAGGCCCAATGGTCTGAAAGCCCATCCACGTTGACATTCTTCGACCGGAGAAAACCAACGATATCTTCGACGAAGTCGACCGACGTGCGAGAAGGTCTGACAGAAAATCACGAATCAATATACACAAGGAGAAACTAACCAAAAGAGAAGTTGGAAACACTTACTCATTGACGCGCTATTCATCCCATCCAACCCACGAGAAATCCTCTAAATGGAATTCCTTGCCGGAAGGAGGAGGGGTTGATCGGGTCTCCAGGTGAGCTGCAAAGGGAGATCGGGCCCGAGAGGTGGCCACACGCTCCCGCAGCCAAACTTAGCCAAGGGGGGGACAACCCTCGTGAATTTGTCAGAATAATTTGTAGAGGGATCCACTCCCTCATGAACACTTTGATGAGGGAGTGTATTATTGGAATTTAGAGGCACGTAAACACGTAATACTTGAGCAGCGGAAATAAACAGTTCACCAACAATGAACACGTAATTGCATAATTGAATACGTATAAACATAAAGAGAAACCTTACAGTAAATCGTATGTATATTTCTCTACTATGGTATCCACGTAATCCCCGTTCACGGATTTGCACAGATTTGACAGCGTTGAATCTGAGACGGAATTTACTAGGAAAATTCCTATTCTAGATCTTATTGAGAAAATATGAATTAACGTTGTTTGTGAATTCCCAAGAGCTCATATATATAGGGAAGACCCAGCTTAAATCTTAAGCTAACCTGATTAGGAAATAAAATTCGTAATCTTATAAAATAAACCTCTTAGATTTATTTTCCATATATAAAATCTCTACGGATTTAATTCCCATGTATATCAAATCTCTACGGATTTGATTCCATATATATTAAATCTTATAATAATATTCCATATATTATTATTGGGAATCCTATTTATTTAAATCCAATTTAATTAAACATTAATAATAATTAATTCCAAATTAATCTATTATTAATTAATTCTTCATAAATTAAATATTAAATTCAATTTAACATTTAATCAACCAACTATAATCCGTAAAAGGGAACTACTTGTTGTGTGACCCATAGGCCCTCATATATCGAGCGATTAGTCAAACTAACGGTCTTAATTGAACCCTAGACAATAAATCAGACATTCTCAATATATGAGGTACATTGCGAGAAACGTGCAACTACCTGTAACTGAAACATGGGCTATTACAATTTCCTCCTTTCATTTACGAATACTCGATTAAGTCTTGAACATGATGAAGTGTATATTAAAATAACTTAATCATATTATCTCTAAGTACTAATTGATCATGTATGTCACGCTTAGCGACAAAGTCTAAGTTGATGTGCATCGGCCGGTGACTTTGATTCAATTATGATGAGAAGATGAGTATTCTCTCTAAATCAACATTGAGGAATGAATCCTATTCTTGGCTCAACTACCACACACATGCACTTCGTGATGAACCCAATCCAAACCATATCTACCCATAGACGGGTGCAAGCGTCGGTCATGGTCAAAGTTCATCACTCCACACATGTCGTGCGTATTGATCTCAAGTCAAAGGAGTATCACATCGCTCCCACTAACGAGACACCCGTAGACACATATTGTGGACTTACATCAAACGGTTTCTCGGATGGGTATATACCAATACCCTCTAAGGTATTTGTGCATCCATCATGAGATACCTAGTATCTCGTAGTAAGTGAGATCTACTACACTCTCTAAGAGTATGATGCAGATTGCACACCAATCTCAATTGCATCATCAATATCCCATTCTTGATGATCCTTGATCGGGGCCATTTGAGAATCATGCTTAAGTCATCTGAGTTCTCACAACCTCAGTGACAGCAATGACTTATGGGAACACTTACATGAATAAATGCAAACAATCAAATATAATATTCAAACAAGTGTATTGTCATACATTAATATTAAATGAACTATAATATTAAATCAAACTGAATATCATCTAGTATTATGTCTTTACAATAGATTGTCTCTAGGACACTAACAATCTCCCACTTGGACTAGAGTCAATCACCTACATGTCTAACCCCTAGACCATCAAATGTCTAGTGTGTACATGAACACTCAGTGTCTTGGTGAAATGATCTTCCAAATTAAATATGTGGGAATACATTTTAATTCCATTTCTCATATCCTTATGATCTCTCGGATCAAATGATAAGTCTAGGTACATGCTGATTTCTGTTTGGTGATCTCGGTTCTTTTGCTTGCGCATTCGCACCAACGTTGTCTTAATACAACTTTACTAGACAACTGACACTCGTAACTACCCCTAGTTCTCTTTAGAACTATAAAATCTAGACAACCTTCTTGAGGCTTCTGATACAACAATGTACTCAACTTCGGCTGTTGAATCTGCGGTCGAATTGCTGGGAATTATTCCAACTGATCGCCTCATCATTGAGAGTGAAATGTAACCTGACTGTGATTTGTAATCATCACAGTCGGATTGGAAACTTGCATCAGCATAACCAGTGACTACTAGTTCTGACTGTCGATCATAGATAGGGGTGGAGAAAATAAAAAATACACGGTATACCGCACTTACCGTACCGAAAAATATCGAATTTATCGAAATTTCGGTAAGGTAACGGTATAAGAATATAAAAATTTCGGTATGTCGCGATATACCAAAATTTTTATTTTTAAAAAATAAATAATTATTATATATATACACAAACCCTAGATATTTCATTTTCACATTCTCCCCTGCCTCCCCCCGTCGCCGTCGCCCTGTCTCCCCCTGCCGTCGTCGCCCACTACTCCGTCTACATCCCCCACTCGACTCACATACTTTTCTCGCTGTGACCGCGCTCGCCGGTGTTGCCCCGCCTCCCTATCGGTGCCTCCCTCTCGCCACTATCGCCCACCACTCTGTCTGGTAATGTGTTATTTCTTTCAATTTTGGATTGAAAATATGCAAAAAATATTACTTATTAATTGTGTGTTGTACATTCAAGTTTAAAATCCTGAATTCTCCACTTGGGATTCTTACTTTGTATAAAAATATGTAGTAAAAAGAATCTTGAGTAATAATCGATTGTTAACTAGTTAACAACCTGTTGATTTCTTTTCTAGAAGATGTAAAATTCTCACAAGTTTGTAATTTTTTGTCGTGTGGCAACAAATTGGTCACATATATGCAGATTGATGAAGTTTTGAGGGATTTACAGAAGACCATTGATCTAAAACTGATAGATTCATACTCACATTGAGCTGCAATTATTGAGAGTTCAGGTATGTGTCTTATTCCTCCAAGAGGTCAGTTTCATGAGCTTTTGTTAATGTAGCTTAATTAACTCAATGACCTCTAAAAAAGTCCTTGTTAAGAGTTACCTTGTGTGTGCTATGCCATCTGCTTTTTGCTTGGGAGTTTAAGAAAAGCTACAATTATATTTTTTGACCAAGTGACATAGTTTCTTGTTAGACCTAGCTATGCTGCCGCCATTGCCATCTGTTTTTTTGCTTCTTGCTTTTAGTTGAAAAAAGGGGCTTGACAATATGTTGAAAATTTTTGTGATCACGAATGAAGGTTCTTATGTATGGTTTCTTAATATAGTGATAATTCCAAGAATTAATATTCTTATGTATAATTTCTTAATGCAGTGATATCTCCAAAAATGAAGTTTGTGGAACTGTACCAGTTGATGTCCCATTTCAATTGTCTCATATCGAAAGGTATTCTCCTAATTAATCTTGGTACACCATAAAACTCCATACTTCATACTGATTATTGATCTGAGATTTTGTCTTTTTCTTAACTTCTGATTCCTTGATTCTTATTTAATTGCTTAAATTCTTGTCTTTTACAGGCTTCTTGAGATCTTGAACTTTGAAAGTGATGAGGATTTTTATCTTAAATCATGATTTGTATTATGTTAGTGCTGAAACATATTGAGTTTCTTTTAATATGTGTTGTGTTGAACTGTTGAAACTTATTTTGTTGTGTTGAACTGTTGAAACTTATATTTTGTGTTGGACTGATGAGTGATGAATACTTAAATATTTTTCTATGATCAAATATTTTTTTCATAAAAAATACAGGTTATTTAAAAAATAATTTAAGACAGAACAAAGATATCTTTGAAATTTAGGAACTTAAACGGTATTATCAAAATTTCGCAGATAAAAGCGGTATACCGATAATTCGATGATAAAGACGTATATATGTCGAAAATTTGGTATGGAACGGTAGACCAAAATATCGGTACGGTATCGATATCAATATCGACATACCAAAAATTTCGGTATACCGAAAATTGAAATTTTCGGTATGAGAACGGTATGATATTTTTCGGTATCGAAAATTTCGGTACGGTAACGGTATGGCGAGAAAATTTTCGGTATGCCGTACCATCCACCCCTAATCATAGACAAGGAAACATTCATTAGTTCGTCTAAGATACTTCATAATGGTCTTGAGAGTAATCCAGTGAGACTCACCCGGATTCTGTTGATATCTATCAGTGAAGTTGATTGCGTAGGCCACGTTTGGCCTAGTGCAAGTCATGGCGTGCATGATTGACTCAATTTCATATGCATATGGGACATCCTTTATGTGCTTGATATCAGCTTCAACAGAAGGACAATCCTTCTTTGACAGTTTTATCCCATGATTTGCTGATAGAGACCCTCTCTTAGAGTTTTCTATCGCAAAACGCTTCAACACCTTGTCTACATAGGTGCACTGTGACAGCCTCAACATCCTCTTGGATCTATCCATGTGGATCTTGATCCCTAAGATGTAGCAGACTTCACAAAGATCCTTCATCATGAAGGTCTTGACAACCAATCTTCAATGGACTGCATTAATGGGATATTGTTTTCCAAAATTAATATGTCATTGACATACACGATTATAAAAGCAATATTCTTCCCATTGCTTTTACGATAAACACAAGGATCTTCTGAGTTTCTGATGAAGTCAAAAAACTTGATACATTCATCAACTCGGATATTCCAACTCCTAAAAGCTTGCTTCAATCTATAAATGGATCTCTTTAGCTTGCATACTAGGTTTGGAATTTGGCTTAGATATAAAACCTTCCGGTTGAGTCATAAACCCTTCCTTATCAATGTTTCCATTGAGGAAAGCCGTTTTGACATCCATCTACCAAATCTCATAATCATAGTGTGCTGCTATCGTCAAGTAAAATTCGAATGGACTTGATCTTTGCAATTGGTGAGAATGTCTCATCATAGTCAATGCCTTTGCGTTGACTATAACCCTTCGCCACCAACCTAGCTTTGTAGGTTTGTACTTTGTCATTTGCATCCGTCTTACGCTTGAAGACCTAATTGCAACATATGGATCTAACCCTTTTAGGCCACTCAACCAAGTCTCAGACTTGATTGGTGTACATCGAGTCCATCTCGGATTTCATGGCTTCATGCCACTTCCCTGAATCAATATCTGATATTGCTTCAGAATAAGTATTAGGATCATCCTTATCCGGTATGTCCGTATTATCGAGTTCCTCCAAGAGGTAACCATATCTAATGAGATGATTACGATTCCTAATTGACTTACGGAGCTGTGGTTGTGCAGGCTGTACATTCTGATCGTAAAAATTTTGTGATGCATCGATTTCATCAATGTCCGGAGAGTCCTCAAGAGTTACACTTTCAGATGCCTCTTTGGGCGGGAGTTTGAACTATGTTGTTCTCATTCAGTCCACTTGGAGGTTCTTGCACAGGCAAGCCAACTCCAATTACGCTCCCACTGGCTGAAAGACGATCACCTAGTGAAAGACTCCCACCGTGAAAGTTGTTGAATGCTCCCACTGATTCCTTGTCATGTTGATTTGACAATATATCAGTCTCTTTGTTAATTTGTGGTTCTTGAATTTCTTCAAGTTCTATCAGCTTACGACCTTGTTTCTTAAAGACATAGTTTTCTTCGAGGAACTTGGTGTGCCTAGAAACAACCACTGATTATTTCTCAGGTAGATTGAAGTAATATCCTTTAGTTTCCTTAGGATATCCCACAAAGTAACCATTTTCACCTTTGGATTCCAACTTGTCGGTAAGTATCCTTTTCACAATCACGGGGTAACCCCATGTTTGATATGTGTAAAAGTTGGCTTCTTGCCACACCATGGTTCATATGGTGTATTCTCAACCGATTTAGATGGAATCCTATTCAGAATGTAATTTGAGGTTTGTAAAGCGTATCCCATAAGAATGTTGGAAGACTTGAAAAGCTCATCATGGACCTTACCATGTCTAATAGGGTTCGATTTCTCCTCTCGGACACACAGTTCATCTGAGGTGTTCAAGGAGGAGTCCATTGTGACTAGATTCCATGTAACTTCAAGTAATCAATGAATTCATGGTTAAGGTATTCACCTCCTCGATCTGATCCAAGTGTCTTGATAATCTTACAAAGTTACTTCTTTACTTCAACCTTAAAATCTTTGAATTTCTGAAAAGATTCAAATTTGTGTTTCATAAGATACACTTATCCGTATCTTGAGAAATTATTAGCAAAAATGATAAAGTATCCGGAGTGACCCCTAGCTAGAGTGGGCAATGGTCCACATACGTCACTGTGGATCAACTCTAGAACTTCTTTGGCATGCACCTCTTTCTCATAAAGAGTTTATCGATCATCTTGCCCATGAGATAAGATTCACAATCTCCATAAGTCTCACAGTCGAATGGGGTTAAGTAGTCTAACTTTCTTAACCTTGCAATTCTTTTCTCATTTACATGATCAAGTTCTACATTGTCATAAGTAAGTCGGGTTTTCATGATTACTAAGTTTGAGTCTTTTATTTTGTATATTAAGAACATCATATCTATAATGCAACAAATACATGTTGCGAGTAATTGAAAGAACTAGATGACAATCATTAAGTTCTAATCTAAAACCAAATGATATATTTAACACATAAGTCTCCACACGTTCAGTACTAATGGAACATATATATATATATATACATATATATAACTAAAACTTTAGAAAAACTCAGGGGGACCCAGTGCCTTTAATGTAGCTCCATCCTTGCTACGTAGAGTAAATATATAATATAAAAAAGTGTGTTTTCATATTTTTGTTATGAAAATTAATAGACAATATGCATCATGGGAGATAATAAATATAAGACAAAGTTATGTATGCACCAGGTGCGCACATGCAATTTAAGTGTATTTTTGAAATGTGTAATTTATTTTTTCTGAAATGTTCAACTTATTTATACGGAAATGTTCAATTTGTTTTACATTGTATAAGTTGAATATTTTAGTGTAAACAAGATGAATGTTTCAAAAAAATAAGTTGCACATTTCAAAAATACACTTGAGCTGCATAGTGCACCTGATGCACATGAGACCTACTCTAAATATAAATATCATTATTTTTTCAAATTATAATTAAGTAAAAGACAGAATATACTTTAAGCTAAATAATTAAGTTTAACTACATATTTTTTCATCTCTTCAAATCTTGCAAATACTTTCACTTAATCCTTAAAAGCATTATGAGTCATCATTTTAGGCAATTAAGGCCCATCTCATGTGATTGTCGGAGTCCACTTATCAACGTGTAAATACTAATAATATATATATCATAATGTAAAATTAGTAAACACAAGATTAATCTAATGTAGTGATATTTTTTGTCCCACATTTTCTAATCTTACGTGGTGTATATATATATATATATATATATATATATATATATATATATATATATATATATATATATTATATCACATTAGATGGACATTGATCACATTTGATGGAAAAAAGGTGACCCGAGATATTTTTAAGTATTACGTGAAAGTATATGCTTGAATTGATTAGAAATGAAAAATATGGGGCATATTTGATTATTTGGTCTACATTATTTTAGTTTAGATATCTTGCTAATTACTGTTTATTTGATTGATAAAAATAGATAATTATTTATTTAATTTCTTATTTCAGGGTGTTTACAGAAAAAAATCAGGGAAAATGTGAATTCTCAGCATCGCACAAGCCTGAAAATTCGCCCCCACATCCTGGACCATTTGCCTGACAATGTAAAGTTGTGAATCATGGATTGCTGATGTGGATCATGGACTTTAGAACGAAAATAAAATCTGGATCGAGCTTGAGAAAATCCGAACTAAAATTGACACACAACATCTAATTTGTTGAAATTTATTAAAATAAATTTGTTTGCAATTTTAATTTTAAATATATATTTATTATTTATGTCAAATCTCGACCTCCTTCGAATGAGCTCAAATTTAATAATTTTATATTTCTTTTGACCTTGTACATAATCGATGTGATCTAGTTAGCTATAGCTTGCATAACAATTACGTGATTGCTCATCATATATTATCTGATAACAATGTATGATTGTCAAGAAATGTGAATTTTGTGTAAATACACGATCCCATAAAAATTGTAAGAAATATTATTTTTCCGAGAAAAAAGATACAAGATTCATATCTTGTTATTTTTCCTTTATATCGTGGAGCTCGATTCAAAAGGAAGAAGGGGATAGGATTTGGGTTGTATTTTTTTGTTGTTTTTTAATTTTTTGGTAAGGGAGAGACAAGGTATCTCGTAACAATAAAATAATTAGTAGAAAATATGTTTTTAAAAGAAGTAATGATATTTATTTGTCTTCTTAATTTGGTTTAAAGCAAGAATATTCCCTACAATTTGATGAAAACACAAAATAAAAATATGACTGCTATAAACCATGCGTCTGAATTAACTAATTTCATTTATGGTCAAAACTACGAATAATATAACTTCTGTATTCAAATTTAAAACTAAAAACTGAATAAAATAAACAAACAAACATATGCACCTTTGGGCCACTATTTTAACTGGACTTGGACACCCTATGTTCGTTTACTTTTTCCGTCGATTCTTTTGAATACAAAATTTACGAAAATCACCCAATTCGGGCTTAATGTTACAATCCACTCACATATGGATGTCAAATCAATCGGTTGTATTCTTTTGTGCCTTTTTGTTTTCTTTTTTATCGGGCAAATAATGACTCGAACTCATGACCGGCATAGGTAGTGGTTCTCTGACCAATTGAGTTATTTACTTCGTCCTGTGTCATTTTTCATGTTTCAGATCTATCCGATCCATTTTTTGAATCTTTACCAAATTGACCGTCTAATGAGTAACTTTTTATTTTCCATGTGACATACATACACAATATGGAACATATAGTGGAACAGTGAAAATAGAAGACGTAATACATTCAAAGGCCCCTCAATTATCATCTTTTATTTCGAAAGACCCCTACATTTATTTTTATTTTAAAAAGCTTTTAAACTATCAACTTTTGTTTCGAAAAATCCTTAAACTATTTTTTTTAAAAGCCCTTAAACTATATTATTTTTTTATTTTATAAGGCTCTTGTTTTACAGTTCGTTAGAGACATTTTTTATTGTTGGGGATTGATCTGAATATGATAATATTGAAATTGAGCTGATGTGTCATATTGTAATGGAAACAATTAAGCTAGCTAAGAAGAATATAGTTCAAGGGCCTTTCGAAATAAAAATTGATAGTTTAAGAGTTTTTTTTAAACAAAAAGTAGTTTATGGGCCTTTCGAAATAAAATGTGATAATTCAGGGGCATTTTGATCATTATGCCAAAATAGAACAGATGATATCATTCGCAAGTCAATCCCAAGTAACATTTTTTTGCCACGTCACACCATCTCCCACATTTAACATTATAGAAAAATGAAAAAGTTAAGTATAAATTATACTCCATCTATCCTAATTTTGATTGTCCACTTTCTGTAAATAGTCGTCCTAATTTTGTTTGGCTATTTCCTAAAAAGGAAATAAAGCAACTTTCAATACTATTTAATATTATTATTTATCTCCATCAAACTCACTTTATATCATTTAATACTATTATTTACCTCCACCATATCCATTTTACCCACTTTACACCATTTAATACTATTATCTCCTACTTTTTCTTAATCTCCGTGTCTACAGTAAACAGATAATAAAAAATAGGACGGAGGGAGTATAAGGAATCACCGGAAAATGCAAAACATTTTTTCAGATGATCTACAAAATTGTGAGGGTGTGGAATAATGGATCTGAATTTGAAAGGAAAATGCTTTGGCAAATAGATTAAACTGAAAATCATTACCCAATTGATATACAAATTTTTGGGTTGGTGGAAGGATGTGTGTAAACTTTATGGGGATGTTGAAAGTTGAGTTATTAGGATGTTGAAAGTGGAGGGTTGTGTAAAGATTTTACGAGAGTGTTAGGGAATGGGGTGGGGACCTTATTTTGGAGGGATTGCTGGGGAGAGGAGGGTGTGTTAAGTGTCAAGTTCAATAGGCTCCTTAGGTTGAGTACTCAAAAGGATAGTGTGGTGATTAGTGGTGATTTTACTTGAGATTTTATGCTATTTCATAACTAGATGTGATGATTCTTACATGATTTTGACCATTATATTGTTGGAATTGGTAGAAAAGTTCATCTAATGCTTGTATGCTTGATTGTGCAGGATTTGAAGGGAAAACGAGGATGATTTGGCAAAAACTTGAGGAAAGAGTATTACTCGACTAGAGCGGTGCAGAACGGGTCGAGCTAAGCAAGAAACGGGCTTGGAAAACACAACTTTGAAGAATTGTTGAAAATCATGCAGCTCGACTCGAGCCAGGTTTAATATCACACCACGGGACTAGGTGTGGAATATAACCCAATTGCTATGTGTTTTCGCATGATTATAGTGTGAAACATGTTTGGTATTTTCGAGTTAAAACTAAATTAACAACTAAGCAAAGATTAACAACTAGAAAATTCAATAAGCAACGAGAAAGCAATTAGGCAACAAACAAGTTTGTTTGCAAGTGTGAGATGAGGTGTTCGGGTGTTTTTCCTTATGAGACGATTATCAAAAGATTAATTATGGAATTTACCTCTATTTTCGGTTATTCCATAAGAGCGATCACTACACAATATACCATTCCCGTACTTGGTAAGCATAGGGTCCGATATCATTTGAAATCCTAGGATAGTAATTGAACGGATATGGTCCTCTAATTAACTAACTACTCCGTCTCCGTGTTTTCTCACTTGTATACTAAGTTTAACTCTCCTATATGCTCTTCACTCTCCACTCTAGGTGTTAACTAAAGTAGTTAATGTAAATTAGGGGGGTTCTTATGTTTCTATCAAACTCTCGTTGCAATAGAGCATAATTAACTCAAACTCGATGAATTAAACCAATACCCATATGCCTAATCCCGTCTACCCAACTCTCGTTGTGATAAACTAGCATAAACACACAAGCTCATAGCAAAACCCAACCAAATTGAACAAGCAAAATCCCCTAATCTAAAGGATCGTCATCAATAGAGATAAACAATCATAATCAAAGCAATTAACCAATCATCATCACAATTCCAAACACCCAAACACTAAGAACCTTAGCCCATGGTGCACAAGGCAAAACCCATGGCTAAACAACAAGAATTCAAGGAACCCATAATAAAATCAACAAGTAAAATGCCATAAAAAGTAAGAATCACCTCTTGGATGAAATTGTAGCACAACAAGAATTCAAGGAACCCATAATAAAATCAACAAGTAAAATGCAATAAAAAGTAAGAATCACCTCTTGGATGAAATTGTAGCACAAGAGCATAACAAAACTCACAAATCCTCTTTGAATCCTTGCTTGAAATGTAAGTAAAGCTAGAATTAAGCTATTCTATGAGGATCTAAACTATCTATGGAAGAAAAAATGAAAAACTAGCAAAAGTATTACTTGGGACTCTATAAGGTATCACTTGCTTGATTCCCTATCTTTCTCCCAGCTGCTGAATGATGAAAAAATGAAGTTGGGCCTTTATATATGCTTTGGAATCAGTTGACACGTGTCCCTAGGGCTTTTTGGCAGCATCTCTATTTTTGGGCCAGCTCGACCCTGTTGTAGCACGGGTTATTCTGCTTTCCCTCATTTCCCAAGGATAGCGAATTTAGAGACAGGCATATCCAGATGACATCAGCAAAAGCAGGTTGCTCAAAGATGGAGAGCACCCTAATCGCGGAAAATAGGAAGTCGCGTAGCGACCTAAACAAAGCATTGTAAGTCGCAACACGATCTGCGTGTCTACCATCCAGGTTGAAGCCCGACCTGCAACAAATAACGGTCAATCGAGCCTACCTAAGGAAAGCATCCGGTAAGCCTCTCGATCCGCCCGAGAGTTTCGCCCCACAACTGGCGCACATTAAAGGGACTATCTCAACCCAGTCAAAGGAAACGGGCGACTTGCAAGATTGAAGCCATCTATGGAGCATATTCCCTTATGTAATCTCCCGTCCATGAGGCGAGACTAATAATATAAATAGACCAATAAGGTCACATGGAAAAAGGTTGGATATCTTAGACTCTAGGCACTAACAATATACAAATCTCCTGGCTTGGTTGCCCCCGGACGTAGTCTGATTCTAAGGACGAACCGGATCATCAAATCGAGTGTTTTCTTTTCCATCTTCGGCAAGGGGCGAAGACGAAGCCCATTCGCAGCCACGCCGCGCGGAGAAGGTGGAACAGGACCTAATCATGGCCTTAAACATGCATCATGGAGGTATTCCAGGTGATTTGGCAATTAACCAGAGCCAGGGGCATGGCATCAACGCGGCCAATAACCCGTGCGATGCGCAGGTCGCGGCGCTGGCAAGAACTGTCCAACAACTGATGGAAAGGGTGGGGGACCAGAATGGTTCTATAGGAATAGATGATGGTCTCACCATCCCAGACTCTCCATTGGGAAAGATGGTTACTCTGGCCCCCACCCAGAGAAAAATCAGCATAGCGGCTCTAGATCGCTACAACGGGAGCACGGATCCCAAGGTCCATGTGGCTATATACAATTCGTATATGACCTCGATGGGGGTGTCAGACGCGATGAAGTGTAGGTTATTTTCCCTGACACTGAGCGACCAAGCCCATACGTGGTACACTTACTTACCAACCTTCTCGGTGGACACTTTTAAACAATTGGCTCGATTGTTCCTAAGTCACTACACTGCCCCGACCCGTGACCAGGCAGCGACTCATGAATACTCGGTAAGGGAAAACCGAGTCAAATCGATCCTATGTCGAAAGGATCGACCGGCTTATCATCTAGGGCGACCCCATAGGGGATGAGGCTAAACTGCTAGGGGCCGTCTCCGGCCTCAGAAAGGGGACCAAGCTTTGGCGACGTATGACTACAGATTACCCTACCAGCTATGCCGACTTTCGAAAGCGCGCTAGCGATCTCATCCACACCATGGAATTGTTAGAGTCCCGACTCTCAGAAATGAAGGAGATCGCGGAACCAAAGAAGAGTTCCAAGAAAACTGGGGGTCCATACAAGGCACCCGGCAGCTTCAAGCCGTTTGAGGAGTCCATCCCGGTAAAGCTGATGGAGGCTTTAGGCATGACACCCGGTCATGTCTATGCCCAGATACAGGGACGAGATATGCTGCACGTGTTGGGGAATAAGTTGCACAGATCTATTCGGGGTGAATATTTAAATACAAATTTAATTCTTATAATTATTACTAGCATGAATTAATCCTATATTAATTCAAATAATAATCCAACAACATATCATGCATATAATAATTCACGTAAAACCTACGCATGCAGAATTCTACGAGTTTACGTGAACGTACCTCTTGGGATGACAGTGATCTGACTGATTAGACTAACCAAAAGAACTTCCCAAGTATTCCCTTAATCCTTGTTCGACTATCCGGTGGTAGGACACTTGTGAACAATTAACAAAAGAAAAATAAATTATGTTGCACCACCTTTGTGGATTTACTAATTTTTCCAGCACATGGAATTGTACTTGTGAATGAAAGAATCATCCCCTATTTATAGAGCACAAGTGGTCGAAAATTGAGGACAAGATAATGTGGGAAAATCTTTTCTTGATCTCCAAGAAATCTTGAATATATCTCCTATATTCTTTTTCCCATAATTATAATATTCCACAAAATCCCACTTACTCTTTGTTATGGGATATTTTCGAAAATAATAGGCAAGAATCCAAGATTTGGATCTTCTTGAATTTATGAGATATTCTTGTATTTCAAGAAATACAAATCTTCCATAATATCTTTTCAAGAAAATAAAGAAAATCTTTCTTGCCCTTTATCTTTCAAAAAATTCGAAACTTTCCTTATAAATAACCAAGTGGGAGATTTCTTGAATTTAATGAGATAATCTTGTATTCCAAGAATACATATCTTCATTCCATAACAAAATTCAAAGAAAATCTTTCTCCCCTTTTATCTATAAATTTCGAAAATAATTAGGAAAAATAAGCAACAATATTTATTTTATTTTAAACACCTTTTTCAGTTATTGGACTATATGTTGGGCTACTTAGGGGGCCTTTAGGAGAATTAAGATTGGACCTTCCAATGGATCTTGAATTATCAATATTGAGCCACAATATTATTCAAGCCCATAAATATTAATTAATCCCACTACATAATTAATATTGCACTATCCATCTTAACCCATATTACAGTCAATATGACTCCCGGTTATTATTTTCCGTGTTTAAGATTATTTAGCCCATTAATTAATTCAAGCCACTGAATTAGCTTTCCATTAATTAATATCTTTTGTCCTTGGTCAAGGAACGGTTCAACATTATTATCCATACCGGAAACTAATTCCACTTGCAAGATTTGGTATGATAAATCTTATGAACCTCCCAAGGGGGCAAATCGAACAAACATACTTGCACACGATTCTCCGTATTAAATCTTAGCAATCACATGTGACCAATAATATTGCCCAAGATAAAAAGTATTGAATCTCGTTGATTCTCTACCCATGATAAGTCAAAGCAATAATTACCAACCACACGTGATCCTATTTAAGGAACGAAGATTAAGAAATAACGAACCACTGAGGTCTAATTCTTCCTTATTCAGTTATGAAGAATTTGTCCTCCTGCAGGTCCTATTTAGTGCACAAATATGCACTAGTGTAATCTCTTGGTCAAGACAAGCCAATCTGAGCCTTACACTTCAACCTTTCACGATGGGTTGTTCATTTCCATCTGGGTCGTGAATGGCGTACTTTTAGTTACAAGGGCCTGTTAATTTAATCTTCTGTGATCTGGTATCACTAAATTAACTACAATATAACACGTACAAATTATTGAACAGTTATGCAGTAAATATATGTAACATTCGATAATATTTAAAGCATCAGTGATAAACAATTTATTTCAGTAAATAAGTCCGAAATTCAGTTTTTGATTATACAAAGTAAAAAGCATACTTTCCAGTATAATCCCAACAGCACGCACCTCGTTCCATCAAAGATAAGAGCAAGCAGAACCCCAACAAGTTTTGCCACTATCACGCTCAGAAGGGGCACTATACCAGTGAGTGTAGAGATCTCTTGAAACAACTATGGAAACTCTACGAGGACGGTCGTCTGGATGAGTTCGTCAAGAATCCTAGGGCAAACAACCATGATGGACAAGGTCGACAACAGGATCATCAACCCAGGCAGGGGGACCAGGCTCAAAGGGAGCCCGCACACGGGACCGCACATGGTGAGCCGCCCGTACACCCATGCTGGAGGGTCCAGGAGGTCGAGTCATTCATACCATCTCGCCGCTCACCACAATAGGGGCCTCTCCCCGGCCTCCTCATCAAAAAGAAGAATGAAGGCGGAGGTCAGGGCAATGGAGAACGCCCAGAAAATGGTCTTACCCATCTTAGCTGTGACTGAGGAGACTCGCAGGATCGAGTTCAGGGAGGTCGACAAAGCCAGGATTGTTTATCCTAACATTGACCCACTTGTCATCAAGGCTAACATTATGGGGACAAGCTCACAATTTTGCGGAGGGTAGATGGTGGGGCTTTTTGCAACATTCTTTTCAAAAAGACCTTGGACCAACTTGGTGACTACGAGGCATACATTACCCCATGCGACCACATGGTGAAGGGTTTTGGTAACACAACTGTCAAGCCTCTGGGGATGATCCGCTTATCTGTGGAGCTTGTGTCCACCATAGATGAGAAGGTTAGGAACGCTAGGCTTCTAGATTTCCTTGTAATCGACCTCCCGAGCACCTATAATGGTTTTCTCGGGAGGCCTTTTGAGCATGAGTTTGAGGCTGCGTCCTCCACATATTACTTTTGTGTAATATTTCCCACCAAGAGTGGGATTGTTGGAACTGTTAAAGGTGACCAAGTGGATGCTAGAGGATGCCCTGTGTCTTATTTCAATTCGTTGCATACACCTGGCCATCAAGTAATGATGTTAAACAATGAAAAATGCAACACCAAATCAACTGATGAAAAGACAAATAAGAGGAAGCACGAGGACCTCGACCCCAGAATGGGTCCTGAACCCGAAGATTTTATGCTCGAAGCTGAGATAGATGACCCAAGAACTGGAGGACCTAGGAAGGTACCCGGGGAAGAGCTCGAAAAAGTCCGAGTGGATCCAACTCGGCCTGAGTTGGAGGTCATCATTCGGTCTAAGATCCCCAGCGACCTAAAGATAGAAGTGATCGACTTCCTGAAGAAAAACTTGGATGTTTTTGCTTGGTCGCACAAAGACATGGTCGGAATCGATCCTCAGGTCGCATGTCATCGCCTACATATCGATCCAACGAAATGGCCGGTAGCTCAGAAAAGGAGGAAATTTGGCCCAGAAAAATATGATGCCCTCGCAGAAGAGGTGAAAAAGCTGTTAGATAATGATTTAATCATGCAAGCCGACCAACCGAGATGGGTAGCCAATGCAGTACTCGTAAAGAAATCTAGTGGAAGTTGGCGGCTTTGCATCGACTTCACCAATCTCAATGAGGCATGCCCAAAAGACTTCTTCCCAATGCCACATATCGACCACCTAATTGAAAACACGGCGGGACATGAAATGATGTCTTTTATGGATGCGTTCGCCGGATACCATCAAATAATCATGCATGAGCCAGACCCACAACACACATCTTTCTTAACCGAGAAGAACATGTATTGCTGGAAAAGAATGCCATTCGTCTTGAAAAATGCTGGGGCCACGTATCAGAGACTAGTCAACCACATGTTCGCCGAGCAGATAGGTAAGTCGGTGGAGGTATACGTAGACGACATCGTCATCAAAAGTCTGCGAAAGGAGGATCATCTGATGCACCTCGCACAAACCTTCGAGGTCCTTAGAAGGTACAACATGAGGCTCAATCCGAAGAAATGCAACTTCGGGGTCGAGTCGGGTAAATTCTTGGGCCATCTAGTTAGCAAGCGGGGGATTGAGGTGAATCCAGCCAAAATACAAGCTATTCTGGACATGGGGGCGCCAAGAACAGTGAAGGATGTCCAAAAGTTAACCGGATGCTTAGCCGCTTTGAACAGGTTCATCTCTAGAATGGGGGATAAATGCAAACCCATGTTCGACACGATCCGGAGGAAGTCAAAATTCGAATGGACAGCGGAGAGCCAAGAAGCACTTGACAAGATCAAGGCCTACTTGGCCAATGTCGGAATACTGGCCAAACCAATCCCCGGAAAGAAACTTTTTCTATATTTAGCTAAGTCAGAAATAACTCTAAGCGCGATACTCGTACGAGCAGAAGGTCAGGCTCACCTTCCCATTTACTTTGTAAGCCAGGCTCTGAGCGAGACCGAGCAGTGGTACCCTCGCATGGAAAAGTTAGCCTACGCTCTAGTCATGAGCGTGCGAAAGTTAAGGCCATATTTCTTTGATCATCAGGTCGAAGTCCTCACCTCTCTACCACTCCGCAATATTCTCCATCGACCTGATACATCAGGCCGGTGCCTCAAATGGGCTATTGAAGTTAGGCAGTATGGGGTAACGTACGTGCCACGACTTGCAATTAAGGCTCAAGCATTAGCTGATTTCCTTGTCGAGCTAACTTTCCCACCGGGGGATAGCGGCACAACCAACCCGCCATGGGAGTTATACGTGGATGGGTCCGCGACGACAAATAAATCAGGGGCAGGCGTGGTACTGATTAGCCCGGATGGCACATCTTTTCAGAATGCCATCCCTTTTGAATTTCCTGCTACCAACAACGAAGCAGAGTATGAGGCGCTCATTAGCGGCCTGGAAATGTCCATAGCCATGGGCATAAAAAAGCTTCAGGTATACACCGACTCTCAGCTTGTAGCATTCCAAGTATCCGGAGAGTACGAAGCCAGGGATGAAAGAATGTCGGCCTACCAGGAGGTCGTCAAAACATTATGCCTGAAGTTCGAATAAATTCACATCAAGTTGATACAGAGAGACGCGAACTCGCGAGCCGATGCACTAGCACGGCTTGCGACCTCGGAGGGGCCAGCAGAGATGAAGGATGTAACCCTCACTAAACTCTCCCATCCCTCCACTGCGAGTACAGTGGTCGAAACCCTCGATGCCCCCCTATGAGCTGGATGACCCCTATCACCGATTACTTGATGTCGGGGACATTCTTGGGAAGGCGAAGCAAAGCAAAAGCGGCAACAACCAGGTGACGGATATACTTTGATCAATGGTGAGCTATCTGGCGGGGTTTTGAAGATACCCTTGTCCGATGTATTACGCAGAACAAGGACAAATTATCCTACGTAATATACACGAAGGGGTATGCGGAAACCATGCTGGGGGACAATCGCTCGCACACAAGGTGACTAGACAAGGATATTTTTGGCCTACCTTAAGAGCCGATGTGCTGATATTTGCAAGACGATGTCACAAGTGCCAAATCCATGCCGCCCGATCAAAAAGTCCCACGAGGAACTTTCCAGCATTCTCAGTTCCTGGCCATTTGCGAAGTGGGGGATAGATATCATCGGGCCGCTTCTTACAACTCTGGGCTCAATCAAGTATGCTTTAGTTGCAGTGGACTACTTCACAAAATGGGCCGAGGCTGAAGCTTTGGCAACCATAGATCAAGAGCATGTCATTAAGTTCATTTGACAGAACATCATTTGCAGATTCGGCCTACCCCAAGCAATCATATCAGATAATGGGAAACAATTTGATGGCTTCAAGATCGAAAGTTTTTTCAGGAAATGGAAAATCACTAAGCTCTTCTCAACCCCATATCATCCCCAATCTAATGGACAGGTCGAAGCAGTGAACAAAATCATCAAACATACTTTGAAAGCCAAGATCGAAGATAAGAAGGGAAAGTGGGCCAACGAACTGCCAGATGTACTATGGTCATACAGAACAACGTGCCAAAACTCAACAGGAGAGACCCCATACTCTATAGCTTTCGTCACAGAGGCGGTGATTCCTTCAGAAGTCGAGTTTCAGACACTACGCACCTCTCAGGTCGCAATCGATTACAACGAGGAGGCCTTAGCCAGGTATTTGGATCTACTCGAAGAGAAAAGACTAGAGGCCAACGTAAGAAATGCTAAATATAAACAACAATCGGAAAAATATTACAATTCGAAAGTTTGGATTCAACAATTCAAGATCGGCGACCTGGTCTTGAAGAAGACACTGGGAGTGGCCAAAGGAGTCTTCGGTCCGAACTGGGAATGACCATACAAGGTCACACGAGTATTAGCCAATGGGGCATACAAACTCGAGAACCCGGACGGTTCCCCTGCTCAATACCCGTGGAACGATTCCCACCTGAAGAAATACTATCAATAAGTTGAAGTCGCCTCTTTGTAATGATTTTCGGCCTATATAATAATAATGTCTTCTTTTTCATGCTGTGTTAAACTAAGGGAAGTTGCATATGAACAATATCGACTTCCCTAAGAATGACTTTCGACATACTTGCGGCGAGGTCGCCACCTTAAATGGTGCGACCCTCCCCAAACTTTATAAGACGACTAAGCATAGTTTACAACCACTTTGCAATGACAATAAGATGATAAGAGCAGATGCAAAAAGAAATTCGCGTAAGAAAATCAAGTCGGCACAATTAAGTGAAGAGAACATTCATTAATAACAAAGGCCCGAAGATCGATACACAAAGAAATACGAAAGTTGAATTACATCGGAAAGCCCGAAGGCAAATTACACCAGGTGGCCAAAAGCCAACAAAAAAGTTAAAGTACATCTGGATACTAAAACGACTAGAAATTCACCAAGACTCAATTCCTAGATGACTCATTGGCGACAATCGACTTCGGGGGATGCTGATCAAAAGTGCTGTTGGGGATGGGGTTCAACAACTTCTCAATTTCCTTTTTCTTATCGGGATTCTTGATGTTATCATTCTTAAGAACATCCAGAATCCCATCAGCACCACCACTGACTATGTTCAAAGGCTGCCCACCTAATTGCTATTGAATAACACTGGCGGGTATGTGGGCAGCTCATCACCCAAATCTTGGGCTGGTAGACACCTCCCATAGAGGCCGGTTGTGGCCTGTTCATCGGGGGGGTCCACACCTGAAGCCTCAGCAGCCTCCATCTGGCCTCCGACCTCGCCCGTCTGAGTTTTGAGGACCACCTCAGAATCTGCGGCTGCGTCTCGTCAGGGTCAGGAGTGGGATTCACGGTCCTGCTCTGATTGGGAAAGAAGGACAGGTAAATACCAAATCCTTCCAAATCCTTAATTTCCAGCACGACATCAAGATCAAGCGGATAAGCCCCGACATAATTAGCCAGTTCAGAGACAAGGTCGGAGAGATCGGCATCAGGGCTCTTCTGGCGGACCGCTCGAATGGCCCCCGCGACTGCCAAGACGTAAGCATAATTAACATTCTGCTCTTCGACCTGTTTAAAATGCTCCCTCTCGGTGGCCAACTTAGCCTCGACCTCGGTGTCCTTGCTGACCAGATCTCCCTTCAGCCGGGCCACGACATCCCTCTCCGCCACCAGCATACCCTAGGCTCCCCACAGTTGCTCCTCGAGCTCTAGGACCCTTCTTGCCAGATAGGCTTTTTCGAGCTCCAGCTTCTTCTGACCTCGTGTGCATTTAGCACAGCCTTTGCTTGCTCGGAGATCGTTTTCTGGGCCTTCTCCAGTTTGGAAAGCTCGAGCTCAGATTGGGCACAAGCTTTCTCTATGAAAAGGGCAGTCTTCAGGGACTGGATGACCGCCGAGTACATGTTGCCCGTGATCTTTTGACAACGAGCGGTGGAGTGGTCGTCCTTCATCCATACTCGCGGAACGTTGCTCATTATCCTTGTCATATAGCTGGGCCAGTTTGCAGGAACACCATCTAGAGTGGGAAGCTTCGACCTCAGGAAGCTCAATACCTCCGGCGAGAACTTGTTAGGCGTCAGGTCTGAGCTACAATATTAAAAAGGGTACATCAGATTGATGACTCCAAAATAATATTCTAAAATTGGAGGCAAAGCAGTTTACCTTTTCGCCGCCTCCTCATCCCAGCCGATCCAAGAGTCATCATCCGGATGGCGACCCCCGGCCAAAACCAAAGCCGGTGGAGGGGCAGAAGTAGGGGCCCCCCTCCCGACGTCCCAATGATATACAGATTGGTGTGAGTCGGTCTCCTCCTGCGCCCGCTTATGAGGACGCTCCCCGGCCGCTGGGGTAGATTCGACAGTCTTTTTCTTCTTGCCCTTGTCGGCAACAGGAGGCGGGGTCTGAACCGGGGCACCCGCGGAGACACCCGAACTCTATTGACGCCTCATAGAGCCGAGTATCAATTTCGGTCTGGAGGCCATTTCAGCAGCAGAGGGCTCACGACAGTAGGTCGGAATGTCTGGATCCGTGAGGAAATCATGAAAATCTTTAACACAGATTTACCAAATATTACAAAGGAAAAGCTATAGAGACTTTACAAGGAATCCGCAAGTGGCGTGGATAGGTGTACAGTCCGGCCGCTAAACAATCAAGCTCGGAGTTCAGCGACTCAACATCTCGCCAGCTCGGGGTGTATCTCGTGCTACCTTGTACGCCTCGGTGAATTCCCAGTAAAGATCAAAAGTCTGTGGCGTATACACTGCAAGACAAGAAAAGAATTAAATCAGTACAACAGAGTACGAAAACCATAAAAGACTACCATTTTCAACTCCGATCGCGTAATCCGTGGGAACTCGGATCGATAGCGTGTTGGTCGGAGAGACAGACTCCCAGGCTCCTCCGAAAAACCACCACTTATGGTGCTACCCCTCAACGTTATTTGGGATCCCGCTGACAAGCTCTTTGGCCTTGCAAAGCTGCACGGCGTGATAGCCCCCGGCCTGAGCAATGGGCGACATCACGTAGCCGATCTCCCCAGGATTGGGTAATCTCCTCAAACCGGCTTGCCCCAACACGACCATGGTAGAAATAATGTAGCTCCACCCATTTGGGGTAATTTGTGTGAGGCTCAGATTCCAAGCCGCCAACAAATGGGAGATGGTCGGATGCAATGGGAATCGGATTCCAGCAGCCATGGTTGGCTCATTCACAGCTATCATCCCCGCCCGGGGGAGGCTGATCGGCGCTATCATCAGAGGTCGCTCCATAAAAATGAACGTTCAGCGGCACTTTGTACAGGCGGCGGAGTCCCTGCACAAAGCGATCAGAAAGTACCGACCTGTACATCTTATCGGATACCGCGTACTGCAATATCACCGACTTGCGATATTGACGCTCAAGTTGCTTGTAGGGAGCAGCCCGGTGATACAACTCGTAGTCGAAAACCGATAAGCCCATAGTCAGGCAAGGCGGAGGGACTCGCCGATGCCGGCTAGCGGAGGAGCGAAACGGAGGATTAATGTCAAGGGGGAGATGAGTAATTTCGGCTAACTCCTCCAAAAACCAATCCTCCACCGATTCATCATTGGCATCATCTTCCCGTCTGTCGCCCATAGCCCGAGCCGAAGAACCCTTGCCAATATGCATTGCGGCGGATCCAGAATCTCTACCGCGGCACATGGCGAGAGGAATATCATCCTATGAAGAGGAAGAAACCACCATGGGTGGGTGGAGCGGAGATGGAGCCAGAATCCCAAAATCCATAAAAAAATAGGTCCAAAGGAAGATATTTACCTGTTTGAGTCCAACACCAGGAAGTAGGGAGGATTCTTTTGGCGAAATCGTGAACTGGAAAAGGAAGAAACAATCAAAATTCTCTTAGGAGGATAAAAGTTTTTGAAAACCTAATTCCCCCGCCTATTAATAGAAGAAGAAGAGGGGCCAAAACGCAATTACAAGAAAGCCAAGCCCCTCCAGCAAATGAATTGCGGGGTTCACGCGTGTAAATCACCGCGACGTCCCATTGGGCCCTCCTACGGGGCCTCACGTCATCAGCCTGGCAAGCTATCATTTCAAATCTCCGAAAATCGAGGAAAGTTTGGATGCGCCGATCCGCGATATCGAGGTGACTTTTCGTCTACTCGGGGCAAGAAGTTGCATTCCGAGCTAACTATGAGATCAAATCGATATCTCGATGCATAACACACGACCTCGACTTGAGGGGCAATTGTTGTAGCACAGATTATTCTGCTTTCCCCCATGCCCCAAGGATAGCGAATTTAGAGACAAGCATATCCAGGTGACATCAGCAAAAGAAGGTTGCTCGAAGATGGAGAGCACCCTAATCGTGGAAAAAAGGAAGTCGCGTAGCGACCTAAACAAAGCATTGTAAGTCGCAACGCGACCTGCGTGTCTACCATCCAGGTCGAAGCCCGACCTGGAACAAATAACGGTCAATCGAGCCTACCTAAGGAAAGCATTCGGCAAGCCTCTCGATCCGTCCGAGAGTTTTGCCCCACAACTAGCGCACATTAAAGGGGCAATCTCAACCCCGTCAAAGGAAACAGGCGACTTGCAAGAATGAAGCCATCTATGGAGCATAGTCCCTTATGTAATCTCCCATCCATGAGGTGGGACTAACAATATAAATAGACCAATAAGGTCACATGGAAAAAGGTTGGATATCTTAGACTCTAGGCACTAATAATATACAAATCTCCTGGTTTGGTTGCCCCCGGACGTAGTCTGATTCTAAGGACGAACCGGGTCATCAAATCATCTTGTTTTTTATTACAATTATTGTTCAACTGACTCAATTATTGTCAGTCACAACAGACCCGAGCTGGCTTGCTCGACCTCCAGTTGGTCAAGCTGACCATAAGTCGCGCACATATTTTTATACTTTCGGCAGCTCGACTCGAGCTGGGTTGCTCAGGACGAGTAGCCCAAAGATTTCCCCCAACTCACTTTACTCCGCATGCTCAAAATCCCGAGTAGATTGGCTCGACTCGATTGACCAGCTCGAGTCGAGTGGCCTGGCTCGAGTCGAGCTACATGATTTTCAGCAATTTTTCAGCAATTCTTCAAAGTTGTATTTTTCAAGCCCATTTCTTGCTTAGCTCGACCCGTTCTACACTGCTCGAGTTGAGCAACACTCTTTCCTAAAGTTTTTGCCAAATCATCCTCGTTTTCCCTTCAAAACCTGCACAATCAAGCATACATGCATTAGATGAACTTTTCTACCAATTCCAACAATATAATGGTTAAAATCATGCAAGAATCATCAAATCTAGCTATGAAAGAACACAAAATCTCAAGTAAAATCACCACTAATCAACCCCCCCAAACTTAAAGATTTGCTTGTCCCCAAGCAAAAAAAGAGAAAACCAAAGGGGAGATTGCTTGAGATTCAAATAGTGATCCAAGTTCAAGTTCAAGACAAGACAAATCAACTTTCCTCTTAAAGCACCACATTACCAATCAAACTCTTCACCACTTCAAGTCAAACATGATCAAAATGCAACTCGGTCAAATGCACTCATTCATCATTCTCACGGGTAGTGTATCTCTCATCCCTAAAGTGTATAGGGTCATGCATCTCTCCATCGTCAATCTGTTGGGGAATAAGTTGCACAGATCTATTCGGGGTAAATATTTAAATACAAATTTAATTCTTTAATTATTACTAGCATGAATTAATCCTATATTAATTCAAATAATAATTGCAACAACATATCATGCATATAAAAAGCCACGTAAAACTTATGCATCACGGAATCTACGTTTACGTGAGCGTACCTCCTCGGGGGATAAATTGACTTTGGTCGGACGGACTAACCAAAAGGACTTCCCAAGTATTCCCTTAGCCCTTGCTCAACTATCCGGTGGAAGGACACTCGTCGAACAATTAACAAAAGGAAAAAATAAACTTTGTTGCACCACCTTTGTGGATTTGCTAATATTTCCAGCACATGGAATTGTACTTGGGAATGAACTAATCATCCCCTATTTATAGGAGAGGGAGTGGTCGAATTTTATGTAGAAAATCAATGTGGGAAAAGACTTTTCTTGGTCACCAAGAAATCTTGAATATATCTTCTATATTCTTTTTTCCATAATTAAAATATTCACAAAAATCCCCCTCATCTATTATGGTGATTTTTGAAAATTTAGTGTTACAAGAATCCAAGATTTGGATCTTCTTGAATTTATGAGATATTCTTGTATTTCAAGAAATACATATCTTCCATAATATCTTTTCAAGAAAATCAAGAAAAATCTTTCTTGCCCACTATATTTTCAAAATTTCGAAATATTCTATATAGATACCAAATGGGAGATTTCTTGAATTTAATGAGATAATCTTGTATTCCAAGAATACATATCTTCATTCCATAACAAAATTCAAAGAAAATCTTTCTCCCTCTTTTATCCATAATTTTCGAAAATTTAGAGGAAATATTAAGCAACAATATTTATTTTATTTTAATCACATTTTCAGTTATTGGACTATTTGTTGGGCTACTCAGGGGGCCTTTAGGAGAATTAAGATTGGACCTTCTAATGGATCTTGAATATCTAATATTGAGCCACAATATAATTCAAGCCCATAAATATTAATTAATCCCACTACATAATTAATATTGCACCATCCATCTTAACCCATATTACGATCAATATGGCTCCGGTCATTATTTCCGTGTTTAAGATTATCTAGCCCATTAATTAATTCAAGCCCTTTGAAATAGCTTTCGTTAATTAATATCTTTTGTCCTTGGTAGAGAGCGATTCAACATTATTATCCATCTGGGAAACTAATTCCACTTGCAAGATTTGGTATGATAAAACTTATGAACCTCCCAAGGGCAAATCAAACAAGCGTACTTGCACTGCGATTCTTCGTATTAAATCTTAGCAATCACATGTGACCAATAATATTGCCCAAGATAAAAAGTATTGAATCTCTTTGATTCGCTACCCATGATAAGTCAAAGCAATAGTTACCAATCCCACGTGTTCCTATTTAAGGGGCGAAGGTTAAACAACGAACGAACCGAGGTCTAATTCTTCCTTGTTGGGATTCAAGAATTTATCTTCTCAGAGGTCCTATTCAACAGATCGATCATGCACTAGTGTAATCTCTTGGTCAAGACAAACCAATCCGAGCCTTACACCTCAACCTTTTCGCGATGGTTGTTCATTTCCATCTAGGTCGTGAATGGCGTACTTTTTAGTTACAAGGATTTATTAATTTAATCTTTCGTGATCCGTATCACTAAATTAACTCTGATGTAACACGTCATTTAATTATTGAGCATTATGCAAATAAATATATATAACATTCAATCATATTTAAAGCATCGGTGATAAACAATTTATTTCAATAAATAAGTCCGAAAATTGCGCTTCGATTATACAAAGTAAAAAGCATACTTTTTCATTATAATCCCAACAATCTCCCACTTATACTCAAAGTGCGCTTTTAAGTATACTACAACACGTCTCGAGTAATCCGTGACATCTAATGTCACCTACACGAACCTAATAATTTCTCCCACTTATACTCAAAGCAGATTGGCAAGCGGTCTTGACACCCATTCCTTCCACATGTCTCGAATGTATTGAGAGGACTCTTTTGTGAATGGATTTGCTAGGTTATCCTCGACGCTATCTTTGCCACATCTATATCTCCTCTCTTAACGATGGATTTCGTATAAGATGGTATTTCCTTTCAATGTGTTTCTTTGGCTTTGTGGGATCTTGGTTCCTTGAATTTGCAATCTGCTCGGCATTGTCACAATAAATGATGATTCTGCTTTGGGCAAATTCGAACCACATCTAAGTTCACAAGGAAGTGCTTGAGCTAAACTTTTCTTTTTTGCCTCATTAGCAATTCTACATCGGCTTCCATGGTAGAATCTGCGCATTTTGACGCTTTCCATCTCATGTCACGGCTCCTCCCCATGCAAAAACACACTACAGAGGTAGATTTTTCCGGAGTCTATATCCGATTGGAAACCGAGTTCGTGTAACCAATGGGGATTGGACTTCCGATCGATAAACCAACATTCTATCCGAGTTCTTTTCGATTTACTTGAATGTTTTTAACTACCGATTCAATGCTCTTTCCGGTTACTTTTGATATCTTGCCACCATGCCTACGGCAAAGCGGATATCCGGTCTAAATACACAACATTGCATACATAAGACTTCCGGCGGTAGAAGCATAAGGAATGCCTTTCATGTCATCTATCTCCTCTCTCGTCTTAGGGGACATTTTCTTGGATAGATGGATTCCATGCCTGAAAGGTACGAATCCTTTCTTGGAATTTTGCATCTTTGAAACGTTTCAAGACAATTGTCTATGTATGAAGCTTGCGATAAAGCCTAACATCCTTTTCTTGCGATCTCGAGTGATCTTGATCCCAAGGGCGTGCCCGCATCCCTAAGTCCTTCATATCAAACTGCTTTTGAAAAGCCATGCCCTTACGTCCCGATAACACCTTCACATTGTTCCCGATGATCGAATGTCATCTACGATAGTACTAAGAATACCAATGCGATTCGACACGCTTTTTTTATAAACACAACTTTCAAACTCATTTTGATCAAACCCATAAGACTTTATAACATGATCAAAACATTGGTTCCAAGCTCTGGATGCCTGTTTGAGTCCATAAATGGACTTCTTGAGCTTACAAACAAGATGTTCTTGGCCTGTTTCAATGAAACCTTGGGGTTGTTGCATATAGATCTCTTCGTCAAGACTTCCGTTAAGGAAAGCTGTCTTGACATCCATTTGCCAGATTTCAAAGTCGAAATGCACAGCAATCGATAAGAGAATCTGAATGGACTTAAGCATGGCTCTTGGAAAAAAAGTTTCCTCATAATCGATCCCTTCTTTCCGAGTAGTAACCTTTAAGCCACTAGTCTTGCTTTGAAGGTTTCAACCTTCCGTCCGGTCTCTCTTTTCCTCTTATATACCCACTTGCATCCAATGAGTTTGACCCCATTAAGTGGTTCGACTAGCTCCCACACTCTATTATGAAACATAGAACCCATTTCGGCTTTCATTGCTATTTGCCAAGAATCTGCATCCTTATCTTGGAGTGCCTCGTCATATGTCCATGGGTCTGATTCGTCTTGTCCGGGAATCAAGTCCGAGGACTCTCCTATTCCCATGAATCTCTTGGGTTTGTCTAACAACCCTCCCACACTGAACGAGGCTCAGGTTGTGAAAAGCGTGTCGTTTGGTATATCATCTAAATACTGGTTGGCAATGAGGTTTGCCCTCTAAGCTCATTTAAGGTAATCTCATACGGTTTTCTTTGGTTCATATAGTCTTCTTCCAAAAATCTAAAGTGGGTGCTTATGACCACCTTTTGATCTTGAGGACCATAGAACATACACCCTTTTGTTCCTCGGGGTATCCTACAAAAAAACCTTAATTACGATCGAGGATCTAATTTCTCGGCTTCCTTATCCAACACGTGGGCGGACACCCCCAAATTCTCATGTGTCTCACACTAGGCTTGCGCAGGGTCCACAATTCTTTGGGAGTTTTGGGAACCGATTTGGATAGCACCAAGTTCGAATTTAAGTCATTTTGTTTCAAGGTATGACTTTTTAAGCGACTCGGGGAAGATCCGTATAACTCATCATTGATCTAACCATTTCCAAAAGAATTATGTTTCCTCGCTCGCAACCCCGTTTTGGTGAGGGTTAAGGTCTGATGGAGGGGATACAATCCCTTCATCGGATAAGCGGTTCAAAAACTCATCATTTGAGGTATTCGCCTCCACGATCGGATCGTAGAGACTTGATCGCTTTTTCCCTATGATTCTCTGTTTGAGCCTTAAATTCTTAGAATTTTTTCAAAGGTCTCATATTCATGCTTCATAAGGAAAATGTACCTTGAGTAATCATCAATAAAATTACTCATAACCTCCTCTTGCTTTGGTTGACATTGGACCACATACATACGTGTGAGCGATCTCTAACACTTCTTTGGCCCTATTCCCCTTTGCTCCAAATGCCCTCTTGGTCATATTACCTCCAAACATGATTATTTGGTTGGGATTTGTTCAACTTGGAGACGCTCCCAATTGAACCATCTTTCACCAACCTTTGGATCCTCTTTGGATTTATATGACCCTAATCTTAGATGCCAAAGAAGTATTTACGTTCACGCTTTCTTTTTGTCGGAAATAGTTGATGTGTTATAGGATCATTTCATGAGTGGTGTGCACAGATTAATTGTATAGAGATTTTCCATCAATGTCCCATAATGGTATACACTCCTCATTTCAAAAAATGATGTCATTCTTATTAGAAGAAACTTAGTGTCCTTTAATCAAATTTTAGAAACCGAAAGTGAATTCTTTCTAAATCGGGAACATAAAGATACTCTCAAAAAACTTTATCTTCAAAAGATAGGTGCACTTTTCCCATTGCTTAATCGCTACTCATGTAGCATTGCAATGTCTGCTACTTCGTAGTATTGCAATAATCGTTACTTATCATAGCATTGCAATATACGCCATTTTCGTAGCATTGCAATGTCTTCTACTTTAAATAACGTTGCCCGATTGTGATGAGGATCTCACTCCACTAAGTTCTTAGGATCATTTAGAACCTTGTGAAACCCAACATGGTTAGTGGATCTCAGATCAACTACCCATGAATGAGAAGTATACACCGCTAAACAAGTTTCAACAACTAGTGCGTGAGAATTACCTTTTCTTTCCGTCCACTTTTGGGGTTGGAACAGCAAAACCTCCATTGTCCTCTCTTACAGTATCTTAAGCACTTCCTCTTTGAATTTTCCTTGACACAACAAGCATTCCTCATCTTACCATTGCCCCTTGGCAACAATTGAGTTTTATTGCTTATGGCGTTTTGGTCCTCTTCTTTATCTTGCCTCCCTTTGGCCTAGAAGATGAAAAGCAGGACCACTTCTTGCCGTCAAAGCTTGAGTTTGGTGCCTTATCAACATTTTTGCAAGACCAAAAGCTTGTAAACAAATTAGCTGAATGAGGCCAAAAATGCTCAAAAAAACTTTTTGGGCAGAGTGAAGTACCAAATTCATCCGAGTCTCCGGATCATAATCCACTTTCGAGAATCTCAAGTTTGTTTAGATGGGCCATCTATTTTGAGGACGTAATCCCATACGGGGTTTGCCCTCCACCATTTTTGACGACATCTCTCATGAAGGTGATCGACGAGTCCCGCGTGTTTTGACTCGTCGGTTGGCTCATCGATTTTGGTGTGTCAAGAATCCACTTGTGCTTTTTTGTGCGATTAGGACAATTATAATTTTTCGTTTTCAATCAATATAGTTTCCATACATGTTGTATTAACTTTAAGTATAATAACAAATGGATTAAAAGGCAACGACATCTTTGGTGAAATAAACAACTATATCTGATAGCACAAGTATATCACAAGATTCGATCACATGCCATCATATTTAAAATCTCAAAAAAAAAAAATATGAACATGCATCGACCAACATCTCAAAAGCAGTTTAAATAAGCCGCGTGGGGTGGGTCATTATTTAAACATATTCAAAGCGAGGTTACAAACAAAACGATTACAAACCTTTAATATCAGTTAATAGTTGGAAAACTTGACCAATATAAAATTAGCGGGGACTTGGGGAAGTATATGCATATCAATTTTATACCTAAGTAATAACCACGATTAAATCTGGATTACTATTTTGCTTTTGATCGAGCCTCTTGGGAGGTCATCGTAAGCCACTAGTAATAACCCACAATCATCCGATTTGGAATTAATTCATGTGAAAGCTATCTTTTTGACCGTCCGTGTAGAGGAATTTCTCCAAAAGTATTCACAAATAAATAAATCATGGAGGTCGAAATTAATTCAATTTTATTATCAGGAATAAAATTGTCAATTAATTATTTAAACATACTTAGTAATTTTGAAGGTGAGATTTTTTCATTTGGCAACCCTCATGCAAACACATTTAAACAAATTAAATAAAGCATAAGATAGCACAAATAAATCAAGCAAAAGCAGAAAAAAAAAACATATTGGGCACAAATTATCCAATTGTCATGGTTTGATTTTTTCTTGGCTTGATCTTGAAAAAAAACACATCTCGAATTTCTCCCACTCGTTCGTCTCGAAAAAAATGCCCCGTCTCGAAATGCCCGTAAGCGGCTCGCGGCCAGTATGCGAATCCGATCCGGCCGCTATTGCCCTAGACAACCTCGGCACCGCCCGTGGGCCGTGCCTTGATGCCTCGGCTTACCGTCAAAGGCCGTCGGCGGACTCTCGGCGAAGATTCGGCGCATCATCGCGCAGCTCGCTTCACCGCTTCACGCGACCTCCAGGCCAGCGTCCTGCTGTAGCGCCCGTCTGCGGCCGCCCGTCAACTTAGCCCGTGGAGCGCCGCAGTACCCGCGTCGCTGGCCTTCGCCGCCCGTCTTGCCTGCAACTCTGCTCCTGGCCCTTTCATTTGGCGGCCTGCGCCTACTGCGCCGTCGATGCCGGTAGCCGCAGCCCTTCCGCCTTCTCGCCCGATTCACGGATTTTGTCCTTTAATTCTTTGTCTCTTAGTTTCGATCCGGTTACAATTTATTTACCAAAAATAAATAAACTAGATCTAGAACTAGTCTATTACATTGATCAAATCAAACAAATCTAGTCTCTTTCGTGGATTTTCTCACGAGGCAAAACAAATCGAGCGAATCGAATTAAAACCACAATTTATATGCATGCATAAATAAACACATTAAAATCCATGAAAATTGGATACGCCAAAAGGATCTAATGAGTTCTACTATCAATTTCAAATTTAATGTCCACGAATTAAATTACAATTTAAATAATTGAGCGAAACATTGGCTCGATATGCCGATTGTTGGGGAATAAGTTCCACGGATCTATTAGGGGTAAATATTTAAATACAAATTTAATTCTTTAATTATTACTAGCATGAATTAATCCTATATTAATTCAAATAATAATTGCAACAACATATCATGCATATAAAAGCCACGTAAAACTTGATCACGCGGAATCTACGGGTTTTACGTGAACGTACCTCTCCGGGATAGCATTGACTTTGGTCGAAACGGACTAACAAAAAAGGACTTCCCAAGTATTCCCTTAGCCCTTGCTCAACTATCGGTGGAAGGACACTTGTCGAACAATTAACAAAAGGAAAAAAATAAACTTTGTTGCACCACAATTTTTGTGGATTTGCTAATATTTCAAAGACATGGAATTGTACTTGGGAATGAACTAATCATCCCTATTTATAGGAGAGGGAGTGGTCGAATTTTATGTTGAAAATCAATGTGGAAAAAGACTTTTCTTAGTCACCAAGAAATCTTGAATATATCTTCTATATTCTTTTTCCCATAATTAAAATATTCCACAAAAAATCCCCTCCTCTATTATGGTGATTTTCGAAAAATTTAGTGTTACAAGAATCCAAGATTTGGATCTTCTTGAATTTATGAGATATTCTTATATTTCAAGAAATACATATCTTCCATAATATCTTTTCAAGAAAATCAAGAAAAATCTTTCTTGCCCAATTATATTTTCAAAATTTGAAATATTCTATATAGATAACCAAGTGGGAGATTTCTTGAATTTAATGAGATAATCTTGTATTCCAAGAATACATATCTTCATTCCATAACAAAATTCAAAGAAAATCTTTTCTCCTTTTTATCCATAATTTTTCGAAAATTTAGAGGAAATATTAAGCAACAATATTTATTTTATTTTAATCACCTTTTTAGGTTATTGGACTATTTGTTGGGCTACTCGGGGGCCTTTAGGAGAATTAAGATTGGACCTTCTAATGGATCTTGAATATCTAATATTGAGCCACAATATAATTCAAGCCCATAAATATTAATTAATCCCACTACATAATTAATATTGCACCATCCATCTTAACCCGTATTACGGTCGATATGGCTCCGGTCATTATTTCCGTGTTTAAGATTATCTAGCCCATTAATTAATTCAAGCCCTTTGAAATAGCTTTCCGTTAATTAATATCTTTTGTCCTTAATTAGAAGCGATTCAACATTATTATTCATACCTAAACTAATTCCACTTGCAAGATTTGGTATGATAAAACTTATGAACCTCCCAAGGGGCAAATCAACAAAAGCGTGCTTGCACCACGATTCTTAAGTATTAAATCTTAGCAATCACATGTGACCAATAATATTGCCCAAGATAAAATGTATTGAATCTCTCCCGATTAAGCTACCCATGATAAGTCAAAGCAATAGTTACCAATCCCGTGATCTATTTAAGGGACCGAAGGTTAAGAAACAACGAACCTGAGGTCTAATTCTTCCTTGTTGGAGTTAGAAGAATTTATCCTCCTGTAGGTCCTATTCAACAAGATCGGTCATGCACTAGTGTAATCTCTTGGTCAAGACAAACCAATCGAGCCTTACACCTCAACCTTTCGCGATGGTTGTTCATTTCCATCTAGGTAAGTGAATGGCGTACTTTTTTTAGTTACAAGGACTGTTAATTTAATCTTCGTGATCCGGTATCACTAAATTAACTTCTGATGTAACACGTCGAATTATGAAACGAGTTATGCGGTAAATATATATAACATTCAATCATATTTAATCATTGATAAACAATTTATTTGATAAATAAATTCGAAAATTAAAACGATTATACAAAGTAAAAAGCATACTTTTCAATATAATCCCAACACAATCTACAAAAAACGACCATAAGCTTGCCCTTAAACTCAATTCTCTACCATCTACTTAGGCATCATCATCTAATCAAAGAGGTCTTTGCAAGGTTGTAATGTCGGGCTCTTTGGATGAGTAGGGTTAGTATGGTGTAAGTGACATAACTCAACTTGTAGAGCTCAAGAGTTGGTACTAGAGATTAACAATTGTTTCACACTCTCAACTTCAACTTCATATTTTCTAAGAGTTTTTCAATGAACTCTTACCCACACCCAACACTTATCCTCCATATTTGCAACCTCACGCTTTTATTTTCCAAGGGTTTCGGGAAACTTTGTTCCTTTTTTTTTTCTTTTATTAACCCTTGGAAAGAACTCTCTTTATCTTGAATTTTTCATTTTCATTTTTCTATTCTATCTTTCACACTAGGTAACTTTTCTTTTTACCCATTTTTCTTTTCATTCATTCCCCCCATTCTAGAGTGTGACACTTCTTCTCTCATTCTTATTTCACAATCATTTCTCCCTAGATACCTTCATTTGAGCTCCTCAAGTTGACCAAGGATCAAATGGGCTTATGAAACAATGGGTACTTCGGTTACATGATGTGGCTTGCCAAGAAATGGATTACAAGGCTCAAATGGGCTAACTAAGGAAATGCTTTCCTTTGGGTAAGGATCATATATGGCCAAGTGACTTCATAGAACAACAAAATGCCTCTTATCCTCTTAGATGATTCCTCCAAAGTCAAGTTTCAAAAAAGTTCAAAGGGCAAGTTCTAGCACTCACAAGTGTAGACGACACACTCAGGAACAAAAATGCCATCATATCACAAGATCACTTCAAAAATGCCATCATACAAGCTTGGTAAGAATGAACGAGCACACTCTTCCAAATTGCACTCAACCAAGTTCAACAATCACATGAATGAATCATTTTCAAGACAATATAACCACACTTCAAAGAAAGCATCATCATCCATCAAAAACTCAAACAAGTAACAAAATTCAATCACATTCAATCAACACAATTAAACACCACAATTCATCAATTCAATATACAAATTACCAATCCATCCAAAAGGGAAATGAGACAATTCACACAAATCCATCAACAAATGAGTACAAACCAAATAATAATCAAAGGTTAAGGAGGAGAGAGTAAGGGAGAAGAGAGGAATTTGGGCACAATCCCTTAGGGGTTATCTTGAGGGTCATCTCGTGGCGACCGACCATCGGGGTTCTCTCGTGGAAGCTGTGCGGTGAACAAGTGTCGATCATGTATCTTATGTGATCTATCCCATCTTGGTTGGCTTTGAACATCATTTGCCATTTGGTTCATCTTCCCACTAAGATCGGCGACGTTGTTGTTGATGCTTCCCAATCTTGCCTCTTAATTGCCACCACCAAAGACCTTAGAATTGTGGCTCTCGTTGTTGAAAATGATGACCTAAGGCCTGGTGGTATGGACCTCCTTGCTCCTCTTGAGCTCCTTGTCCTTCTTCTTGATCCCCTTCTTCTTGTGGCATGTATGGGGTTCACAATACCCGGCGCTCGGTTGTCCACGTAGCTCTCTATAAAGATTTGAGGCCCCTCTGCATGCAATAGACCCGTGAGGTCTATGTTTCCCGGATGCCCCAAGGATCTTTTTCAAAAAATGGATTTGCAGCGGGAATAAACTACCATCACGTTGTGCAAAAGAACATCGCCCTTTTATCATGCTCACGGTGGTCACATTTGCCATGTGTCGCCAATCAAACTTCCAACTTACAAGTTCCCCTTCCTCCATGTATGGCTCCACATGCCTAGCAATCATCGTTATAAACACCCCTAGCCTCACCTTTTTGAAACTCTCTGCTTTTCACCATCCTATCCATTGGATCATTAGGTATGACGGGAACATCGAACATGAATTGGTTCACAAAACACCAAAGACAATAGAGCTCATCATTTGGGACCGATCCTCCTCCGTCCTTACAAACAACGTGTTTGAGAGAATTCTCTCAATGTAGCAGTGATGGATTGCGGATTGATGTTGCCTTGGCGTGGTTAGGGTGGTATATTTTGGAAGTGCCTTTGGACCACGACAAATGACTCTCCAAAACTCAACCGGGTCATACTCGACCCTCTTCTCAAACAACGCCCCAGCTTGGTCTCCGGGATATCCTATAATTTTGTTCACTTGTGAAGCGAACAAACTATAAGGATTCCCATTGAAGACAAACTCCATTGAAATCGAGCACTTTCGCTTATATGTACCACGAGGGTTGAAAGGAACTCAAGGGTGATACCCTATTTTTTGATGGAGATGGCTCGTCCATAAAAGGCGATCTAAGAAAACATGCATCCTGCTCTATCAAAAAAAGAGTCCGAACATCTTCTAAAATTCCCATCCTCTCCATGCATTCCAAGTCGAACTCTTGTCCTTCCAACTTCCCATAAATTTGTCCCATTTTCTTGCCATTCCCCCGCCACCTTCACGAAATTCATGTCAAAATCTTCCGATATTTTCTCGTTTTCCCTTAGTCTCTCCTCAATTTCCTCTAATTCTTGGTGGTATCAAGCGTGGTGGTCCTTGGTTTCCCTCCTCTGCCTCTTAGGTGCTCTATTGGCCATTTTTCTTTATCATTACTCAAGGGTTAGGGTACATTCACATATTCAAATAAGCCTGACACACACATATGACATTTTCATCCTATCTCCCAAGAAATTTTCCTTCAGTTCATTCATTCCATCACCACAATCCAACAATTTAATCAAACAAGTTGTTTACCGTTCTTATCAACTTCCAACTCACACTTAACAAAATTCCAACATGGAGGTTCACCAACATTCATACTAGAAACACTCATCATTCACAATTTCAACCAATTTCACAAGCCCATGAGAATTTCTTAGCACAAAATCAAAAAATCTACAAATAATCAACATTTATAAGCCACATTTCACACAAAATCAACCAAAGCATGCCAAAATCTTCCAAAATTAACATATATGTCATGCACTCCAAGTGTTTGATAAAATGTCTCAATGAAAATCCAAATCTAAACCACACAATGGAAACACATAAACATACAATAAGCTTAAAGACTTCAATATAAACATGAATGAACTAAAAATAGAAGAGAATAACTTTCTCTTAATGGATGAAAAATGAGAAAAATTGACTCTTGCTTGTTGAGATGGAAAAAAACCTCCAATCTTGGCTCAAAATGACTCAAAGGTGTGAAAAAAGGAAGGATGGTGGAGTATTGTGGTGGGAAGATGCAAAGTATGGATGAAATTAGAGGAGAATGGTGGTTTTTCTTGAGGGGGCGATTTTAGGGTTTGGTCGAAGTGGGGAAGAAAAGAAAGAGTGGAGGAGAAAGAAGGGGAGTCTGCGTATAAGGCAACTTTTGGGGGCATTTCACTCGACTGTGGGCGCTTTCGGGTCGAGTTTGCCCAAATTTTTAACCGGGCCTATATCAAAATGCCCAAAATGTCGGCGAGGCTGACTCGACTCGAAATTTCCCTTTAGGTGGGCCAATTTTTTTTATTTTTACCTCATGAATGCAATACTAACCTTTTGATCCCTCGTCCAAGGCTGCGTCATTTCGTTCGATCGAGAAGTCGGGAATCTCTTCCTTATGCACCTCGTTTTCTCCTTTGTCATCCCACCATTTAATGCCACTTTCCAACGACTTATCACCTTAGTTCCACACTTACCATTGATTGCTTTCCCAAATGATTGAATTGGATAAATTTGCTCAACTTTCAAGCACTCATTAACACAAACAACAATATCAAGCAAAACCCTATTTTGGTGCAATTGAATTTGTGAAAACGAACACACCCCCCAAAATTTTTTCATTCTTTATGCAATTAATAGTTTGGAAAAATAGTGAAACAAAGAATATACACCAAGCACCATGAACCATTAAGCTCTATACTAACCACATCTTAACAATTAAGCTCATCATCATTCAACTTCAACAAGCAAGTATACCAACAAAACGAGAGTCCAACACGGCAAAATTCATGTACAAGTATTTTCACCATTTAAGTTCAAAAATATGTCATACGATGAACATCACCAAAAACACAAAAAAAGGGGTGTGTCGGTGCAACAAAAAACGATGAAAAAAACACCCCAAACATAGACTTTGCAAAGCAAATCTAAGTTTGGGAAAGTGCTTGTACCTAAAGTATTGTTTCGAGGTACACATCTCCCATTAAAGCTCGATATCCACCAAGCCTCGAACACACATTATTTGGAATATAGAGTAGCGTAAACCGTAATACATGATTTTAGCGAAATAAAAGCAGTTCACCTACAATGAACATATAATTGCATAATTGAGTACAAATAAACATAAAGAGAAACCTTTGCAAGGAGATCAAAAAGTGATTTCTTAACTATGGTATCCACGTAATTCCGTTGATGTAATTACGCAGACCGCCAAAGTGTTGAATCTAAAAGCGAATTTGCTAGGAAAATTCCTATCTGATTTTTTATGGAGAAACTAGGTTTTCTTGTTATAGTAAATAATGAATTAAGGGACCTCATATATATAGGGAGAGATTAGCTTATATCATAAGCAAATCTTTATTGTAGGTCGAAACGGGTTTTTGAGAGGCGTAAGTCTAGAGGGAGGGGTGAATAGACTTACGAAAAACTTTTTGTCTGGTCAGTGTGAAGGCGATTAGCTTTGTCCAGTGGGAAGTGAATCAGTTTGGGTGATAACCGGACTTACTAATCGCTGAAAGCCCGGTCGATTCGATAACTATCGAGTTTAAGCGATGTGTCTGCGGAAGCTTAAGTTTACCGTGAAAAAACCGGTTTTTGTAATCGGATTCAAAGTTAGTGTTTTAACGGTTAGTGAAATGTCAAGCTTGATCGGATCGAAGCTTGGTGCTAGGCGATGATCTCAACGAAAGAATATGTATCTTGACTTTTAAAGGTTGTGTGCAATAGTATGGGCCCAGTTAATCAAAAGCGGTAAAGGCACACAAGATTTATAGTGGTTCGGACAAACCCAGTCCTACGTCCACTCTTCCCTATCACAAAGGGCACCAACAACCAAGCGGACTTAGTTTTATGTGTTAGTCAACCACGATTACACCAACCGGATATTTAAGGAGTTCTCACTCAGCCAGATCGTAAATCGAGGGAACTAGAAACCCTAGTCGAAATCTTCTTTAAACAACTTAACCTAACTTTGGGTTTGGATAAGATTGTTTTGGTTCCAACTATGAAATCTTTTCTAGTGTTTAAGGTAGCTTTCAATTTAGATGAAAAGATTTCTATCTTAAGAACTTATGGAATGAACACTTAATAAAATAATCTTCTTGATCGTGTTCTTGATGAGGAAATCGATAATACTTTAGCTTCTTGATTGTTCGGTGTTTAGTGTTCTCACTCTGAAGTGTGATCCCATATTTATAGACCTTGAAATCAAAAGCCGTTGGAAAGCAATTTGAATTTAAAAGGCTATATTAGGAAGGTTTTCTTGAGATTGATGTGGCGTCTTGAGGCGGCATGGCGAAAAGCGTGAACTTGTATTTTATAGCCGTTAGAAGGCGACATCAAATCCGCTTATCGGCTCCGATCATCGTGTCTTGTTCTTATTGGTTGAGCGAGGCGCACTTTCGATGTTATTCTTCCAACTAATGTTGACATTCTTCTTGTCGGATCATAGGCGTATGATTAGGTGAAGCATCGATTTTCACTGGTGGTGACTGATCGATCGGCCCGATCGATCACCACCGATGGAGTCTTAAGTGCTTGGGTTGACTTAGCTTGACTCAGCGGACTTCGGTGATGTAGGGTCTTCCGTGCGATCTTCGAAAGTCATCGATCTTCAAGTATTACGAGTTTGAGCTTCATGACTTGGTGAGATATCGACTAGATCGATTGATCGATCTTCTGATTTCTTCTCTAGCATTACGGCTTCGCGGGATATCGGTTGTTCTTTGGATTTTTTGGACTTACTTATACATATGAGGTTCCCCTCAATATGTGACCTATCTATTACATCATCATTTCTATACAATAATTATCAAGCGGTATTCTATAAGCGGTAATATAAACATCGATTAAATTGTCAATTGTCATTGGTCCTATTACATGTGTTTACGGAACTTTTATCAAAACTATAAATTTCCCAACAATTTCCCCTTTTTGATAAAACCAAAACACACGAGAAACCAAACAGTTGATAAATATAGAACAATAAAGAGCACATAATCGAAGACAATGAGATTTTGTCTTAGGATCGGAAAATAAATTTTCTCATTAGATATGTCGATTACAATTTACATTAGAAAAGTTTGAATTTAAAAGCGGTGATCCTGAGAAGTCTTACGATTCTTCACTCTTTAGGCTCGTATCATCGCATCTCTATTTGATCTTGAGGCACGTTGAAAACTGATATAGTTTCCATTTGACATCATTGTCCTCCGAGGATCGATTATATGCGTTTGCTCGGGATGTCAAAATAGAACCTACGAAATGCCGGTCTCATCCAAATGAGCCATCCGCCTTCTTGAGTAATCGGCGAGATCATACTCTTGGCGAGATATTTTTTACATTGATAAGTTTGGCCTCATTTTCCGGATACTTTCAGAAAATCACGGATATTTATTTTCTAACCGGTTGAGGAATTCATCATACGGAGATTCTTCTTGTGGAACAAGATTGAGGACAAAAAGCATCGAAGCCATTCACTTCGATCTTGTTCCATTCCTCAAACCTCTTAGCATGTCGTGAGTTTTTGGAATAATCTCATCAACTCTTTCTTTGGCATTTGAGGTTACAATGCGATTTTCCGGCCTTTCCTTTCTTCGCTTCGATCTGAATCTTTTCTTGGACCTTCCGTCTCTGCCAATTTTTACGCCCTTCTTTCTTCTTGGCTTTTTCTGGTCTCTTGACAATGCTCTTTGGGCCGGTTTCTCGGCGATTCTTTATCGGCACAGATCTGGCTATTTGCGTTTGTGCTTCTTGTGACTATTTTGATGCGAGTAGACGATGCAGTTGTGATGTCCAACCCTTTTGTGACTACCTTTTGTGATGTCCTTTGTGACTACCTTTTGTGATGTCACTGCTTTGCGCATGCCTACCTTTCTTGCCTTTGATTTTTCAATCTTTTTCAGAGACTTCATTAGCAAAAAGATCCGGATGGTCTAGTCTTTGTCCATGCTTCAATGATGCGAATTAGATCTTACATTGTTACGATCATGTCGATTGGTTTCTCGATCCGTCCTTCCCCTTTTGGTTTGATCAAAAGTCACGCGAGTGGGAAGTTAGGATCCAAATGGACCGATATTGCCTATTGAGATCACGCAATGAGATAAGCACGAGCGGAGCGATTAAGTTGAACCTTCGAGATCGGCTCGGTCTTGGCAGATTCTATGGCGAAGAAAATGTAAAGATCGGTTTGTCACCTTTGTCTTACAGCCAAATCGAGCTTTTTCGGTGAGCATCGAAAAGAAACTTGTTGTTGATCCGCGAGATAAACTTGTCATCCACGGATTTTTATAAGATCGCGGAATCACGGTGGTCCGCGATTTGGGAGAAGCCCGATCTTTGATCGGCGCAATCTGAGGGAAATAGCCAATTCCCTTTGATCGATATTTCTTTGAGGCGATCTGCCTCGATGCTATAATTCCTCAATTTCTTCTTTCGGGAGATCTTTGAAACATGATCGATCTCCGAAGTTGATCAGTGATGATGTGAGATGTAGGAATGTTATTCGTCCTTGATCGATTTCAGTTGTTTGTGCCTCGGTGGTTGGTCATGAACTGCGCACCAGTTCCACTATCGTGGCGACTCTGTATCCTTCATTTGTAGTATCTTCTTGAGAGCTTCTTGAAGCGATCTCGGTTCGCCTTGTTTGATCAACCCCGACTTCACGTGGATCGAGCTTTGTAGATTGATGGTTATCGGCTCATTTGGTGATCTACTTGGCGATTTCCTCATATCGAAATCAAAATCTGCAAACTCATCAAGACCGCCCATTTGTTCAATAATCATTATAAAATCGAGAAGCTTTTTGTCTCGAGATCTCTCGGTGGGGATCTCCATAACTTCTTCTCTAATAGCGGGGATGGGCGACCGATTCCGGATACTTCTCATCAATTTGTCGTTCGATTTCGGTCGACCATTTTTCCTGTGATGGTCTTTGATGATCTAGACTCGAGAATTATGCCTTTCGATCTCCGAGGTTGATGAAGATGTGGAGGGTTACGGTGGTCTTGAGTGGGTGGAAGTTATGCGATTGGCTCGACTGCGAGAGGTTACAACTGGTGGAGGTTCCAGCAATCCGGGTTCCACAACGGGTAAGCAACCCGGGTTCGTGAACTGATGTAGTTTTAGCGGTGTTAGCGGGCGAGGTGGGAGAAGGAGAAACATCTTTCGTGACCATTAGTCGAGTGGTGGCTTGACTGATTTGGAGGGGGAAGGAGATCGGGCCGTCTCGAGCTTCTTCTCGAATGATCTGGCGAGCTCTCGGCTTGAGGCTTTGCTGTCGATGCTTCACGATTTTGTGGTTCAACAAAGATTTGGCGCGCCTTCTTCATCGACTCGTCTTCTAGCATCGAGTCATGGAGGCTTGCCGCCTTCTTCGCCTCTTCTCCAGGCCTTCACGGTTTTCTTTTTTCTTGGGGGCATCTGGTGGGCCCAGGGGGCCTACTGATTTGGTCGCCAAAGATTGGTGTAGATGAAGTTCTTTCTTTTTTTCCTTTCTTCAATTTTGGGGGTTGAATGACGATATCATCGTGCTGGTGGCCCAAATATGGCTAGAGTGGTGGAGAGGAATGCCTTGTAGGACTTGGTCCATTCATTCCCCATTTGGCCTTTGGCATTTTATCTGTGGGATAAGCGCAACCTTGTTGAGATTCTTGATCCTCTTCTTCGAGATATACACGCCTCCTTTCATCAACTCCAAATTTATCATGTTCTTGGAGTAGAATGGCCTTTAGAAACCCATGCCAATTGATGTTCTTGGCTTCATCAATTATTGCTGACCATCTTTTTATGCTTTTTGCCGGATGTAAAGAGCATCTGGGTGAATGTAATACCCATAATTGTTTTTGACAATATATCAAACAACAATCGGTATTTCCTCTTGAGCATCGGGCGACAAAGGCTTTGAAGTATGATGTTTGTCGGCCTCTCATGAAGCTCGTTTCGATCAACTCATCTTGATTCTCCTGTAGTGAGCAAAAGAGATTCGTCCTTTTGGTAGGCGAGCAGAGGCGTGTTATATCTTCATTAAATGGTCGATTTCTTCTCCGATGACCGCCGAAAAGTAGTTCTTCTCTGGAGCATCTGTATCCACCCTTAAATTCCTTAAGAATTCGAGGGCTTCATCTTGCATCCTTTGGATTGCGAATTGAGCAACACAATATTTCTCAAGTCTGCTTTTCTTGAGATTTCCTCTACTTCCATTGATTAGGATCCTTTGTAACCCCAAATTGTGCGAACTTGTCCTCGACAATCCTTATTGTTAATTCGCATAATTGCACATTATTTTACCCATACCTGGTGAGTGATCATCGGATTCTGTGAATTTGAAAACTTGAGTAAAAGCACTTTGAATCGCAGAGAAGTAATCCGGAGAGTTTTGTAAAATAAATCGCAAGTTTGTGAATTGAAAACTCGATGAACCTTATAAAGATGAAGAAAACCGCAAAAGTTGGAAGATCAACGTTTGAAATTAAACGATCAAATTTAGCGGTTTTGATCGAGCGGATGGAAAAAAGATGCGCATTTAAAAACTTTTGGATTTAAAAGCTCATTTTGTAGCAATTAATACATAACCCCCCGTCCGCGTTAAATGATTTGCGGGGAATACGTCACACAGTAATGCGTGATAGAAGGTAAATAAAGCAGATAAGATCCGATAAATAAGCAAATAACAAGGGAAAAGAAAGGCGTATCTGGTTGACTGATATAGTAATCAGTCAATACCACTCGTAGGTTGATCTCACTTGTTGATCTTAGTTTTCTGCCTAAGCCTTATAATTTCCCAAATGTTCTTTTCAACTGACTGTTTCATTTTCACCGATTTCCTTTTCCGATCCTCCTCGATGGGTTTGAAGTCCCCTTCAAAGCGATATTCGATTTTCCCATAGTGATATATCGATTTGTTGAGGTTTCAAGTTCAATTGATCTTCCTTATCGTCGGTTTAAGTATGTATCGATTTTGGTTGACCCTAATCGATTCTTCTCAAGTCAATCAATTCTTGGGATAAGTGTTACCGCCAAAACTTAGTCTAGAATAGTAGTCTCTATTCCCTAAGTTGGTGTGATTTGACATGCGTAATTATTGTCTGTAAATCTTGATATGTCAATCCGCCGTAAATTTCTCCAATTATCGATCGATGATTTCTACATTGTCCTTGTGATGCAAATTTCTCTAAAAGGCTTTTTTGAAATCAAATCAGCATTTGCACCCTTGTTTGGCCTCTATAAATTGGACCAATGTTTTACACAACATAACCCATTCACCATACTTATCTTCTTTGTAAAAATCATGCCTTATTTCCGGTGAACCCTTACCCCCTTTTTCAATGATTTGAAACTTCTCAAATCAACACCTGCGGTTTATCCTTTGTTTTTTCAATGATTTCACATACTTCTCAAATCAGCGGACTCTCCTCGATATAAAACATGAGTTTGATATCACGGTCTTGATTTGGACAACAAGCGATCTTCGGTATATCAACTCAATTTTCATCTTGATCACATGTGCCCATAAGGTCTTTGAACCAATTTCTTGGCACATGTGCTCCATTTAACATTTGGAGAGTCCATTGACTTCAGTTTACAGGACTCTCGGCTTAGAAATCCTATCAAGGCCGCTCTCGCTCCCTTGGTTTTAGCCCATTAAGCGCTTTTTATGATTATTTCAAAGCCTCTCTAACCATTGTTAAGTGGGGAAAATGAGAGCATCAGATTTAAAATCTCTCTCTCCCGCTTCTTCTTGAGGGGTTTGGATGAGGGTTTAGGGTTTTTCGGTTATGACTTATGTGACCTCCGGGTCCTTTGTACTTGTAACTTGTAATGTGTCGACCTTTGGGTCTTTATCAATGAAAATTTCTATTATTCCATTGTTGTGTAAATTCTCTGCTTTCTTATGCGATTGGGCTTTAATCGTGAATCTTGCTTGTTGAATATCGGTTAAATCGACTTACAAAGATGTAAAATAACCCAACCGATTTAATCGAGATATCCGCTTTTAAAATGAGCGTTTCCTTTAATCGATAAACCTTAAATCGTCGGTTCTTTTTAATCGATAACTCGTAAAAATCGACGATTTCTCACATCGGTTCCTTGGTGATCTTGATCAGTTGAGATATGCAAACTCAATCGATTCCTTTCGGCTGGTTAGTCTCTTAACCCGGTGGTTCTGAAGAACAATCCATCAATCATTTTAGGTGCTTTTTTCTCCAAGATCCGAACCCTAGCTCGTTACAATTCTCTAAATCGATCTCACTGAAGTGGCTTGGTTAGAATATCGACTTTACGTAAATCAGTGTGAATCTTTTCCATTCGATATTCTTCTTTCAACATGATCTCTTATAAAATGGTGTCGACATCCACATGCTTGCATCTTGTATGTAGAGCAGGATTACGAGTAATTGCAATAGTACTAATTACATCGCAGAATATAGGTACATTCTTAGCTACGATGTTATAATCCTCATTGTCGACTAAGCAGGGCGGGTTAGGAGCAACAGCTTGACTGTGACCCATATATTCTGCTTCATTAGTAGATGTATGGCGATAATGCGCTTCTTTGAAAACCACGAGATCGGTTTACTTCTAAAAGCGGCATGTTCACGAGGTTGACTTCCTGTTAATCTTGCAACCTCCATAATCGAATCAGAATACCCATTTAAGCTCTAGATTATCATCTGATGGGTAAAATAAACCAGGTTTATTGTCCCTTTAGATACTTAAGAATCCGCTTACATTTCTAGGTGGGCTTTGCATTGGATTTTCACGAAATCGGCACATACACCTACTGCGAAAGGTGATATCAGTGGTCTTCTTGCAATCAGTGCGATGAGAGATCGATGAGAGCCTATATTCTTTTTCGATTTGTTTTACGGATCGTCCGAAATACGGATCCATCTTGAATTTGTCATCATAGGAATTTTGAACTTCCTTTGCCAATAAATTCCCTGGTGTACTAAACTTGGCGGATGAATATCCTTACAAGACTTTGCTTCACAGGAGACCCAGAAATTAGTGCTTTGACCCGTCATGGACATCTCGAACTTCCTTGCATCGGTTCTTTGAATCTTTCACATAGACTCTTGTTAAGAGATCAGAAGATGATGTCGTCCGTGAATCTGAACCATCAGAATATCTTCTCCATCTTCTATTCTGAATAAGGTTCTCTCCCTTTATTCCTTTAGTGAACCCCTTTGTCGATCGAAGCGAGAGAGTGTATCATACCCAGCTTCGAGGGCTTTTTGAACCATAAAAGAGCTTTTAAGTAGCGGTACACTTGGTTGTTCTTTTGAAGCTTTGGAGGTTGTTAGCATAAACTTCCTCTGCTTAGTACCCGGTTTAAAAATGCTCTTTTCGTCCATCGATACCACAGTGAACCCTACGTGGGAAGCGTATGCGAAACTTGACGAATGACTTCTAGGCGGCGGCCGAGATGCAAAGGTGTCATCATAATCAATTCCTTACGATTGTGAATACCCCTTATGACAAGTCTTGCCTTATTTTGGTGATGACATTTTTCTCATCTCTCTTGTTCTTGAAAACCCCACTTAATTGCCAATTCGTCTTGATGATTCGGTCTGTCACTGGGGGTTCCCAAACTTGGATTTCTCTCGAACCTGCTTCGCCTCCTCCCGGCATGCTGTATCCAGAATCAAGGCCTTGCAGAGAGCTTCCTCTATCGTTGTTGGTTCCTTCATAGATAAATAATGACAATACATAGACACTTTCACCTGGGTTAATCGATGTCTCAGTTTTAACTTTATCGGGATGGGTCTCCGGCGATCGATCGGTTGGATGACCGGTTATCCAGTCCTTCGCTCCGACGGCGTCGATTTGGAGAACATCTTCCATTTCGATAAGGTTTATTACTAGTGGTAAGAATTGGTCGCGAATTATGATCCAACTTGATAAGAACATCTCGGTGATGTTGGACTCTGTCATGTCTTTGATCTTGTTAGGTAGAACTTCAGTGTTCCCCCTGAGCAGGATGGTTGATTG